>CM038682.1:154508604-154937152 GCA_021605205.1 Aegilops longissima
TACCGAGTTGAGAGATATGAAGTCTCCAACAAGTTCTATAGCTAAAAGATGGAGGAGAATCGCTCAACTAGTGAGCATGTGCTCAGATTGTCCAGGTACTTCAATCGCTTGAATCAAGTGGGAGTTAATCTTCCGATAAGATAGTGATTGACAGAATTCTCTAGTCACCATCACCAAGATTAGTAGAACTTCGTGATGAACTATAATATGCAAGGGATGACAAGAGTAATTCCCAAGCTCTTCGTGATGCTGAAATCGACGAAGGTAGAAATCAAGAAAAGAGCATCAAGTGTTGATGATTGACAAGACCACTAGTCTCAAGGAAAAGGGCAAAGGGAAGAAGGGGAACTTCAAAAAGAACGGCAAGCAAGTTGCTACTCGAGTGAAGAAGCCCAAGTCTGGACCTAAGCCTGAGACTAAGTGCTTTTGCTACAATGGAATTGGTCACTAGAAGCGGAACTACCCCAAGTATTTGGCGGATAAGAAGGATGGCAAAGTGAACAAAGGTATATTTGATATACAGATTATTGATGTGTATTTTACTAGTGTTCGAGAAACCCTCGGTATTTGATACTGGTTCAGTTGCTAAGAGTAGTAACTCAAACGGAGTTGCGAATAAATGAAACTAGTTGAAGGGAAGTGACGATGAGTGTTGGAAGTAGTTCCAAGATTGATATGATCATCATCGCACACTCCCTATACTTTCGGGATTAGTGTTAAACCTAAATAAATGTTATTTGGTGTTTGCGTTGAGCATGAATATGATTTGATCATGTTTATTTCAAAACGGTTATTCATTTAAAGTCAAAGAATAATTGTTGTTCTGTTTAAATGAATAAAACCTTCAATGGTCATACACCCAATAAAAATAGTTTGTTGGATCTCGATCGTAGTAATACACATATTCATAATATTGATGCCAAAAGATGCAAAGTTAATAATGATAGTGCAACTTATTTGTGGCACTGCCGTTTAGGTCATATTGGTGTAAAGCGCATGAAGAAACTCCATGCTGATGGGATTTTGGAATCACTTGATTATGAATCACTTGATACTTGCGAACCATGCCTTATGGGCAAGATGACTAAAGACTCTGTTCTCCGGAACAATGGAACGAGCAAATGGCTTATTGGAAATAATACATACTGATGTATGCGGTCCGATGAGTGTTAAAGCTCACGGCAAGTATCGTTATTTTCTGACCTTCACAAGATGATTTGAGCAGATATGAGTATATCTACTTAATGAAGCACAAGTCTGAAACATTTGAAAAGTTCAAATAATTTCAGAGTGAAGTGGAGAATCATCGTAATAAGAAAATAAAGTTTCTACGATCTGATCGTGGAGGAGAATATTTGAGTTACGAGTTTGGCCTTCATATAAAACAATGTGGAATAGTTTCACAGCTCACGCCACATGGAACACCATAACGTAATGGTGTGTCCGAACGTCATAACCGTATTTTATTTTGATATGGTGCGATCAATGATGTCTCTTACCGATTTACCAATATCGTTTTGGGGTTATGCATTAGAGACAGCTGCATTCACGTTTAATAGGGCACCATCTAAATCCGCTGAGATGACACCGTATGAACTATGGTTTAACAAAGAAACCTAAGTCTGTCGTTTCTTAAAAGTTTGGAGTTGTGATGCTTATGTGAAAAGTTTTCAACCGATAAGCTCGAACCCAAATCGGAGAAGTGCGTCTTCATAGAATACCCAAAGGTAACTATTGGGTACACCTTCTATCACAGATCCGAAGGCAAGTTATTCGTTGCTAAGATGGATCCTTTCTAGAGAAGAAGTTTCTCTCGAAAGAAGTGAGTGGGAGGAAAGTAGAACTTGATGAGGTAATTGTACCTTCTCCCTTATTGGAAAGTAGTTCATCACAGTAAATCAGTTCCGTGATTCCTACACCAATTAGTAAGGAAGTTAATGATGATGATCATGAAACTTCAGATCAAGTTGCTACCAAACCTCGTAGATCTTCGAGTAAGATCCGCACTGAGTGGTGCGGTAATCATGTTCGGAAGTCATGTTACTAGAACATGATGAAACCTACGAACTATGAGGAAGCGATGATGAGCCCAGATTCCGCGAAATGGCTTGAGACCATGAAATCTGAGATAGGATCCATGTATGAGAACAAAGTATGGACTTTGATTGACTTGCTCGATGATCAGCAAGCCATGTTAAATAAATGGATCTTAAAGAGGAAGACGGACACCGATAGTAGTGTTACTATCTACAAAGCCCGACTTGTCACAAAAGGTTTTCGACAAGTTCAAGGTGTTGACTACAATGAGATTTTCTCAAGCTGTAGCGATGCTTAACTCTGTCCGAATCATGTTAGCAATTGCCACATTTTATGAAATCTGGCAAATGGATGTAAAACTACATTCTTTAATGGATTTATTAAAGAAGAGTTGTATATGATGCAACAAGAAGGTTTTGTCAATCCTAAAGGAGCTAACAAAATGCGCAAGCTCCAGCGATCCATCTATGGACTGGTGCAAGCATCTCGAGTTGGAATAAACGCTTTGATAGTGTGATCAAAGCATATGGTTTTATATGACTTTTGGAGAAGCCTGTATTTACAAGAAAGTGAGTGGGAGCACTACAAGATTTCGATAAGTATATGTGAATGACATATTGTTGATCGGAAATAATGTAGAATTATTCTGCAAAGCATAAAGGATTATTTGAAAGGAGTTTTTCAAGGAAGGACCTCGTGAAGCTGCTTACATATTGAGCATCAAGATCTATAGAGATAGATCAAAGACGCTTGATAAGTTTTTCAATGAATACATACCTTGACAAGATTTTGAAGTAGTTCAAAATGGAACAGTCAAAGAAAGAGTTCTTGCCTGTGTTACAAGGTGTGAGATTGAGTAAGACTCAAAACCCGACCACGGCAGAAGATAGAAAGAGAATGAAAGTCATTCCTATGCATCAGCCATAGGTTCTATAAAGTATGTCATGCTGTGTACCAGATCTATTGCATACCCTACCACTAAGCTTGGCAAGGGAGTAAAATAGTGATCTAGGAGTAGATCAATGGACAGTGGTCAAAATTATCCTTAGTAGAATAAGGATATGTTTCTCGATTATGGAAGTGAAAAGGGTTAAATCGTAAAGGGTTACGCCGATGCAAGTTTTAACACTAATCTAGATGACTCGAGTCTCAATCTGGATACATATTGAAAGTGGGAGCAATTAGCTAGAGCAGCTCCGTGCGAGCATTGTAGACATAGAAATTTGCAAAATACTTACGGCTCTGAATATGACAGACCCGCTGACTAAAATTATCTCACAAGCAAAACATGATCACACCTTAGTACTCTTTGGGTGTTAATCACATAGCGATGTGAACTAGATTATGACTCTAGTAAACCCTTTGGGTGTTGGTCACATGTCGATGTGAACTATGGGTGTTAACCACATATAGATGTGAACTATTGATGTTAAATCACATGGCGATGTGAACTAGATTATTGACTCTAGTGCAAGTGGGAGACTGAAGGAAATATGCCCTAGAGGCAATAATAAAGTTATTATTTATTTCCTTATATCATGATAAATGTTTATTATTCATGCTAGAATTGTATTAACCGGAAACATAATACATGTGTGAATACATAGACAAACAAATAGTCACTAGTATGCCTCTACTAGACTAGCTCATTGATCAAAGATGGTTATGTTTCCTAACTATAGACATGTGTTGTCATTTGATTAATGGGATCACATCATTAGGAGAATGATGTGATTGACATGACCCATTCCGTTAGCGTAGCACTTGATCGCTTAGTATGTTGCTTATGCTTTCTTCATGACTTATACAAAGTTCCTGCAACTATGAGATTATGCAACTCCGCCATCGGAGGAACACTTTGTGTGCTACCAAACGTCACAACGTAAATGGGTGATTATAAAGGTACTCTACAGGTGTATCCAAAAGTATATGTTGAGTTGGCATGAATCGAGATTAGGTTTTGTCACTCCGATTGTCGGAGAGGTATCTCTGGGCCTTCTCGGTAATACACATCACATAAGCCTTGCAAGCATTGCAACTAATGAGTTAGTTGTGAGATGATGTATTACGGAACGAGTAAAGAGACTTACCAATGTGAGATTGAACTAGGTATTGGATACCGACGATCGAATCTCGGGTAAGTAATATACCGATGACAAAGGGAACAACGATGTCGTTATGCGGTTTGACCGATAAAGATCTTCGTAGAATATGTAGGAACCAATATGGGCATCCAGGTTCCGCTATTGGTTATTGACCGAGAATGGTTCTAGGTCATGTCTACATAGTTCTCGAACCCGTAGGGTCCGCACGCTTAAGGTTTCGATGCGATGTTATATTATGAGTTTATGAGTTTTGATGTACCGAAGGAGTTCGAGTCCCGGATGAGATCGGGACATGACGAGGAGTCTCGAAATGGTCGAGACGTAAAGATCGATATATTGGACGACTATATTCGGAGTTCGGAAAGGTTCCGAGTGATTCGGTATTTTTCGAGTACCGGGAGTTACAGGGAATACGGGGAAGAGTATTGGGCCTTAATGGGCCTTAGTGGGAAGGAGCCGGGAGGTGGCGCGCCCCTCCCAAGCCCAGTCCGAATTTGACAAGGGGTTTGGTGCGCAGCCCCTCTCCTTCCTTCTCCACTTCCCCTTTCCCCTTCTCCTAGTTGGACTAGGAAAGAAGGAGTCCTACTCCCGGTGGGAGTAGGACTCCCCCTGGTGCGCCTCTACTAGGCCGCCACCTCCTCCCTTGCTCCTTTATATACGGGGCAGGGGGCACCCCAGACACACAAGTTGATCTACGGATCGTTCCTTAGCCGTGTGCGGTGCCCCTTCCACCATATTCCACTTCGGTCATATCGTCGCGAGCTTAGGCGAAGCCCTGCGCCGGAAGTCATATCGTCATGGAGCTTAGGCGAAGCCCCGCGTCGGTGGAGCATCATCATCGCCACCACGCCGTCGTCTTGACGGAACTCATCCCGACACTTTGCTGGATCGGAGTCCGGGATCGCCATCGAGCTGAACGTGTGCAGAACTCGGAGGTGCCGTCGCTCGGTACTTGGATCGGTCGGATCGTGAAGACGTCGACTACATCAACAGCGTTGTTATAACGCTTCGCTTTCGGTCTCACGAGTGCGTGGACGGACACTCTCCCCTCTCGTTGCTATGCCATCACTATGGTCTTGCGTGTTCGTAGGAAATTTTTTGAAATTACTACGTTCCCCAACACTTATAGCCACGGCAAGCAGCCTCAAGAAAAAGCAGCAACAGCTTAGAGCTGATCAAGACCTGCTAGCTGACAGGTGGACTGAAGTCCTTGCGGCCGAAGAGTATGAACTCGAACGCCCCTCCAAAAGCTACCCAAACGCAGGCCGTTGCCTCGACTAGAGGAGGAAGCACCCAAGTCACCAGCGCATGACATGGCAGACCGGCCACCCCGTGGCCACGATAGAGAGGCCTCTAGACCCTCCGCTCAAGCCACACCCCGACGCCGCTCAAAAAGTACCAAGGCACGGGAAAACGCGCCGGACTTGCGAGATATATTGGAGGATAAGGCAAAACATACAAGATCGATCTACGGATCGCGTGGGCGCCAACAATACGGGATGATTACCGTCGCGCGGATACAACAAAACCTGCGGGCGAACACGATGAGACAAAGCTCATATGAGCCACGCCGTGATATAGCCCAATCTGAGGCGCCAAGACACCCACTATGCTTCACGATCAAGTAATGGATCATCAAATCCCCGAGGGCTTCAAGCCCGTAAACATCGAATCATATGATGGTACAACAGATCCCGCGGTCTGGATCGAGGATTATCTCCTCCATATCCACATGGCCCGCGGTGTTGATCTACATGCCATCAAATACCTCCCACTCAAGCTTAAAGGACCAGCTCGACACTGGCTCAATAGCTTACCAGCAGAATCAATTGGTTGTTGGGAGGACCTGGAAGCCGCATTCCTTGATAACTTCCAGGGCACATATGTGCGACCACCAGACGCCGATGACCTTAGCCACATAATTCAGCAGCCGAAGAATCGGCGGACAATTCGGACTCGATTCTAACAAAGAAAACCAAATCATTGACTGTCTGATGCAGAGGCCCTTGCAGCCTTCAAGCATAACATCCGCGACGAGTGGCTTGCCCGGCAGCTAGGACTGGAAAAGCCGAAATCTATGGCAGCCCTCACAACCCTCATGACTCGCTTTTGTGCGGGAGAGGACAGCTAGCTAGCTCGAAGCAACAACTTGGCCAAACATCCTGATAGTCCGGATACCAAGGACAGCAATGGCAGGTCGCGACGCAACAAGAACAAGCGCCGCATTAATGGCAATAATACTGAAGATACGGCCGTCAATGCCGGATTCAGAGGCTCTAAACCCGGTCAGCGGAAGAAGCCATTCAAAAGAAATACCCAGGGCCCATCCAACTTGGACCGCATACTCGATCGCTTGTGCCAAATACATGGCACCCCCGAAAAACCAGCCAATCACACCAACAGGGATTGTTGGGTGTTCAAGCAAGCAGGCAAGTTAAGTGCCGAACTCAATGACAAGGGGCTGCATAGCGATGACGAGGAAGAGCCCAGGGCGCCGAACAATAGAGGACAGAAAGGTTTTCCCACACAAGTGCGGACGGTGAACATGATATACGCAACCCACATACCCAAAAGGGAGCGAAGCGTGCACTACAGACGATATGCGATGGAGCCGGTCGCCCCAAAGTTCAACCCATGGTCTTCCTGCCCGATCACCTTCGATCGAAGGACCACCCCACTAGCATCCGTCCACGGCGGCTTCGCCGCATTGGTTCTTGACCCAATTATTGACGGATTTCACCTCACCGAGTCCCGATGGACGGCGGTAGCAGCTGAACCTGCTTTATCGGGATACAAGTCGCAAAATGGGCATAGACCCTCAAGGATTAAACCTACAAAGACGACCTTTAAAGGCGCCATACCGGTGTAGAGGCCAATTGTACAGGCTCACCACACTCGAAGTGGTCTTCGGATCTCCGGATAACTTCCGAGCGGAGGGTTAATCTTCGACATCGTCCCATTCCGCAGCGGCTATCATGCACTGCTCGTACGAACCGCATTTGCAAAGTTCAATGCGGTGCCGCACTACGCATACCTCAAGCTCAAGATGCCAGGCCCTCGAGGAGTAATCATGGTCAATGGAAACACCGAATGCTCTCTCCGAACGGAGGAGCACACGGCGGCCCTCGCGGCGGAGGTGCAAAGCAGCCTCTCACGGCAATTCTCGAGTCCGGCCACTAAGCGTCCGGACACCGCCAAGCGCGCCCGGAGTAACCTGAAACAAGACCACCTGGCACGATTCAAGCACGAGTAGCAATCCGGCCCCAACCCCAGCCCTCGCGAAATTGCGATGCTAGTATTACGCATACATAATTACGCTCTGGAGATACCATGGGCACATGGGGAGGGGCAAGACAACATCACGCCAAGAATGCGGCTCGACCGCACCAGGGGCTCCCGTTTGTGTCACTTCCTTTTCCTTTTTTCTTTTTCTTCCTTTTTTTTACTTCCAGGACTCCGTCTTTGAGAAGTCCTGTCCGGCACTCGAATCGCCGAACTCACGATGCAACAGCCAGGGAAGCGGAAAGCCACGTCAAGTGTTCATGTGGTCTCTATTACGAGCATTATACCTGTTTTACATATCATCCAGCAGCTTACCCCTGGAGGGGGACATGTTAGACAGTCCCATCCCTTGCTTACCGCACTATTTGTATCGTTCTGCTTCCATTGCAGTACCTTTCTGAATAAACAATACACAACTTTTGCTTATTATTGCTCTATTTCCTTTATATATACATGTGTTCATTCCATGACATGTTGCAACCGTACACTTTGGTACGGCCAATACACCAGTGGCTTAAGTATCCCAAAATTATGGTGTGATAAGTCCGAACACTTTCACAAGTGCGGCACCCCGAACTTATAGCATTATATGAATTGGCTCTGAATTATGTCTTGGGTCAATAGTTGGGTTTGCCCAGCTCCCATGTTTTGGTACCTTACGTTCCGCTATATCGGCTAAGGTAGCACCGGGAGAACCACTGCGATTGTGCCCCAGTTATGCTGGGTCGAGCACCTCGAAGGAGAAAGCTAAAACTGACCGTCATGATAAGGCGAGAGCCGGTCGCTGTTCGAGAGGTTTTTCGGTCCCTAAAGACTTATGCCGCTTAGAGCGAGGACCGGAATTGTCCGCCAAAGGCGTGGATAGCGCCCGAACTCGGTCTTCCGAATACTAGGGGCTTCACGAAATTTAAAATTATAGAATTCTATGGCTAAGTGAGAGTGTTAAAGCAGTATAAGTCTGGTTGCCTTGTTCGTTGTGTTGAGCGCCTCCCTAGATGGACCCAAGAATGGGAACAAGAGTGCTCAAGTTTATCCCGAACACCCCAAAGACTTTCGTGGCATGGGGGCTGAAGCCAACGACTTGCCATCTCTCGATCTCGATAAACGGCCGCATGAAGGTAATATTTTAAATTAATAAGCGTTGCTTAGCGATATGAACAAGTTTTCAGCGTCAGGATAACAAATGCGAGTTTATTCAAAAATTACATCTCTGGAGCACTCATCCGCTATTCGGCGGGCACCCTTCAGGAGACCCTCATAGTACATTTCGGGCGTGCGATGCTCATGGCCCTTAGGTGGCCCGTCCGTCACAAACCTCTCCGCATCCAGCTTGCCCCAGTGCACTTTAGCACGGGCAAGGGCCCTACGGACACCTTCAATGCAGACGGAGCGCTTGATGACTTCAATCCGTGGACAGGCGTCCACCAGCCGCCGCACTAGCCCAAAGTAGCTCCCAGGCATGGCTTCCAATGGCCACAACCGAACTTGGGCGGGCTGCACGGTTGTTCAACATTAGAGAATGCTCTGCAATAATAAAACCATGGGTATCTGGACACTTACGATCTCGCCAGGGGCTTGGCCCTTGTCGACTAGTCCTCTTCGTCGTTGTCGACGTTGGTGGAGAAGTCCGGAGGAAGGGTTCTTCACTTCTTGGACCCCCCTGCCTCCCCAGTTGGGGCGGCCTTCCTTTTCTTCTCCTCCCCAGCTTGGGGAGGAGCTTCTTCTTCTTCCTCCTCGTCTTCAGGAGAAGATTCCGCTTCGGAATCTGACAGCACCTGGCGTCGGGAGCTCCTTCGAGTTCTCGTGGCCTCCTTCTTGGCCTTCTTCTCCGGCACCACGTACGGCGCCGGAGCCAGCAGTCCCGTCAATCGGGCATTCTCCGGATCTTTCGGCAAAGGAGCCGGACAGTTAATCTTTCCGGACGTCTTCAGCTAGTCCTGTCAAAGATTAGGGAGTTTTAGATCCCACATAGAGTCAATCTATGAAAAAAGAGTCCCGTAAAGGGTAAAATAACTTACCTCGCCGGCTGGACGCTGCGAGCTGTATCCGCGATCTTTGGTAGCGGATGCTGGGGCTTCGGCGCCTTTGAACAGCACCTTCCAGGCATCTTCGTACATAGTGTCGAAGAGCCGGTTCAGGTTTGGTGCTGTGCCGGATTGAACTCCCACAAGTTGAAGGCCCTTTGTTGGCATGGGAGAATCCGGCGGATGAGCATCACCTGGATTACGTCGACGAGCCTAAGATTCTTGGCCACCAGGTTTCGGACGCATGTTTGAAGTCCGGATGTCTCGTCCGAATTCCCCCACGTCAGGCCCGTCTCTTTCCATGACGAGAGCCGTGTGGGGAAGCCAGATCTGAATTCGGGGGCCGCCACCCATTTGGTGTTGCGGGGCTCGGTGATGTAGAACCACCCCGATTGCCACCCCTTTATTGTCTCCACGAAGGCGCCTTCGAGCCATGGGACTTTGGCCATCTTGCCAACCATGGCGCCTCCGCACTCCTCTTGACGGCCGCCTACTACCTTCGGCCGGACGTTGAAGATCTATAGCCATAAGCCGAAGTGGGGCGGGATGCAGAGGAAAGCCTCGCACACGACGATAAACGCCGAGATGTTGAGGATGAAATTCGGGGCCAGGTCGTGGAAGTCCAGACCGTAGTAGAACATGAGCCCCCGGACAAATGGATGAAGAGGAAAGCCTAGTCCGCAGAGGAAGTGGGGGAGAAACACCACCCTCTCACGGGGCCCAGGGGTCGGAATAAGCTGCCCCTCGTCGGGAAGCCTGTGCGCGATGTTGCCGGACAAGTATCCGGCCTCCCGCAGTCTTGAGATGTGCCCCTCCGTGACGGAGGAGGCCATCCACCTGCCTCCCGCTCCTGACATGATTGGAGAAAGGTTGAGGTGGGATGTGCGGACTTGGGCGCTGGAGCTCGAGTGCGCGGAAATGGATAAGCAAAGGAAGAAGGCGCAGGTGAAAAGGTGGATCCTTATCCCCTTATATAGGCGGACAGAGCTATGCGTCCCCCACCAGCCTGGTAAAACTCGCTTATTTCCCAAGCACCGTAATCAATGGCGCGGACGGGTTACCCACGTCCGTATTGATGAGAATCCCGGAATAAGGGGGCACGATCTATGCTTTGATAAGACGTGCCAAGGAAACCGCCTCGCTAAACACGCTGAGGTGGGAACAGTAAAAAATGATTCATATAAAGGCCTTGCCGTGGTGTGATGTCACGCCGCGGAATACGTCAGCAGATCTGTGCATAAATTATTCTCTCTACGGTGTTATGTGGAACTTGTTTTGCAGAGCCGGACACTATCCTTGTGTTCAAACCTTCTATGAAGTATTCGAGGAGGAACCCGCCGCAATGCGAAGACAATCAACGCCCGGACTCATCGTCATTGAAGCCTGGTTCGGGGGCTACCGAGGAGTCCGGACTAGGGGTGTCCGGATAGCGGACTATCGTCACGGCCGGACTCCAAGACTGTGAAGATACAAGATTGAAGACTTCGTCCCGTGTCCGGATGGGACTTTCCTTGGCGTGGAAGGCAAGCTTGGCGTACGGATATGTAGATCTCCTACCATTGTTACCGACTTTGTGTAACCCTAACCTATCCGGTGTCTATATAAACCGGAGGGTTTTAGTCCGTGGGACTAACAACAATCATACCATAGGCTAGCTTCTAGGGTTTAGCCTCCTTGATCTCGTGGTAGATCTACTCTTGTACTACCCATATCATCAATATTAATCAAGCAGGAGTAGGGTATTACCTCCATCGAGAGGGCCCGAACCTGGGTAAAAACATCGTGTCCCTTGTCTCTTGTTACCATCCGCCTAGACGCACAGTTCGGGACCCCTACCCGAGATCCGCCGGTTTTGACACCGACACCCCCTTGATCACCAGATATCGCCTATTCTTCTCTATACTGCTTGCATTAGAGTAGTGTAGCATGTTACTGCTTTTCGATAATCCTACTCTGCTGCATAGCCTGTCATTGCTACTACTATTGTTACCCTTTACCTGCAATCCTACCTACTTAGTATAGGATGCTAGTTTTCCATCAGTGGCCCTACATTCTTGTCCGTCTGCCATGCTATACTACTGGGCCGTGATCACTTCGGGAGGTGATCACGGGCATATGCTATATACTTGATACTGTTACATTACTTATGATATTGTTCGGAAATGGGGGCTGAAGGGGCAGGTGGCTCCATCCCGGTAGAGGTGGGCCTGGGTTCCCGACGGCCCCTGACTGTTACTTTGTGGCGGAGCGACAGGGCAGGCTGAGACCACCTGGGAGAGAGGTGGGCCTGGCCCTGGTCGGCGTTCGCGGGTACTTAACACGCTTAACGAGATCTTGGTATTTGATCTGAGTCTGGCTACTGGCCTATACGCACTAACCAACTACGCGGGAACAGTTATGGGCACTCGACGTCGTGGTATCAGCCAATGCCTTCGTGACGTCAACGACTGAGTGGAGCGTGCCGGATTGGACTGGAACGCCTGCTAGGCTAGGTATGCTTCCGCCCGCGTTCGCAACATGCAGGTGTGCTAAGGGCGATGGGCCCAGACCCCTGTGCGCTTAGGTTTAGACCGGCGTGCTGACCTCTCTGTTGGCCTAGGTGGGGTTGCGACGTGTTGATCTTCCGAGGCCGGGCATGACCCAGGAAAGTGTGTCCGGCCAAATGGGATCGAGCGTGTTGGGTTATGTGGTGCACCCTTGCAGGGAAGTTAATCTATTCGAATAGCCGTGATCTTCGGTAACAGGACGACTAGGAGTTGTACTTTGACCTTATGACCACTAGAACCGGATACTTAATAAAACACACCCTTCCAAGTGCCAGATACAACCCGATGATCGCTCTCTAACAGGGCGACGAGGAGGGGATTGCCGGGTAGGATTATGCTATGCCATGCTACTTGGAGGACTTCAGTCTACTCTCTTCTACATGCTGCAAGACGGAGGTTGCCAGAAGCGTAGTCTTCGACAGGATTAGCTATCCCCCTCTTATTCTGGCATTCTGCAGTTCAGTCCACCGATATGGCCCTTTTACACATATACCCATGCATATGTAGTGTAGCTCCTTGCTTGCGAGTACTTTGGATGAGTACTCACGGTTGCTTTTCCCCCTCTTTTCCCCCTTTTCTTTCCTCTCGGTTGTCGCAACCAGATGTTGGAGCCCAGGAGCTAGACGCCACTGTCGACGATGACTCCTACTACAGTGGAGGTGCCTACTACTACGTGCAGCCCGCTGACGACGACCAGGAGTAGTTAGGAGGATCCCAGGCAGGAGGTCTGCGCCTCTTTCGATCTGTATCCCAGTTTGTGCTAGCCTCCTTAAGGCAAACTTGTTTAACCTATGTCTGTACTCAGATATTGTTGCTTCCGCTGACTCGTCTATGATCGAGCACTTGTATTCGAGCCCTCGAGGCCCCTGGCTTGTATTATGATGCTTGTATGACTTATTTATGTTTTAGAGTTGTGTTGTGATATCTTCCCGTGAGTCGCTGATCTTGATCGTACACATTTGCGTGCATAATTAGTGTACGATTGGATCGGGGGCGTCACATAGTCAATCCTTGATCTTTAAAGGTGCTCTGCATTTATGTTTTGCGGTCTCAGAAAGGGCTAGCGAGATACCATCTTGTTATATCATATCATGATTGTTTTGAGAAAGTGTTGTCATCCGAGATTTTTTTTTGACCATGAACGACAGTGGGAGAGGCTCCCACTGACCTTTGTATATTAACTTACCAACAGATGTTACATATTTACATGCGGGGGTTTTGTGGGGCTCCCCTCAACCCACCATAAACAGGAAGAAGATGTCCTACTGTCTACAAGTTATGAATATAAGAAACTAAGAAGGGACGAAGTTCTTCTTTACAGTTATGAACGAGGAGGCCCAACAGATGCTTGAATCTATCAAGCCATGAATTAAAGGAGTGTGGCACTCCTCTGAAGAACTCATTGTTTCTCTCCTTCCATATGCTCCAAGCGGCCAACAAAAAGGTGTCCATGAACAGTGGCTGCCGCCATTGGGTTTTACCATTATGCAGAAGGGAGATTTTATTTCCATCATCCGGCCATCTCAGGCCAACCTTGTCCCAACATCGTTGGCTAAAGGGGCAGAAGAAGAAAAGATGTTCCACTGTTTCCTCTGGAGGATTCTGGCAAAGCATACATGCATAATTATTGTCCACCACAGCATAGTGCCTACGTTTCAACATGTTTCGCGTGTTCAGGCGGTCAACTAGCAGCAGCCAGCCAAACATCTTGAATTTGATGGGGCTCTTGGCCTTCCAAAGCCAGAGGAAAGCATCATCGGCTATCGTCTCCCTGAAGCAGTGGTTGTAGTAATTTTTTGCCGAGAATTTTCCATTGAGGGTACTGACCCAAGTATCTGCAGTCCCCCTCTCTGGAAAGATGTGCATCGAGCCCCTCTGGATTTCCCTCACTTCCTCTCGGGCTTGTACGGAGAGCGGCAGGTGGAAAAGCATGGCAGGGTCAGTTGCTTGCAGAGCTTCGCCGACAGACACGTCCTCATTTGTGGCAAATGAGAAGGCTCTGGGATAGATCTCTGAGAGTTGTGTTTCCTGGTCGTGCACAAACCACACGTCCTTCCAGAACAGAACTGAAGTCCCATCACCAACTATAACCTTGGAGATTCCTCGAAAGACATGACTGAGCTGCAAGATATCTCGCCACCAGAAGGACCCGACCGGATCAACTCGGAAAGAGTGCTGGAGGGATGGTCGCAAAGTTGTCGGACATGGCCAACAAAAAGGGTGCCATGTTTCCCTCATAGGAAAAATAGATCAAATGTACATTTCGTACATTTATTTCATCTTATACTTACTTCATAGAAAAATAAACTGATTTTAATATGTTGTTGCAACAATGAACTTTTTAAAATCGATAAATGATTCTATGATTCTACATTTGATAACAAAGTTATGCCTATTAGGTAATTAAGCTGCATTGCCACTTTTTACTGATCAGAAAGATTCAACAGAAAATATGAAAAGAAAATTCATAATGGCAACACGCTCGTTCAAAACTACTCCGTATGACCTATGAGGTGAATCTTTTGTACTAACTGGTTTCTTGATAATACGAGTCCAATAGTCAGTGACTAATTAAAAATTAGATAATGGGAGGCGGTGGCGTCTCCCATACATCCAACACGTTGTCCTCCTTATGGACTGCAAAGAGACGGTCGCCCCCAACGGAGAAGTCGCTAATGGCGCCACCGCCTTGGCTCCCACGCAGCGCCAGCCTCAGGTCATAATTAGGGCCGCCATACACCAAGATGGTGTCATCCTTGGACGCCAAGAGCAGCCCGCCGTGCACGGCAAGCTTTGAAGTATTGCACTTGGAAGTGGAACTCATCTTGCTCTGATGTAGCCACTGCACGTTTCCGGAGTTGCCCTGGATACGAATGTCGAGTAACCCGAGATCATGGTGCTCACTGATCAAGCAGACCGACCTCTCGTCCTCCATAACGGCTGCATCCACAACCCGTCTGTTCTTCCCCTCGCAGGCACTCTCATACCACCACGACCACACAACCGTCATATCCCGGGAATCTACCAGAGCCATGGAAAACGAAGGCCAAACGCAGGCCGCCATGAGCGTCTTGGTGTTTGGCAGCCATTGAAGCTTGTTGGTGCTGCCCATCTTGCTTTCGGGGTTGAAGTGCAAAAAGGAGCCTGCCTGCTCGCCGGTGATGCAGTCCCAAACGCCGATGCGGTAGCTGTCGTCGTAGCGGCTTCTTCCTCTGCAGCTCGCAAACATTTTTGTTTCCTGGTCGGAGGCCAAAGCTAGTGTGTCAAGGTCGACACTCTCGCCCAGGTTTGGTAATCGGAAGTGGTGACTTAGGTCGCCGGTAAGCGCCGAGAAAGCACCCATGCCCAGGCCGCCGACGAGGAGCGTGGAGGGGCCGAGGTAAAGCGCATCGCGGACCCACGACACTACAGGTGTCAGGCAGACCGGCCGGCGCTGCTCCAGCATCCAGTTGTACACCCGCGCGGTGGTGCCGTGCGTGTACGTGTGCGTGATGCAACACCCGCCGTCGGGCGCCGCCCGGACGACCGGGTGGTCAACCGGCACCCGCCCTGGTGGCACTGAAGCGGCTAGGCGGACCCTCTCCACATCGAGCTCGCCGATGCGAGCGGCGCGGACGCGGTCGAGGAGGCCGTAGTAGTTCGCCTCTCGGAAGAGCACCCTATCCGGGACGCCGGCCGGGACGTGGAGCTCGCCGGTGCGGAGCATGTCGAGGAGCGAAGCGAAGCAGGCTGGGTCGCGGTCGATGAAGTACTCGGGCACGCCCCCGGCCGTGGCTGCGGCGCCGCCGGCGTTCCAGCAGGGGTCCATCGTGGCGCACAGCATGGTTCCCTCGCCGGCGCCTGTGAGCGTGTCGGCCGTTGTCTCGAATACCTGCCCGCCGACGTTCAGCCGGACGCGGCCGGCTCGCTGTGGCGTGTGCATGGCCGGTGGGCTGTGTAGAGGTCTTGCGCGCCCGTGGGCGTGTCGCGTCGAGGGGAAACTCACGTTGGGTACGGTGGCTTGAACACAATAAAAACATCGGTCTCCGAGTCGGGCAGCGTTCTGGATCGCCAAAATAACGTGCAGATGTGTGCCAAAATCGTTTTCTGGTCATACTGTGACCGTGATGGGCCTGCAGATGGACGGGAGGTTTCGGGCCAGGCCGCTCATGACGATAGCCCGATGGACGACACCTCAGTGGTGGACTTTGATGCGCGACAGCTATTTATGGCAATTCCTATTTGACGCGCGCGTGCGGCAAGCTGTCGAGAAAAGAGAGTGGATTTTCTATCAGGCTGGTCATGATGGGGAGTAACTTAGAGTAGTAACATGCATACGTTACTACTCTATGTTACTACCCTTATAGTGGGAAGTATTATATATGTAGTAATATACACATATTCATTTATTGTCTTGTAGACTCATTTTGCATTGAAAAGCGTTATGTGATGGTAACATATTAGGTTACTCTATTTACCTCTCTCCTCATTAACTACTTGCCACATCAACATTTTTACTTATGTGGCATCTATGTTATTATCTATGTTACTCCCACTATGACCAGCCTCATGCACGGGACCTCCCTGCATGCATCCACCGCTTTTTTTTGCTGTGTGGGACCACCTACATACATCTACATGTTATTCTCTACTCACTAAGTTATATTCAAATAAATTGTTCTAATGTATATAATGAAATAAAAGTTTGATTTACATTCTGTTTGCACAATTGTGTTTTTACTGACAAGATCTTTAAAACAAGACTAATATTAAATACTAGTATATTTTTAGAACTGAAATTTTTAGACAACTAAATCACCATGCGTCAAACTTGTACTCCCTCCGTTTTTATTTACTCTGCATATTAGAGTTGACTGAAGTCAAACTTCGTAAAGTTTGACCAAGTTTATAGAAAACAATATAGACATTTATCATAATAAATCTATATCATGTGAAAGTACATTCAATAATAAATATAATGTTGTTGATTTCCTATTGTATATCTTAATATTTTTGTTTATAAACTTGGTCAAAATTTGTAAAGCTTGACTTTGACCAAAGCTAATATGCGAACTAAATAAAAACGGAGGGAGTATCATACAAATTTATTAATTCCATGCGAGATATTCAATAATGTTTATTCTATTTCGCAAAAATATCTTATTGTTTCATTATGGCTCACTGTGTTCCGCTGGGAATCACAATTTTAAAACTTATTGAAGTACATCCAAAAGTGGTCTCGTTTTGAAGTTCTTGTCATCATAAACAAAACAAAATGCAAACAGGTAATAAAAATGAAATAGATTTAACCTTGGAAATAAAATGAAAAAGTATGGGATGATGGAACATAGCTGAAACAATGTGCTTGCATGTGGTCAGAAAAATATCTAAGAAAGTACAAGCTCAATCAATGCGCCTGGCATCTAATCTCTAAGCAAAATCAAGGGCTCTCTCATGCACGGGACCTCCCTTGCATGGGAGAATTGCTTTTCTCGTCAAGGAAATGCTCGTAGCTGTTTTCGTTCGCGTGCATGTTGGGCCAGCCCACTACGGGTTCGCATGCTTCTTTTTCGTTCGCTGCTATTTCTTTTGTTAGTTTTTTTTCTTCCACGTTTTGGTTTTCTCTCTTGTTTCTTTCTTCTGGTTTTGTTCCAGTTTTCTTGTTCTAGTTTTGTTTGTGTTTCTTCTGGTTTGGTTTTCTCCTGTTTCTCTTCTGGTTTTTGGTTTTTGTCCTGTTTTCCTCTTTTGGTTTTGGTTTTTCTCTTTTGGTTTTGTTTTTTCAACGAATATACAAATGTTCAATATGTTTATTAATTTTGCTCACTGTATATTACACAATGTTCAATGTGTATTCGTAAATTGTTCAACATTCTTTTACAAATGTTTAGTGCGTATCTGAAAATTGTTCAGCTCGTATGTTCGTATTTGCAAAAATGTTCATCATGTATTATTTAAAATATTCAACTTATTTTAAAAAAAATTCAATGGATATTGCAAAATGTTCAACGGATATACAAAATATTATAGAAAAACACTTGTACACGGTGCGCCGGCCGAAACTTCGGCCGGTCGCGTGCGGAGCGTACGATAAAATGCAATTAAACGTTTCCCTGTGCTACCACATGCCGCACCTGTTGGGTGGGTCTACGCAGCCACGCCAGCTTTCCTTATCCCTTCGCAAGTTGTCTTCTCCACCGCTCTTTCTTCTTCCTCATCTCTGTTACCGTTGTTCTTTTTCTTCTTCCTCATGTCTGCCACCACCTCTGCTTCCTGCTGTAGCCACCTTTGGCGGCTCACTTGGCGAGCGCGCTGCAACGAGTCTCCTCTCCAGGAGACGCCCAGCGCTAGCTAGGAGCTGGACCGCGCGTTGCAGGTGCTGCAAGCACGGGTTGTCGAGATGGGAGGACGTCGACGGCGTGTTACGAACTGGCTACGCCAGCGAGCTGGAAACGACACAAGCGACCTGCGGGCGCTACAACCGTTGATGCAATATGCTGGAACCTGCCGGCAGAGGAGCTGCAACCGGCGATGCCAGGAGCTGGAACCAGCGTGTGTCGTGGCTGGAATCGTTACACTCCCGTGCTGGAAACGTGTTCTTCTGATGCTGGAACCATGTCCCAGAGATGCTGGAACCGTGTTCTGGCAGTGATGGAACGTTGGGCCGGCGATGCTTCAAAGCTCCAGGCCGGCGGGAGAAATGCTGGAACCAACATCCAAAAATGCTGGAACCAACATCTACCGAAGCTACATCGGAAGCAATGGTGCTACGCCCGGCGGACGATTCTTTTGCTAGAACCCGTTACTTGCGGAGCTACAACCACGCGATGCGGATGCTGGAACTGTTACTGTCGAAAGTTGGAACCAGTGTTTTTTTTGCTTCAGCCGATGAAGCTGTGCTGAAGACGACGACGGGTGTTGCCGCGGTGGGCTAGAATCAGCAGCAGCAAAAGCTACATCCGACATTTGTTTTTGCTGCCATGGTTATACGGGTGAATCAGCGACCCAGGAAGCGACAGCGAGAGGGCAGTGCACGATGCTTTCGTGCGTCGAGTGTTGATGGCGAGGGCGGCTGGTGCCACGCAAGCCCGATGCTTCGACCACCAGGGTCGCGAGCTACAATCATGGCAGGGCGGCGCAACCCGGAGCAGCGACTTGTCCATAGCCAGGAGCTACCTGTTCAGGCGGCCATGGAGACGAAGCGGAGGACGACAATGAGGCTGCACACCAGCAGCGACGAGGGGGCGCATCCATGGTGGGGAGCAGGGCGGCCTGAGGCGCTCATCATCGCGCTTCAAGCTGTGCGCGGCTGCTGTTTTCTGGATAAGAATGATGCGGAGGAAGCGGACGAACAGAGGACTTGATCTGGACGGTTGGAAGGCAGCATGTCGAACGCTCGCGGTGCGACCTGCCTAAACTTTGGGCCAGCGCGCCGTCGCGTATTACTGCCCAATATTTTATGTGTACCTTAAAAAAAATTCAACAGAGTATGATACTTAAACGTTCGAGCCTCAAATACCCATAACACTATATCTGATGAAGTTTCTCAAACCAGGTTTCACCACTTGGTCTGATGGAAACGGTGTCCCTATCCTTGGCTGACACGTGCATTAAATTGGGACCTGGTGGGGTAAATTTTGGTATGGATCTAGCGTGCCGCTGTAAATTTCGTTAACGTGATTGACATAGTTCAGTGTGGACCTAGCGATTTCCTAAGAGATGACAGAGTTTGTGATTGGTGCGTATGTGCCCTGGACGTTGCCTTGCATGTGCACCGGAAACTAATTTGACTACGCCCTCTTTGTCCTCTTTGTCGCCTCAGGAGATCCTGTCGGGCGGTGGCCTTTTGGTTTTTAGCAGCTGCATGCATGGACATGCTGTGCGGCATGGTTATCTGCTTCCGATTTTTTTGCACAGCGTGCATGATTTCTGGATCATCTTCTTCCTTTTTCTGGAAAGTTTCTTTTAATCCCGGCACGACTCATCCATCGCTCCACCGTTGTATCAGCCTATAAAAAGAAAAGGCTCTCCGCTTCAGGATACAAGCAATCGGGTCTGGGCAAGGAGGATCGCAGACTCGCTGTTATCTTCTGCTGCTCGCCAGCACGACTCTCCCACGTCCGGCCCTCAAATTCACGCAAACTGGACTCCACCGACGAGTCCCTCTTGTGTGTGTCCTCTTCTCCGCCTGGGCGTCTTAGGCAGGAGGCATGGCAGCAGCAGGGCATGACCGTGACCGGGCTAATGACTAGATGCGGTGGCTGAGGGAGGCCTATGGCCAACGGTAATGCCGGTGTTTGGCGAGGAATTGGCAGCGCGTGGTGTGCCTTGATTCCAGCTCTTCTTCCGGCGTCGGCCCTATTCTCATCTCCCCCGCGTGACCTTGCTAATGGCGTATGCACCAACCATCCACAATGGTGTACGGAGGGCACTACCGAGACGACGGCGGAGGTTACCAACAGCAACACGAGTGGTGGAGAGGCGGTGGGTCTGCCGCCCCAGCCACCGGCGTACTCTTCCGTGTTAGAATAAGTTGTAAAGAGATAGGAGTAGTTTAAACTTGTAATCTTCTCTTATCTCTTCTTCTGTTATTCCTCTCTGTAACCAACCGGGCATCGATCTATCTCTTCTCTCGATCGATCCCTTCCTTGTAAGCCACGGCATACCTTTCTATATAATACAATGCGGCCCGATCAAAGGGTTTAACGCTTCCTCCAATATTTCACTTGGTAACAGAGCCTCTTCCTCGATAGATCAGGAAAGATCGCATCTAGCTACCTCTTCGACCGAGCGAGATGTCCACCATTTTCGCCGCCATGACGGCCAACACTGTTGGTGCGCTCACCACCTCATCATCCTCCGCCTTTGCCTCCTCCTCCACCTCCACCTCCACCAACACCTCCCTCCTCGGATCGCCACCCCAAGAGAAGCTCACGAGGGGCAACTTCCTGCTTTGGAAGGCCATCGTGCTGCCCCAGATCAAGGGCGCACAGATGGAGCACCACCTCGACGCGCAGAGCCCGCCACCGCCGGCCACGCTCACCATCACCAAGGACGGCAAGGATGAACAGGTCTTCAACTTTGCACGATCCTTCTGGTACGCGCAACAGCAGCAGCTCCAAGGATTCTTGATGGGATCCCTATCCCGCGAGATCTCGCACAGTCGCGACGCCTCGACGCCGGGTCAAGTATGGCATGCCATCCACGCCATGTTTGCTGCCCAAAGCCAAGCTCAAGCAATCAACACCGTGATCGAGCTCACGAATCTTCAAAAGGTAACATGACCATGGCTGAGTATCTTGGAAAAATAAAAGCCTTACAGATGAAGTAGCTCGCACCGCCGCCGCCTCCGATCCGGAGATCGTGTACAAGATCCTTGCCGGCCTCGACATGGACTACAACCCTGTGGTCTCGGCTCTTGCTGCGCGGGTGGAGCCCATCATGGTTCAGGAGCTGTATAGCCAGCTCCTGAGCTTCGACGCTCGCCTTAGTCTCCTCCACGGCACCAACGTTCGACAGTCATCTGCCACCTCTGCCTCCCGTGGCCGTGGCCGTGGGCGCGGTCACCAGGGGCAACGAGGCGGCGGGCGCGGGCGTGACAACAGCGACTACACCAACAACAGCAGCAGCGGCGGTTACAACACCGGCGGCAGCATCAGCTACAACAACACCAGGGCAGGGGGTGGTGGCTTCCACGCCAACACCATTCGCCGTCCCTCTTCCTCACGTGCTCGTCCCCGGTGTCAGCTCTGCAAGAAGATGGGCCATGAAGTCATGGAGTGTTGGCACATGTACGATGAGAACTTTGTGCCTGACTCTCGCCATGTTGCTGCTGCCATGCGTGAACAAGGAGGAGAAGGAGTCTGGTACGTTGACTCTGGTGCAACGGACCATGTCACAGGTACGACTAGAACAGTACCATGGCAATGATCAGATTCACACCGCAAGCGGTGGAGGTATGGATATCCAGCACATTGGTCAAGCTTTTATTAATTCCCCTACACTTAAACGTGATCTAGTGTTAAAAGATGTACTTCATGTTCCTCAAGCCGACAAAAACCTTGCATCCATGTCTCGTTTAGTCAATGATAACAACATCTTCTTTGAAACTCGCCCTCGTTACTTTTTTATAAAGGATCGGGCAACGAGGGAACTCCTACATCACGATAGATGCATTGGAGGTCTCTACCCCATCACATCTGGAGCACTTAGTCGCAAGCATCGTCAAGTTTTCTCTGTCATCAAGCCCTCTTTGGCAAGGTGGCATCAAAGATTAGGACATCCGTCTTCGATCATTGTTAAACAAGTAGTCAATAAAGGCAATCTCTCGTTGTCACATAGTCCTATTAGTGAGTCCGTTTGTGAGGCTTGTCAATGTGCCAAGAGTCACCAACTACCTTATCCCAAGTCGAATAGTGTATCTCATGCTCCTTTAGAGCTTATTTTCAGTGATGTATGGGGTCATGCAAGAGACTCCTTTGGCAGAAAGAAATACTATGTTAGTTTCATTGATGATTTTAGCAAGTTTACCTGGATCTATTTACTCAAACACAAATCTGAAGTTTTCTCTGTGTTTTAAGAGTTTCAAAAACTTGTTGAACGACACTTTGACAGAAAAATCTTGACAGTCCAAAGTGACTGGGGAGGGGAGTATGAAAAACTCAACTCTTTCTTCCGTAGCATAGGCATTGAACACCATGTGTCTTGTCCTCATGCTCACCAACAAAACGGCTCCGCTGAGCGGAAACACCGCCACATTGTTGAAGTTGGTCTATCTCTCCTTGCCCATGCATCTATGCCTCTCAAGTACTGGGATGAAGCATAAATCGTATCCCTAGTAAAGTTATTGGCAACATCACTCCATTGGAGCGGTTATATCATCAAAAACCCGATTACAACTCTCTCAAATTTTTTGGGTGTGCTTGCTATCCCAATCTCCATCCTTACAATCGTCATAAACTTGAGCTTCGTTCTACTCAATGCGTCTTTATTGGCTATAGCAATCTTCATAAAGGATACAAATGTCTAGAAGTTGCAACTGGACGGATTTATATTTCTCGAGATGTCGTTTTTGATGAAACTCTCTTTCCGTTTGCTAAACTTCATCCAAATGCTGGAGCCCTTCTTCGTACTAAGATAACTCTACTCCTAGATCACGGGGGTGAATTAAATAAAACTGACAATGTGCAAAATTCCGTTGACAACAGTGGTTCTGATGATGTTTGTGCAAGGTTGGGGCATCATTTTATGTGTGCAGAACAGGACAAAGATGGTGCAGAAAACGAAGCTGATTCACCTGGTGGCAGCGGCGCAGAAAACGAAGCTGATTCACCTGGTGACAGCGGCACATGATCCGGTGCCGATCCGCGCGTCAGCGCTGTCCTTGTCGCCGCGCGATCCGATGCAGATTGGCATGCAGCCAATCAGGTGCACGCTAGCGCGGGCCCGCCTCGTTCTGACACGGCTGTGGCCGATGGCCTGCACCTGGTGGAACCCGCCACTCCACGCGCCAGCCCACGCGCGGGCGAAACCGCGTCTCCACGCGGCGCCTCACGAGCCGGGAGCCCGCGGATCGAGCCAACCGCTGCCGACAGCGGGGTGCCTACGGGGTCTGCGCGCTCAGAATCGCCCTCGGATCACGGGCCGGGCCCCTCTGCAGATTCTGTACCAGGATCTCCCTTGGATCCAGAGCTGGGATCTTCTGTGCAGGACTCCACATCATCTTTTGCACCAGGATCTTCTGCGCCTACAGCACCAGCGGCTCCTCGGCGACATACTCCCTCACAGTCAGGCATTACCAAAGCAAAAGAATACACTGATGGTACGGTCAGGTATGATAAAGTGAAACGTGCTTTTCTTAGTAATATTGGTGAACCAACAAATTTTCATGATGCTCTTGCCCACAAAGATTGGAAAGAAGCTATGGATCATGAATATGATGCACTCATGAAAAATAAAGCATGGCATTTAGTACCACCAAGGCAGGGTCACAATATCATTGATTGTAAATGGGTATACAAGATAAAGAGAAAATCTGATGGAAGCATAGACAGATACAAGGCTAGCTAGTTGCTAAAGGTTTCAAACAGAGGTTTGGTATTGATTATGAAGATACATTTAGTCCTGTTGTTAAGTCTGCTACTATTCGGCTTGTACTGTCTATTGTTGTTTCTAGAGGATGGAGCTTACGCCAGCTAGATGTTCAGAACGCGTTTCTTCATGGTGTTCTTGAGGAAGAAGTGTTCATGCGGCAACCACCAGGATGTGAGGACCGAAGTGTACCACACTATGTCTGTAAGTTGGATAAAGCTTTGTATGGTTTGAAACAAGCCCCAAGAGCTTGGTACTCAAGGTTGAATATGCAACTACAACAACTTGGGTTTACACCATCAAAAGCAGATACCTCGTTGTTCTTTTATCATAGAGGTAACATCACTATTTTTGTGCTTGTCTATGTTGATGATATAATTGTGGCTAGTTCCAGTGCACATGCTACCACTTGTTTGCTAAAAGATCTGAAGTTGGAGTTTGCTCTCAAGGACTTGGGTGATCTACATTATTTTCTTGGTATAGAAGTTAATCAGATAAAAAATGGTATACTTCTTACACAAGAAAAGTACACCACTGACATACTCAGGAGAGTAGGATTGGAAAATTGTAAACCTGTGAGTACACCAATCTCCACTTCAGAAAAACTTACAGTTGAAAGTGGTGAAGTGCTTGGACCAGAAGATGCAACAAAGTACAGGAGTGTTGTTGGTGCTTTGCAATATTTGACTCTTACTCGTCCTGATATTTCTTATTCTGTTAATAAGGTATGTCAATATTTGCATGCACCTAGGACAACTCATTGGACTGCAGTAAAAAGGATCTTGAGGTATCTTAAATATTCAGAAGGTCTTGGACTTCAGATTACCAAGTCATTGTCTATGCTTGTTCCTGCATACTCTGATGCAGATGGGCAGGTGTGCTGATGATGTAAGGTCCACAGTGGTTTTGCTGTATTTCGGGAACAAATCTTGTGTCATGGAGTGCAAGAAAACAGGCAACTGTCTCTAGGTCAAGTACAGAGGCTGAGTATAAAGCACTTGCTAATGCTACATCTGAGGTAATGTGGATACAGACTTTGCTATATGAACTTGGGATCAAAGCTCCACAAGCTGTGAGATTATGGTGTGATAATATTGGTGCAACCTATCTCTCAACTAATCCTGTTTTCCATGCACGAACCAAACATATTGAAGTTGATTTTCACTTTGTCAGAGAAAGAGTAGCTCGAAAGCTACTTGATATTCGTTTTATACCAACTGGTGATCAACTTGCTGATGGCTTCACAAAACCTCTTACTACAGGAAGATTGAATGAGTTCAAGAACAATCTTAACCTTGGTAAAGTTTATTCGGTTCAGATTGAGGGAGAATGTTAGAATAAGTTGTAAAGAGATATGAGTAGTTTAAACTTGTAATCTTCTCTTATCTCTTCTTCTGTTATTCCTCTCTGTAACCAACCGGGCATCGATCTATCTCTTTTCTCGATCGATCCCTTCCTTGTAAGCCACGGCATACCTTTCTATATAATACAATGCGGCCCGAGCAAAGGGTTTAACGCTTCCTCCAATATTTCACTTACCGTTCCGTGTCCCGACCATCGAGGAGGACTGCCACGACTACTGTGGCTCCTCTTCGTCTGCACTATGCAAGGATAGGGTCGTCTGCGTTGTGCAAGGACGACACATCGGGAGGTGGAGTCAAATAGGTCGCGCCAGCGTACCCATGCATCCTCATCGATGCTCTTCGATCTGAATATGGTGAACACCGCGGCTGTCGACAACATGGGCAGAGTTGTGACAGGCTGCTCCACCTGGACGGCTCATGCCCTCTTTGCTCATGCCTCATCGGAGCCGCCCTATCGCCGGCCCCCATGTCCCCTCTTGGCACCAGACCCCTATCCCCTCTGCATAACCGAGACGATGACGCATGTAGAAGAGTCGAGGTCATGTCCGTGCGGGATGCGGAACTCCGGCGGAAGTGGCGTGCCGTCCTCACGGCCATCGTGCGACCATGAGGTGGTGTTCTCCACCTAGCTCACAGGCGTCGCGTCGACCTTGCACCTATCTTCGTCAGCTCGACCGTGCTGTCGCCGTGGGGATCTGTTGCCTCCGGTAGATCAGCGCCGAAGCCCTCGCAAGGAGTGCTCCAGCTTCCTGTCGATTCACCTCCACTTGAACTGCGCAACGGTGAGCGCACGACGGTTGTCTTCTCCTCGCTCTCTTGTCGTGTGCCCTGCTGCCACGTTCGCTGTGTCGCGTGCGTGCTTCCTGCTTGCACGGGTTGCTGCGTTGCGTGCGTGCATGGCTGATATGTGTTGGCTTGATGCATGAGTGTAGCATTTTTATATAAGTCATCGGATGTTGCTTTACTTCAATAATTCACTGTTGATAACACTACTGTAGCTTTCTTTTCAGAGAAAGATCAAATGAAAGGGAAAGGCTATGTTGGTTTGAATTATCCAATCTAATCTCTAATTTATATTCTATTTCCTGGTTGTATGAGTCTATAAGTCATTAAATTTCCTATCTAGGTTGCAATAGCAGTTCTAGGTTAAGGAGGTTGTAAAAAAATACGAAGAGTTGATAGAAAGCATCATTTTAATGTTATGTCATTTTTTTTAATGAACCAGCTATTGATGATCATTTAGAAGATGCGGAGCTTGCACGGGGTCTGCAAGAAAGTCTGGAAAATGAACATCCTCTTTGTCAGAATGTTCTGTTGGGAGGGATGGTCTTATATGGCACTCCATCAGTTCAATGACATTTGGTTGCAACTATCTTCCTTTTTTCAACAAATAACTTAAGAGTATAAAAAATTAGACGACTACACTGTTTGCTTAATGTAATTAAATTGAAGACACAGAATAAAACCAAAGATGCCATTTTGTGTCTATTTCATGGTTATAACAGTGTGATAATTATGGAGAACTATGAGTAAACAACTCAACAACAATTGGTTCATAGGTGCTCCATTTACCAAACTAGAGTGAACAGTAAATAAGCCTAGCTTCAAGGAGATACTTAATCTTGAATGTATTATGATATATTTGTCTAGTTTTGGATTTTGTCTAACCTTTTAGTCATGTTGGTCAACATAGTTTTATTTTGATGTAAGATTTTGTAAATGATGTCATTGTTACTCCTAAAACCTTTTATGAATGTTGATGTAAGATTTTGTAAATGATGTCATTGTTACTCCTAAAACCTTTGTGTCTCTTTTGAAGCAAGGAAGCTTCTACTCATTCACCCTATTATTGACGCTTGACACACGCTTCTTAACTTGCTGCTGGTCATCTGTTGTTTTATTTGCATATATGCATTTGAGGAATTGTTCAACGCATTTGCAATATTGTATTGTTTGCTGCTACCATCTTTGTTTCCACAAATGTTGCATTATGCTCATGTACGATGCTATCAAAAGAAGTGAGCCCACATTCCATGGCATTGTTTTTCTTCAATTTTGACCTGAATGTACACAAGAAAATATTTGTCCAGCGATAATTTCGAGCCTATCCAGTAAAAGATTCTATATCTCCAGTGTATGCATTTTTTAGTTTCCAGTTTTTTTGGATGTAGATCTTTGTAACTGTAGGATTGTAGCAAATTTACCAAATTCTATATTTCCGAGAATGTCTTTTCCTCGCACCCCTTTGAGGAGGATATTTCTCTTGAGAACCATAAAGCAGAAAAGGTGACCATGATTTGTGTAGTTAACCACTTAATCCAGTTGTATTTATTACATTACAATGAGTGTGCTTGAGTGCTTCTGTTATTGTTCGAATGGTGCTACTTCATCAAGTTATTATCTGGTTCTTGTATATGGATACATATATGAGCTATGTTCATATGGATTTTATGTAGATAAAGAAGTATGATATTTTAACAACCTCCTGTGTAGCTAGTGGGAGTTTTAGTTAAGTTATGATCCTCGGACATACCAAATCTTTTCTCTTCATTAGCACATTCACAATTACAAACTGCAGTGGCAATTCAAAAATAGTATTTCTTCTTTAAAACTTTATATTTAGGTAATTTTTCTTTAGTTCAAAGGCTGATAGATGTAATTCTTGTGTTTCATATTTAATATAGAGGTCGCTGATTTGTGACTCAGCTCTTGAGATTTCTTTTGGAGTATTTCTGAAACTTCAAAATTTCTATACAAGTTTCACCGCAACACTCAACAGGGCATGGCTCGTTTTTTTGAGAGGTCGCAGCTTCCGTTGGTTAGCAACTCTCCCTAAATGAATGGATGGAGGTCGCGGGTTCGAACTCTGGTTCACGCTTGAAATGTGCACGCACGAGGGATCGATCCTTCAATGTACTGGTTGACCAGCAGCTTCCTAACCAATACGCCAGGCTCAAATCATGTACACCTGTGAAGGTATGCCCTATTAGAAGGGCAAGAGTCGGCTTTTACACATTCTCCTTCTTTCTTTTCTTTGATTTTTTTCTTTCTTGGTTTTCAACGCTTTTTTTCGTTTGTTTTTTTGTTTTCATTTTTTCATTTTGTTCCTTCGTTTTTTATTTTATTTTCCTTCTTAAGTTTATGTTTAGGTTTATTTTTTCGTCTCCTTTTTTTGTTTTTCTTTTTTTCTTTGTTTCTTTTTGTTTTTCATTCTACATTCTTATATACATGACCAACATTTTTCAAAATTGTTCCACACTTTCTAAATACTTGTTCAACATTTTCAAACACTTATTCAATAATTTTATATACATGATCAACGTTTTTCATGTACTTGTTCAACATTTTGCAAATACTTTTTCAACATTTTTGAATGCTTGATTAACATTTTTAAATCCTTGTTCAATATTTTTGAAGCTTGATTAACATTTTTCATGTACTTGTTCAACATTTTCAAATACTTATTCAACATTTTCGAATTTTTATTACCGCTTTTTTCAAACTTGTTCAACATTTCTTCAAACACTTGTTCAACTTTTCTTGAAATACTTGATTAATATTTTCAAAATTCTTGATTAACATTTTCAAATACTTGTTCAACATTTTTGAATACTTGATCAACATTTTCAAATACTTGTTCAACATTTCTCTGAATATTGCTACTTTAACATTTTTAAATACTTATTCAACATTTTTCTGAGTGCTTGATAATATTTTTAAAATACTTGTGCAACATTTTCAAACACTTATTCAACATTTTCCAAATGTTTTTTGTAGAATTTTTATATATTTAAAATATTTTAAGTATAAACAAAAGCACAAAATAAAACATAAAATGAAACGAGAAAACGTAGAAAAACAGAAAAAATAGGTTGTTGCCTCGCTCGCGCGTGGGTAGCCCATCTGGGCTCCCCCCTATGCGAGGACCCGTACGGTCACTTAAAGCGAGAAATAGGGGTGGATTTGTGTTTAACCGATGGCCGGTACAGAAAATTGCGGGCGCAGATATGTATCCCTTCTAGCAAGATAAACAACGCGGGGGGTGACTATTTCACATTAAGCAAGAGCCCGTACAAAGTCCGAAATCACTAATTGAGAAGTACTCCTTGCAAAGATCACTCTCACCTGCAAGAAGTGGAGGTTTTTTTTTCGTAGATCTGTTTATTCAAAACGTTTTATCTCTTAAATCGTGTATCCAAATCTCAAACTGTTTTCACCGTTGAATTTCTCGCGTCGAGATCTTCAAAACTAGATCCCACGTTGATAGGTTTTAATAAACTTTTTTTCATGAAAAAACAGGATGAAAATACCAACGGAAACAAGGGTTTTTCCCTTTCCAAAATAGGCACGGTCATGCCTCTCACGGAAGCAAAACCGTTCCTTCATTTCCAAGAGGCACGGCCATGCCTTTCACGGAACCACAACTGTGCCTCTCGTGGAAGGAAAAAACAACAGAAAACACAATTTATTTTCCGTTTCCGAGAGGCACAGGCGTGCTTCTCGCAAAAGCATAACTGTGCCTCTCGTGAAAGCAAAATCGTGCCTCTCCCGAAAGGAAGAAAAACAGAAAACGCGGTTCTTTTTTTCGTTTCCGAGAGGCATGGCCGTGCCTCTCGCGAAAGCATCTGTGCCTCTCGCGGAAGGGAAAAACAAAAGAAAACGCATTTTTTTCGTTTCCGAGAGGGCACAACCGTGCGTCTCGCGACAGCACAACCGTGCCACTCGGGGAAGGAAAACCGTACCTCTCGTGGAAGAAAAATAAATAAAAAATGCGTTTTTTTAGGTTCCCGAGAAGCACTGTCGTGCCTCTCGTGAAAGCACAACCGTGCCTCTCGCGGAAGCAAAAAAACATGTTTTCTTCGTGCATATTTTTTTCGAATATATTTTATGGTCCAAAAGCTAAGGAAGACAGGTGGAAAACAAAAAAAAAACGAAAAAACCCGAAAAAACTAGGTTTAAAAGCAAAAACGCGCGCGAAAAAAAAATCCGGAATGAGCGCCCAGAGCGCGACACATGGCGGCGGCTGAGAGCGCGCCAAGTGACGCGCTCTTAGCCCACCCGCAAGTGATCGTTGCGAGGCTCCCGAAGGAGCGCTCAGCAACTAATTGCTCTCTAGGAAGTCTCGTGTCGAAGTTTTTGTTAATGGGCCGACCCATTTTTGCGCACATCTTAGGAAGGGGACGCGTGAGGGATCCATCACTGGTCGCTGCAAACGAAACTAGCGCGACTAGCCACCGAGCCCGCGTGCAGTTCGTGTTAACTAAAGGGGCGCGACCTACTTGAAGTAAGTCGAGATGGTTTTATCTGTTTTTTTCTTTTTTTTTCTCCATTTTTGTTTTATTTTTTTTCTCTTTTTCTTTTTTTTCATTCCACATTCTTATATACATTATCAACATTTTATCAAATACTTGTTGAAATTTTTTCAAATACTTTCTCAACAATTTTTCCAATACTTGTTCAACATATATGCACGATAAACATTTTTTCCAAATACATGTTCTACAATTTTTCAAAATACTTGTTCAACATTTTAAAATACTGTTCGACATTTTTCAAATATTGTTTCAACATTTTATATACATCATCTACATTTTCAAATACTTGTTTAGCATTTCTCAAAATACTTGTTCAATATTTTTGAAATATTTGTTCAACATTTTTACATACATGATCAACATTTTTCAAATGTTTTTTGAAGAGTTTTTTTGTAATACATATAATTAGATCATTTTTAAGTGTAAACAAAAGTCCAAAACAACATAAAATGTAAAAAAAAGAAAAAGGAGGCTGTGGCCTCCCGCGCTCGTGGGCCAGCCGAGCTCGCTCGCCCTTCAGCGAGAGTTTACTCTCAGCACGCGTCAAGCGAGAAAAGGGGCACCGCCTCAAGCGACGAAATAATAGGCCGGCCGAGTGTTTCGTTAGCTCGACGTTTCTCGGTTGTTCGTTCCTTCCGTCAATTATGTTTTCTTTTTTTATATTTTCACATAAAACTAAAATAAACATATTCTAAAAAAACTTAGGTTTGAAAACAAAGTATACGGTGTTAAAAAACTAGTGCAACTATAAAAAAATATACTTCAAAATATTGAGAATATATAATACCAAAAACACTTTACATAGAAAATTTTCCGAAAATATGTTCAGCAAGCACTTGAAAATGTTAAATGCTTATACAGAAAATGTTTCTCGTATATCCAAAAATGTATTCAGAAAAACAAATATGTATGGAAAAAGGCGATTTTGTATATAAAATGTTAAATTTTAAATGTATAAAAATTAAAACATGTTCATATTATACTTTAAAACTGTTAATCAAACATTTTAGAAATATATTAAAATTGTGTATGGAAAAATATTGACCATGTATTCACAAAATAGAAAAATGATGAAAATCGAGAAGGAAACAAAAAAAGGTGAAGAAAACAAAAAAGGAAACAAAGAAAACCAAAGTGCAATGAAGAATTAAAGAAAAACGAAAGAAAACTAAATTTATAACGAAGTAAAAAGGGAAAACACCAGAAAAAACGGTGAAGAAAAAAATCAAAGAAAGAAACAGAGAACAAAAAAAAACTATGAGAAACCAATAAATAAAAGAAGAAAACCGATGAAATGCAATAAAACTGAAGAAAAAATAGAAAACAGACAAAAACCATTGAAAATAGAGAAAAGAAAAATAAAGAAATAAGAAAAAGAAAAATCCAAACAAATTAGCGAAATGAACAGATCAAACGCAGCGAGCATAGCAAGCTAACGGGCCGACCCTGTACTGTAGCGAGCAGTGAAAATCCGTTAGTGAGCTAGGCATACATCTTGCTATAAGCGAGATATAGCCCTGGCGGAGAATTGCCAACGTTCGAGGGCTTGTCCCACGGCCGACGTGTGAAGACCATGATTACCCGGGAGGATAGCATTCCGTAAAAAAAGATCACCAGGAGGATAGCCTGTCCGATTTGCTGATATTGCATGTATTGCTGAGAACTAAGTTGATCATATAAAGTCTATGTACGCTAAAATGGCGCGAGACGCCCCATCTCGAGGGTTCGATCTAGATTTGGATCGTGGCGGTGCCGATTTGGACCAAGGTGCCCTGATGGACAAGATGGCGTGGCGGCCGACTGGCGTCCTAGCGGTGGCCTTGGCGGCTGACAACCCTTCCCGATCTAGGGAGGAGGGCCCTGGATAAGGGGCGCCGGCTCCTGGGATGGCCTCACTGTCCGCTGGCGCGGCGGGGCTGGTGGGCTGCCGGGTGGCTGGCGATTCACCAGTGGGTTGATGCTGTGGCTTGCTACCCCGGCGGCGAATGGCGCCGAGCTGCTCCTTCCTTCAACCCATGTTGTGCGCACTCTGTCTTACTTGACATGGCCATGCTGCTAATCTGTTACCAGGTTGGGACGGAGCGGGAGGTCGGGAACCAGATCGAGATAATTCTTAGGTCGGCTCCTGTCGGCCATGACGGTGACGACACCCGTGGGTTCCGTTTTTCTTCCTGGAGACGTCATTCAGATCCGGCCTACCTTTTCCCACCTCACGGTCTCTCAGGGTGAAACCCCTAGGGCTACGACGGTGCTCTTGGCCTCGTGTCCTTCTTGAAGGCGTTTCATGAGAGTTATGTGGCGATGGGCACCGCTTGGGTGCGTCCGCAGTTTCAAATGGCGTGCCCCTCTTCCTCCAGGTGGCAGCTGTTCCGGGGAAAACCCTAGTCTAGGTCGGATGATGACGCAGACTTTGTTGTCGTTTTCCCTCCCGGGGGCATCATCTTGGAGCAGTGGTTCACTGGAGAGGCCAATGGGTGGAGCAGTGTTACATCGTCCGCATTGATAACGGTAGGTCTCGACGGCGTGGAGCAGCGGAGTCTCAGAGTTGGACGCTGATTGATTGACGCGCGCAGGTTGGTGGCGCCGTCGACGACAGATGAGGCTGCCAAGATCTATGCAGTGGTTCCTCGTGAAGACGCATTGGCGGAAGATGGCGGCGTCAATTCCTAGAGCGTGCGCAGGCGGTACACGTTATGGGATGCCTAGACCCGACGGTCTTAAGGCCATTGGATTTTTCCGGGTCTATTATGCGGACAGAGTACATCTTTATAGTATAGATGTAGCGACTTTGTTTGTCTAGAAAGAGGCGAGTTGATCCTTATATTCATTTTATCAGACCTTGATGAATAATTAATAAATATGGTTAGTAATAAGAAATAAAGTACTCTTTTTTTTGAACATCAGTACAGCTGTCAACGCTCATATATATGGGCATACACGTACCCTTATGAACGCACACATGCACATCCTATCCCTATGAACACCTTTGAAAGACTGAGCCGGCATATCATCTTGAGATTTACGAGTCACCGTAGGCGCCTCGTCGTCGACGGAAACGTCTCCTCCAACTGAAAGCGCATCGCCAAAATTCTGAAATAAATTCAGAAATAATACGAGCACCGGGACATGAAGCCTCGTGGGCTGGGAATATCACTGTCCCTCTGACCATCCAACGTCGTTTCGCAAGTACCAGCTGCTTGTTACGTGCTCCCGTGGCCGTGCGTGTCAACGGTCGACCCAGCCACGTTCAGAGTCAAGCCGCGTTTGCAGCAAAGTCAAGGAGGAACGTGAACAGCTGAGCCGCAAAGCAAATCAGCTTGTCTCTCAGGCTTTCCACTCAAAAGGCGCGACGTCTAACCCTATTTGAAGGGCACGTGACATGGGTGCACGACGAAGCTTTCAAATTCGGGTCGCTGTCGTATCTTGGCAAAAAGAGTCGAAGATGGTGAATGCAAGGTCCTGCCCACTATTTAGTCTCGATTAAAAGCAGGTGACGCTGCAGAATCTAGCAGGAAAGCGGCTTGGCTTTCGGTCCCTTCACGCAAATGGCTGAATGTCAAGCAAAGAAAAGGCGGGGGACGAAGAAATGACGCACTGCTTATGAGCGGTACAGGGCATGGCCACTCGGGGCTATACCATGATGCTAATCGAATGCTCAATCAGTTTTGACGTTGAGCCGGAACGATTCTGCAACAAACGCACTGCTTATGATCAGCGGCTCGAAGCTAACGATTCACCACCGTTGTAAGAATTCAAACTATTTAAAGAAGAAGAAAACAATGAGAGATTCAGGAAGCCTCGAGGCGAGTGCGCAAGCGACGTAGGGCTGACGCCATCTTCCACGAGATGGTTTGTCCTTCTGATGATCCTTGGTTCGAGGTGAAAGCCGCGCGCAGGGTTCTAGAATATCCTGCGTTCGAGGTGAAAACCGTGGTGTACACAAACAAGAAGAAATCTCGCATCGATCGTCACATCCCGCTCGTCCGACGCACAATTCGGATCTATTCATTTGAGGAGGATGGCGTGCTCGAGCGGCGGACCGAGCGGCGACGCGGACGTGAGATGGCGGGCCTCCTTCGCCGCCGATCTCACGCGAGCACTCTCACGTTCCACAACGGAGTGATCCTCCTGCGTCGAGACGCACTCCGCCTGGTCCTTTTGGATTCTCGTGGTGTGGCGGTGGATGCGCAATTCTTACGCGAGGCGTAGCAGGTTGACAGCGGCGATGTCATGGGGTTCCCATGCCACTTCGCACGGGTGCGGGATCGACTGCCGCCGGCGCGTAATCTGGCGCGTTCCACGGCGGTTTCAGATGAGGCGGTTCGGGAGGAAAAAACCAAGACAACGGCACCGACCCGGTTCGGGACGGGCCCGAGATCCACCTACCGCCCGCCAATGGCGGATGAGAGACACCGGGGGATCCAGCCTTCATCCCCATCCCCGGCCCCGCGTTGAAGGTATAAACAGCGCCCCTCGCCCCGTCCTTGACCTAGAAACTGCTTTCTCCCACTTCTGGTCGGCGGAGAGAAACCCTAGATCCAAATCACCGGAGTCGTTTGGGTGGTGGAGAGGGAAGGTGGGGGGAGACGCGCGGTCCTTCGCCGATGTGGGTGCTTCCTCTCCCAAGGCGATGGAAGGGGGACGAGGCTACCACGGGGAGCGGCGCAAAGCGGCCGGCGCAGGACGAGCTGGTCGCGGGGCGGGCCGGGTTCCTGGACGCGGCAACGGCCGTGGAGGGGATCGGAGCAAGTTCTCATGGAGGCGCGGCGAAGGCCGAGGCCACACCAACTCCAACTCATCCAAGGGCGCGTCGGAGTCGGACGACACATCCAAGTGGGAGGAGGTGGCGGGGAGGCGCCGCGAGATCCAGGACGGAGGAGTCTAGGTGCAGAAGATGCCGGCCTCGTCGGGCTCGGGCGACCTCGACGCAGATCAACATGCTCCTCCACCACAAAACCGTCCCCATGGGAAAGCAAACCAGGTGCACCCTACCAAGAACTTGATCTGTGTCCCATTTGCAAGTCACCCGAGCATCATCGTGCGCGGCGTCCTCAAGCTTTTTGCGAGCGTTGCAATAAGTTAGGGCACATGTCGCCTGTCTGTGTCGAGTTCCTTCCTTGGGAGTGCATCGCTCCCATGTGTGCTTTCCAATCCAAGGGACAGGGTTTCTACTACATTCATGATTCGTGCACAACTAGTCAGGTGAAGGAGAGAGCCAACAGTATTGGGGCGACGATTGTTGAGGGGGAAACCTCCATCCGTCAGATGGAACTGGATTTGAGCGATTACCTTGCAACGGGTTGGAGATGCTCAGCTCATGCTATAGGCCCTGGTGTGTTCGTAGTGAGATTCCCCAACCCTAGGGCTGTAGCTCAAATATGCTATGTGGGGAAAGTCACATTAAAAAAGTGGTGCTGTGATTCATGCCACACAGTGATCTTCTGCTGTTGGGGCGAAGGGGGTGATGGAAGTAGCTTGGGTGAGAGTTAGTAATGTACCTTTAGACGAGGAGTGAAACAAATCTTGCATTTGTCACATCTTTGGTGGGTGTCCCCCTGTAAATTGACAGTGCCACGCTGCATCGCCCTAGCTCTGTTAGGGTTAAAATGGGATGTAGGAACATGGAGGAAAATCCTGCTGTTGCTGAGGCAGTCCTGGGGGGGATACTTCTGCGATTTCTACTATGAAGTGGAGCAGGTTTTGGTTAAAGATCCTAACAGGGAGAAAGATACAGTGAACATTGCTCAGAATCGTGGGGGAAATATTGAAAAAGAGGGGGTTAGGCAGGGGACTCCTGGAGTTGAAGTGAACAATCCTTCTCTTGGAATTGGGCTGGCTCCTTGCACTTCCAAGGGTGAGAGGATTGACACTATTCAGGAGTCGCAAGAAACCTTTGAGTCAGATGATTCCTTGCACACTACTTTACTCCTTGAGACTATGGCTCAGGAGCAAAACTTGAAGAAGAAAAAGTGAGTAACCTTGATATTGTTAAACCTGATAACCATCAGAGAGAGGGGTGTGAACAGAAAACCTACTCTGATGTTGTTAAATCATGTGCACAGGTGAATGGTGCAATGGAAAATCACAAGCAAGATGTGCTCGAGGGGGGGAATGGATACATGGTGGAACTACCTAAGGAAAATGTAGATGAAGAGGGGATCCCTACCCCTCCTCTGGTCACTGAAGAAAACTTGCGCTTCAGCTTGCGTAATGTGCAGAACAAGATGGAAAGGATGGAGGACAGAGCGGTGGCTGTTGTGAAGAAGAGAAACCTAGAAGGTATACAACAGAACTCAAACTCCTTTGATACGCTATCAAACCCTTATTTAATGCTTAGAGCTATTAAAATGGGAGTGAACATACCTGATACTGACTTTGCCTGCATTGATGTACTTAGAGAACTTGAAAAATGCCGTAACATAGAATCTCAGAATGAGAAGGATAAACTAAACTCTGTGCTAGAGAAACCTTTGATTCTAGAGAAACCTTTGATTCTAACTAATGCAAAAGGAGACCAAACTCCTCTGAATTTGAGATGGGGTGATGAAAGTGATATAGAAGAGGAGTGTTTTACTATGGTCAGGTCTAGGAAGAAAAGAGAAAAAAGAATTAATGTGGTTATATCCAGGCCTGTCACCAGGAGCCAGAAAGATAATGATGTTGCAAAAGGAAAAAAGGGTAATACTGTATTGCCTCCTAACAGGATTACCAGGAGGGGGGAAATAATATGATCAAATGAATGGCATTTTTTGGAAATGTAGAGGAGCAGGGATGAAGGGAATGGCTACCTGCTTCTCTGACTTAATAAAAGATCATTCCCTTGATTTTATAGGCCTTCAGGAAACTATGAAAAAGAAAATCTCCCCTAAGTTCTTAAGGAATATTGACCACCTGGATAGATATCCTTGGAACCACATCCCCTCTATAGGCAAGTCAGGAGGGATTTTGTGTGGGATTAAAAAAGAAACCCTTGAAGTGGTATCCTGGGTATCAAAAAACTTCCTTCTACAAGCTAACATTTATGATGTTAAGCATAAATGCATGTGGGCCATCATAGTGGTCTATGGGGCTGCCCAGGATGATAGAAAAAATGATTTCCTAGAATAATTGATATATGTATGCTCTCAACTCCCTGTCCCCTATATAGTGGGTGGAGATTTCAATATCCTTCGCAACAGCGGAGAAAAAAACAAGAAAATGTCTCACTCCCAATATACAGATAAATTCAACTCTATTATCCAGTCTCTGAAGCTGAGAGAAATACATATGGGAGGAGGTAAATACACATGATCTAATAAACAGAAGCACCCTACTCTGGAGAAGTTAGATAGAATCCTTATGAGCTTTGATTGGGAGAACTTGTTCCCCTTGGTAACCTTCCGAAAACTAGTTCGAGACGTCTCAAATCATAACCCTTTGCTTTTAGACACGGGGTGTGTGAAACCAGGCCCCTCTCACAATCGTGAGTTCAGATTTGAGTTGACTTGGCTTAGTAATGAGGAATTTTATATTAAGGCCAAGAAGATTTGGGAACAACCTTTTAAATCTGAGGATCCTATTGATGTGCTCAATATCAAGCTCAAACGTATTAAAAATACTTTAAAGGATGGGGGGCTCATTCCTTTGGACATGCCAGAAAAAGAAAAAAATGTATTAAGGAAGAGCTAGAAGAGATCGAGAGGCTAGAAGAGGAGGGACCTCTTGAGCCAGAACTATATGATAAAAGGGCCAACCTGAATGCAGAGTTGAATGAACTTTTGTTTACGGAAGAACTATTCTGGCTACAACAATCTAATGAGCGTTGGTTGCTTAAAGGAGACCGGAATACAACCTTCTATCATAGGGTTGCTAATGGCAGAAAACGGAAAAATACAATTCACTCCTTCACGGCGGGGGAGGTGACTATTGAGGGCACGCAAAATCTGTTGGCTCATGCCACTTCCTTTTATAAAGATCTTTTTGGCCCTGCTAGAGGTAATATGTTTCAGTTATCTCCTGATACATGGTCAGAAGAGGAGAAACTTAGTGAGGAAGATAATATTTTACTCACACAAAAATTTACTGAGGAAGAGGTGAAAAAAGCTTTATTTGGCATGAAAAGCAATAGAGCTCCGGGCCCGGATAATATACCGGCCGAATTCTATATGCATTGTTGGGAGTTTTTTAAAAAAGACATCATGCGCCTGTTTGAGGCTTTTCATGCAAATAAACTTGATATAGCTCGCCTAAACTATGGGACTATTACCTTGATACCAAAAATGAAGGGGCCTAGTAAAATTCAGCAATATCGCCCCATTTGTTTATTGAGGTGTCCTTATAAATTGATTACCAATGTAATGGAGAATCGGGTGGCATTCTATGCTAACAAACTGATTAGCAGGCATCAGAATGCCTTTACCAAGCAGAGAAACATTATGGATGGTATCCTATCCCTTCATGAAATATTGCATCATACACATCAAAAGAAGAGGGTTGGTGTGGTCTTGAAACTAGATTTTGAGAAAGCCTACGACAAAATCAACTGGGATTTTCTGCTGGCTTGTCACCGAGATCGGGGATTTAGTCCAACTTGGTGCGTTCGGGTGAAAAATATCTTACATAATGGCACTGTGAGTGTTAAGTTGAACAATGAGAAAGGCCCATACTTTCAAAGCTACAAAGGGGTGCGTCAAGGTGACCCCCATTCCCCCTTTTTGTTTAACATGGTTGTGGAGGCCTTATCGCACAGAAAGAGAAGCTAATCACTAGATTAGCCCCTGACCTGATTGAGGGCGGGGTGGCTATCCTTCAATATGCAGACGACACGGTCATCTGCTTTGAACATGATAGAGAAGCTGCGATGAACCTGAAACTGTTACTTTATTTGTTTGAACTAATGTCAGGTTTGAAAATTAACTTCATGAAAAGCGAAATCATATGCATTGGAGGGGACGATGACACTCTGGCATTCCATGCCGACTTTTCAATTGCCAGATAGGTCATTTCCCTAAGAAATACATGGGCGTTCCTGTTAGCTACTCCACCCTTCGTGGTTTACACTGGGATTTTGCTGATGAACGATTTCTGAAATGTTGTGAAGCATGGATTGGTAATGCGGCATCCTCTGGAGGGAGGCTTATTCTACTTAATTCCTCCCTTACCAGTATCATATACTTCTATATGTCCATGTTCTTGCTACCTAAGATGGTCATTGCAAAGTTAGACAAGCATCGTAAACGTTTCTTTTGGCAAGAACACGATGATCGCAAAAGATATCATCTGGTGAGGTGGACTAGAATATGTAGATCTAAGAAAAAGGGTGGACTGGGGGTGAAAGACCTCCGGAAACAAAATATCAGTTTACTCACCAAGTGGTGGTGGAAACTGGAGACACAGCAAGGGCTGTGGCAATATATTATCCGAGCTAAATACTTGAACAAAGACACAGTGGTGTCTGTTAAGTGAAAATTCAGCGATTCGCCTATTTGGAAGGCGATTATGAAAGTAAAAGAGTACTACCTAGCTGGGAGAGGCATTGAAATGAATTCTGGTAATATTGCCAGACTTTGGAAGGACCCTTTAAATAATGAACCTCCGCTGCATCAGAAATATCCTGCATTATATGACATTTGCAATGATCAAGATATCACAGTGGCAAAGTTTAAAAATGGTGTGGGGGCAAACTTTTTCCGTCGACAACTCCACTCCCCGTTGGTAACTCAATGGGATGAGCTGAGAGCTACAGTTTCCTCTTGGCACCTAGCAGATAGCTCGGACCAAGTTGTGTGGACCCTGGGGGGGAACAAAAGATTCACAACCAAATCAGTGTATGAGTACCTGGAGAGGAATCTAGCTGGGTGCAACTACAAGTGGATTTGGAAAGCTAAAATCCCACTTAAAATCCAAATTTTCCTTTGGCAGCTGTTCCAAGATGCTGTCTTGACTAGATATGTCATGAAGCGAAGACGATGGGCTGGTAACCCGAATTGCTCTTTCTGTAGAGATAGAGAGACTTCTCAACATTTATTCTTTACGTGCCCTGTAGCCAGAGTGGTCTGGAGGACGGTGGGCTGTGTTTTGGGTACTGATAAATGCCCAAACAATATTTGGCAGTTTTTCTCCTAGTGTTACATTTTCTTACCTGATGGTGAAAGATTCTACACCTTCGGTTTAGCGGCCATTTGTTGGGCAATTTGGAACTGTCGCAACCAAGCTACCTTTGAACAGAAAAGGAAACCCCCTTTGCTGTGAGTTTTTCAGCATGTGGCTTCATGTCTTATTGGGCAGGGATGATGAATGGATAAGATCGGGCGATGATGGAACGAGGATCCAAGATGTTGAAGGCCAGTGCTTCAGCCATGATGAGGATCTGCGCAGCGCCGGGTGAGAAGACGCTGAACTGATGGGAGATCTTGGTTGCATTCTGGAGTTGGAAAATCTGGGTTCCGTCGTCGTCTCAGGATGTTTTGCTGCTCCTACGTGGGCATGGTGTTGTTGCTCCTGCGTGAGCCCTACTGGAGTCCCCTTTACTCTATTATGTTTGATACCTACAAAAATGCTTGGTGTCTGTGGGTTTTCGCCCTGCGGCAGGCTGCTCGATGACGACGACGGAACCCAGACAATGGTGAAAATGTTCGAGATTTGGACGCATGGTTTAAGAGATAAAACGTTTTGAATAAACGAATCTACGAAAAAAGGGATAACTCCCAGGCTGCGACAAGTGGCGTGCTGCATTTGCGCCACTTGTCGCGATCTGGAAAGTGGAGTGTTCTTTGCAACAAGTACTTCTTAATTAGTGATTTCGGCCTCCTGGTCATCGTTGTGGCTGGGGGACCAAGGTCTTTTGGGTTTCTGTAGCAAGGCCCGATAGATTTACTTTGTCCGGGTTAGGGTTTTCAAGATGTCTTCGAGCGCGGCCAAGAAGTCGGCGGCGGCTGGCTCATCGAAGACAGAGGATGTGAGGAAGATGATGGAGGAGCTGGGGCTGAAGGAAGAAGACCTGGATAACGTCGTTTTCGACGAAGAACACGCCCTCCTGGAGGCGGCCCGTTGGCCGGCTATCGCTAGGGTTCACTCAGAGAAAACCTACAGCCAGTATTGGTTCTTACGCAACATGAGATCAGCGTGGGATCTTGCGCAAACGGCAAACTTCAAGCCGCTGGAGGATAACTTGTACACCGTCCAATTTTCTTGCTTGGGGGATTGGGAGAGGGTTACTCAGGAGGGACCGTGGCACTTCAGAGGGAATGCGGTGATCATCAAGCCGTATGATGGAGTGCAGAAGCCGTCCACAATCAGCCTTGACACAATGGAGATTTGGGCTCAAATCGATGACGTACCGCAGCTTTATGCCCACCTGGTTCCATCCCTAGGCGCAAAGATTGGAGAAGTGTTGTTCACAGAGCCGCAATCTGTAGGATCTAAAGTATGTCTAGAGGGGGGTGATTAGACTACTTGACCAAATAAAAATCTAGCCTTTTTCCAATTTTAAGTCTTGGCACATTTTGGCAACTTAGCACTAGTCAAGCAATCAACCTACACATGCAAGTCTAAGAGTATAGCAGCGGAATGTAAAACATTGCACATGAAGGTAAAGGGAGGAGTTTGGAGGGAGCAAACGCAATGTAGACATGGAGATTTTTGGCGTGGTTCCGATAGGTGGTGCTATCGCACATCCACGTTTGATGGAGACTTCAACCCACAAAGGGTAACGGTTGCGTGAGTCCACGGAGGGCTCCACCCACGAAGGGTCCATGAAGAAGCAACCTTGTCTATCCCACCATGGCCATCGCCCATGAAGGACTTGCCTCACTAGGGTAGATCTTCACAGTAGGCGATCTCCTTGCCGCACAAACTCCTTGGTTCAACTCCACAATCTTGACGGAGGCTCCCAAGTGACACCTAACCAATCTAGGAGACACCACTCTCCAAAAGGTAATAGATGGTGTGTTGATGATGAACTCCTTGCTCTTGTGCTTCAAATGATAGTCTCCCCAACACTCAACTCTCTCTCACAGATTTGGATTTGATGGAAAGATGATTTGAGTGGAAAGCAACTTGGAGAAGGCTAGAGATCCAAGATTTATGTGGTTGGAATGGAATATCTTGACCTCAACACATGAGTAGGTGGTTCTCTCTCAGTAAATGTATGCTGGAAGTGTAGGCATGTTCTGATGGCTCTCTCCACGAATGAAGAGTGGGTGGAGGGGTATATATAGCCTCCACACAAAATCTAACTGTTACACACAATTAACCAAACTCGGTGGGACCGAATAATGAAACTCGGTCAGACCAATTTAGTTCAAAATGTGAACGTTAGGATATTCGGTGGGACCGACATGTCAACTCGGTGGGACTAATTTCATTAGGGTTAGGGCATAATGTAATCTTGGTGAGACCGATTACTCAAACTCGATGGGACCGATTTTGGTAATAAGCTAACTAGAGAGTTGGTTAGGCAAACTCGGTGGGACCGATTCGCTCATCTCGGTGAGACCGAAATGTTACGAAGGGGAAACAGAGAGTTTGCATTGCGAACTCGGTGGGACCGATCGCTCATCTCGGTTGGACCGAAACGTTAGGAAGGGAAACAGAGAGTTTGCAATCCCATCTCGGTGAGACCGAGATCCCTATCGGTGAGACCGAAGTGGCTAGGGTTTGTGGTGTTGGAGATATGCCCTAGAGGCAATCATGTATGATGATATTTCCTATGTGTTTATGAATAAAGATAGTCCTTGGACATTATCAATGATGTGTATCAGCAAGTACGTGACTTGTTTGTGGGACTATGCATTGTATGATGACTGTCCTAAAAGGTCCCTAGTCGAAAGGGCTGTGTGGACGCGCAGCCGACTAGACTAGCATATGACACGGTCGATGGCTTAGTCTCACTAGCCATGGAGCATTGGATGCTAACCGGATAATATGGACTTGGAAAGGTCTGGTCGGATTCGACATAGTCGGATCCGAGTCGAGATAAAGTCTAAGTCGGACAGACCCAACTATGAGACGCAACGATATGTCATCTATGAGTCTCTAGTACAACATACGTTCTATGTCCTAAGACCCGAGCTGACGCATGTACTCGAGATGGTGATAGACTTGCTTTGGCCGACCAAACGCTACTCCGTGACTGGGTAGTTACAAAGGTAGGTTTCGGGTTTGTCCAGTCCCATGCTGCGAGACATGGTCGAGCAAGATGGGATTTGCCCCTCCGATCAGGAGAGATATACTCTGGGCCCCTCGTGTGATCTCGACCAGAATAGCATGGCTATGCGACAAGGATTATGAGATAATCCGGTTGTGTTCGTATCACCGAACGAGAAAGAGGTCGGGCTAGCACAAGGATGACAGCCTCGCCTTTGAGCCCGACAACATATATCGTGTGGCAAAGGGAATGTAAGTGTGACACGCCAGGCTGTGTTCGCCTAACCAGCTTCATCGTCGCTTGGTGGTCGGCACGCCTTGCTAGAGGCCGCTACCAACCGTGATAGGTCGGAGGTGATCCGAATCGTGACCAAGCCGACTAGAACCTAAGGGGTCGCGCGCTAAGGGAAGGAACCTCGAGGTCAGTTCAGAGGACACCGGTCGGATGTGATCCGAATCGACTAGAACGTGACCGAATAGACTTTGCTTTAGGGTCCGTGGCGAGGCCCAAGTGTTGAGCCCGCGACGGATGCCTATATAAAGTGGAGGTGCGCACACTCATGCGTGAGATCGCTTCGCGCTGCGACTAGGGTTTGCATGTGTTGCGAATAGCCACCTCCACTCGCCGCGATCGTGTGATCGACCTAGCAGTCCGCCGCATGACGCTCCTCCCGCACGCGGGATACCGTTAGAGGCGGTGCACTTGCGCCGCCCCGCGAACTCGTGACGTGGGATCGACGACCGCCGCCGAGGGAGATCGAACGAGGAGGAGACGATCCACGCAGACGCGCTGCCCCAACTCTTCTTCACTGCACGGCATCAAGCGCCTAGTGGTAACGAATTGTGATCCATCTCCCGTAGCATGTTCCTGGATGTTCTGCGCGTAGGAATTTTTAATTTGCAGTCGACGCACCCTACCGTAGAACCCAACATGTGGCAGTGGATATGTCAAGAGAACTCAGTGGCGCCAGATGGAATGTTTCAGTGGGGCCGAGTTTGACTTTTGGTTTGGGACATATGTGGATATGAGAAAGTAGTTGAGGGTTTTTGGAGCATATCACTAAGCATTTTGAGCAAGCAACCCATTAAGCAACACCTCATCCCCTTTTAATATTATTGGCTTTTCCTATGGACTCAATGTGATGTTGGATCACTAAAAGTAAAATATAGAGTCTTGAGCTTTAGAGCTTGAGCCAATCTTTTGTCCTTAGAATTTTGAGGGGTCCACATTCCTGATCCATGCCATGCCAATCATTGAACTTTCCTGAAATATTTATCTTGAAATAGCATTAGCTCAATGAGCTATATGTTGTTAGGAATTACCAAAATCACCCAGGGATAGTTGCACTTTCAATCTCCCCCTTTTTGGTAATTGATGGCAACATATAGATCAAAGCTCTGACAAATGATCATAAGATTGAAATACATCATCACTTTGAGAAGTATGTGATAAGCAAGAGCTCCCCCTAAATTTGTGCATTATTTAAAATTTGCTTTTGAATGCAAATGCACAATCGATTAGGATCATGGGTTACTCTTCCATGTCACATACATCTGAAAGAAATATGCCCTAGAGGCAATAATAAAGTTATTATTTATTTCCTTATATCATGATAAATGTTTATTATTCATGCTAGAATTGTATTAACCGGAAACATAATACATGTGTGAATACATAGACAAACATAGTGTCACTAGTATGCCTCTACTTGACTAGCTCGTTGAATCAAAGATGGTTATGTTTCCTGGCCATAGACATGAGTTGTCATTTGATTAACGGGATCACATCATTAGGAGAATGATGTGATTGACTTGACCCATTCCGTTAGCCTAGCACTTGATCGTTTAATATGTTGCTATTGCTTTCTTCATGACTTATACATGTTCCTGTAACTATGAGATTATGCAACTCCCAGATACTCGGAGGAACACTTTGGTGCTACCAAACGTCACAACGAATCGGGTGATTATAAAGGAGTACTACAGGTGTCTCCAAAGGTACATGTTGGGTTGGCGATTTCGAGATTAGGTTTTGTCACTCCGATTGTCGGAGAGGTATCTTTGGGCCCTCTCGGTAATGCACATCACTATAAGCCTTGCAAGCAATGTAGTTAATGAGTTAGTTACGGAATGATGCATTACGAATCGAGTAAAGAGACTTGCCAAGAACGAGATTGAACTAGGTATCGGATACCGACGATCAAATCTCGGCAAGTAACATACCGATGACAAAGGAACAACGATGTTGTTATGCGGTTTGACCGATAAAGATCTTCAGAGAATATGTAGGAGCCAATATGAGCATCCATGTTCCGCTATTGGTTATTGACCAAGAATAGTTCTAGGTCATGTCTACATAGTTCTCGAACCCGTAGGGTCCGCACGCTTAAGGTTTCGATGATGCTTATATTATGAGTTTATGAGTTTTGATGTACCGAAGGAGTTCGGAGTCCCGGATGAGATCGGGGACATGACGAGGAGTCTCGAAATGGTCGAGACGTAAAGATCGATATATTGACGACTATATTCGGAGTTCGGAAAGGTTCCGAGTGATTCGGTATTTTTCGAGTACCGAGAGTTACGGAATTCGCCGGGAGTATATGGGCCTTATTGGGCCATACGGGAATAGAGGAGAGAGGCCAAAGGAAGGAGGCCTGCCCCTCCTCTGGTCCGAATTGGACAAGGGCGCAGCCCCTTTCCTTATTCCTCTCCCCTCTTTCCCTTCTCCTACTCCAACAAGGGAGGTGGAATCCTACTAGGACTAGGGAGTCCTAGTAGGACTCCACACTTGGCGCGCCTCCTAGGGCCGGCCTCCTCCCCTTGCTCCTTTATATACGGGGCAGGGGGCACCCCATGACACACAAGTTAATCTACGGATCGCTCCTTAGCTGCAGCGGTGTCCCTCCACCATATTCCACCTCGGTCATATCGTCGCGAGTTTAGGCGAAGCCTCGCGCCGGTAGAGCATCATCATCGCCACCACGCCGTCAGGTCGACGGAACTCATCCCCGACACTTTGCTGGATCGGTGTCCGGGATCGCCATCGAGCTGAACGTGTGCTGAACTCGGAGGTGCCGTGACGCTCGTATTTGGATCGGTCGGATCGTGAAGACGACGACTACATCAACCGCGTTGTCATAATGCTTCCGCCACGGTCTACGAGGGTACATGGACAATACTCTCCTCTCGTTGCTATGCCATCACCATGATCTTGCGTGTGCGTAGGAATTTTTTGAAATTACTACGCTGCTCAACAAAGGCATCCGAGCCTGGTTTTATGCGTAGATGTCATATGCACGAGTAGAACACAAGTGAGTTGTGGGCGATATAAGTCATACCGCTTACCAGCATGTCATACTTTGGTTCAGCGGTATTGGGAGATGAAGCGCCCGACCGACATTACGCCAGACGCTTACGCGAGACTGGTTTCACTGCTATGCAGCACTCGTGCTTAAAGGTGACTGGCGGGTGTCTGTCTCTCTCACTTTAGTTGAACCGAGTATGGCTACGCCCGGTCCTTGCGAAGGTTAAAACAGCACCAACTTGACAAACTATCGTTGTTGTTTTGATGCGTAGGTAAGAACGATTCTTGCTCAGCCCGTAGCAGCCATGTAAAATTTGCAACAACAAAGTAGAGGACGTCTAACTTGTTTTTGCAGGGCATGTTGTGATGTGATATGGTCAAGACGTGATGCTATATTTTATTGTATGAGATGATCATGTTTTGTAACAGAAGTTATCGGCAACCGGCAGAGCCATATGGTTGTCGCTTATTGTATGAAATGCAACGCTCGTAATGCTTTACTTTATCACTAAGCAGTAGCGATAGTCGAGAAGCATAAGATTGGCGAGACGACAACGATGCTACGATGGAGATCAAGGTGTCGCGCCGGTGACGATGGTGATCACGATGGTGCTTCGGAGATGGAGATCACAAGCACAAGATGATGATGGCCATATCATATCACTTATATTGATTGCATGTGATGTTTATCCTTTATGCATCTTATCTTGCTTTGATTGACGGTAGCATTTTAAGATGATCTCTCACTAAAATTATCAAGAAGTGTTCTCCCGAGTATGCACCGCTATGAAAGTTCTTCGTCTTTGAGACACCACGTGATGATCGGGTGTGATAGGCTCTACGCTCAAATACAACGGTGCAAAACAGTTGCGCACGCGAATACTCAGGTTAAACTTGACGAGCCTAGCATATAACAGATATGGCCTCGAACACGGAGACCGAAGGTCGAGCGTGAATCATATAGTAGATATGATCAACATATTGATGTTCACCGCTGAAACTACTCCATCTCACGTGACGATCGGACATGGTGTAGTTGATATGGATCACGTAATCACTTAGAAGATTAGAGGGATATCTATCTAAGTGGGAGTTCTTAAGTAATATGATTAATTGAACTTTAATTTATCATGAACTTAGTCCTGGTAGTATTTTGCAAATTATGTTGTAGATCAATAGCTCGCGTTGTTGCTTCCCTATGTTTTTTGCTTCCCTATGTTTTTATATGTGTTCCTAGAGAAAATTGTATTGAAAATGTTAGTAGCAATGATGCGGATTGGATCCGTGATATGAGGTTTATCCTCATTGCTGCACAGAAGAATTATGTCCTTAATGCACCGCTAGGTGACGTACCTATTACAGAGCGTATGCGACGTTATGAACGCTTGGCTAGCTCGATATGATGACTACTTGATAGTTTAGTGCACCATACTTAACGGCTTAGAATCGGGACCTCAAAGACGTTTTGAACGTCATGGACCATATGAGATGTTCCAGGAGTTGAAGTTAATATTTCAAGCAAATACCCGAGTTGAGAGATATGAAGTCTCCAACAAGTTCTATAGCTAAAAGATGGAGGAGAATCGCTCAACTAGTGAGCATGTGCTCAGATTGTCTGGGTACTTCAATCGCTTGAATCAAGTGAGAGTTAATCTTTCAGATAAGATAGTGATTGACAGAATTCTCTAGTCGCCATCACTAAGTTACTAGAACTTCGTGATGAACTATAGTATGCATGGGATGACGAAAACGATTCCCGGGCTCTTCATGATGTTGAAATCGACGAAGGTAGAAATCAAGAAAGAGCATCAAGTGTTGATGATTGACAAGATCACTAGTTTCAAGAAAAGGGCAAAGGGAAAGAAAGGGAAACTTCAAGTAGAATGGCAAACAAGTTGTCACTCCCGTGAAGAAGACCAAAGCTGGACCAAAGCCTGAAATTGAGTGCTTACACTGCAAAGGAAATGGTCACTTGAAGCGGAAATGCCCTGAATATTTGGTGGATAAGAAGGACGGCAAAGTGAACAAGAGTATATTTGATATACAGGTTATTGATATGTGCCTTACTAGTGTTTATAGTAGCCCCTGAGTATTTGATACTTGTTTGGTTGCTAAGATTAGTAACTCGAAACAGGAGTTACAGAATAAACAGAGACTAGTTGAAGGGGAAGTGACGATGAGTGTTGGAAGTAGTTCCAAGATTGATATGATCATCATCGCACACTCCCTATACTCTCGGATTAGTGTTGAACCTAAATAGATGTTATTTGGCTTATGCTGAGCATGAATATGATTTGATCATGTTTATTGCAATACGGTTATTCATGTAAGTTAGAGAATAATTATTGTTCGCTTACATGAATAAAACCTTCTATGGTCATACACCCAATGAAAATGGTTTGTTGGATCTCGATCATGTGATACACATATTCATAATATTGAAACCAAAAGATGTAAAGTTAATAATGATAGTGCAACTTATTTGTGGCACTGCCGTTTAGGTCATATTGGTGTAAAGCGCATGAAGAAACTCCATGCTGATGGGATTTTGGAATCACTTGATTATGAATCACTTGATGCTTAAGTAACCATGCCTCATGGGCAAGATGACTAAGACTCCGTTCTCTGGAACAATGGAGCGAGCAACAGATTTGTTGGAAATCATACATACTGATGTATGTGGTCCGATGAATATTAAGGCTCGCAGCAAGTATCGTTATTTTCTGACCTTCACAGATGATTTGAGCAGATATGGGTATATCTACTTGATGAAACATAAGTCTGAAATAGTTGAAAGGTTCAAAGAATTTCAGAGTGAAGTGGAAAATCATCGTAACAAGAAAATAAAGTTTCTGCGATCTGATCATGGAGATGAATATTTGAGTTACGAGTTTGGTCTTCAATTAAAACAATGTGGAATAGTTTCACAGCTCACGCCACCTGGAACACCACAATGTAATGGTGTGTCCGAACGTCGAATCGTACTTTACTAGATATGGTGCGATCTATGATGTCTCTTATCTGCTTACCACTATCGCTTTGGGGTTATGCATTAGAGACAGCTGCATTCACGCTTAATAGGGCACCATCTAAATCCGCTGAGATGACACCGTATGAACTATGGTGTAGCAAGAAACCTAAGTCGTCGCTTCTTAAAGCTTGGAGTTGCGATGCTTATATGAAAAGGTTTCAACCTGATAAGCTCGAACCCAAATCGAGAAGTGCGTCTTCATAGAATACCCAAAGGAAACTATTGGGTACACCTTCTATCACAGATCCAAAGGCAAGATATTCGTTGTTAAAATGGATCCTTTCTAGAGAAGGAGTTTCTCTCAAAGAAGTGAGTGGGAGGAAAGTAGAGCTTGATAAGGTAATTGTACCTTCTCCCGAATTGTAAAGTAGTTCATCACGTAAATCAGTTCCTGTGATTCCTACACCAATCGTGAGGAAGCTAATGATGATGATCATGAAGCTTTAGATCAAGTTACTACCGAACCTCGTAGGTCTTCCAAAATAAGATCCGCACCAATGTGGTACGGTAATCCTATTCTAGAAGTCATGTTACTAGACCATGATGAACCTACGAACTATGAGGAAGCGATGATGAGCCCAGATTCCGCGAAATGGCTTGAGGCCATAAAATCTGAGATAGGATCCATATATAAGAACAAAGTGGGGACTTTGGTTGACCTGCTCGATGATCAGCAAGTCAAGTTAAATAAATGGATCTTCAAGAGGAAGACGGACACTGATAGTAGTGTTACTATCTACAAAGCTTGACTTGTTGCAAAAGGTTTTTGACAAGTTCAAGGTGTTGACTACAATGAGATTTTCTCAATTGTAGCGATGCTTAAGTCTGTCAGAATCATGTTAGCAATTGCCACATTTTATAAAATCTGGTAAATGAATGTCAAAACTGCATTCCTTAATGGTTTTCTTAAAGAAGAGTTGTATATTATATATACAACCAGAAGGTTTTGTCAATCCTAAAGGTGCTAACAAAATGTGTAAGCTCCAGCGATCCATCTATGGACTGGTGCAAGCATCTCAGAGTTGGAATATACGCTTTGATAAGTTGATCAAAGCATATAGTTTTATACAGACTTGCGGTGAAGCCTGTATTTACAATAAAGTGAGTGGGAGCACTACCGCCTTTCTGATAAATATATGTGAGTAACATATTGCTGATCAGAAATGATGTAGAATTTTTCTAGAAAGCATAAAGGAGTATTTGAAAGGAGTTCTTTAAAAGAAAGATCTCAGTAAAGCTACTTACATATTGAGCATCAAGATCTATTGAGATAGATTAAGACACTTGATAAGTTTTTTCAATAAGTACATACCTTGTCAAGATTTTGAAGTAGTTCAAAATAGAACAGTCAAAGAAAAGTTCTTGCCTGTGTTGCAAAGGTGTGAAATTGAGTAAGACTCAAATCCCGACCACGGCAGAAAATAGAAAAGAGAATGAAAGTCATTCCCTATGCCTCATTCATAGGTTCTATAAAGTATGCTATGCTATGTACCAGACCTATTGTATACCTTGCTCTGAATTTGGCAAGGGAGTACAATAGTGATCTAGGAGTAGATCACTGGACATTGGTCAAGAATATCATTAGTGAGGACTAAGGAGATGTTTCTCGATTATGGAGGTGATAAAAGAGTTCGTTGTAAAAGTTACATCGGTGCAAACTTTTACACTGATCCAAATGACTCTAAGTCTCAATCTGGATACATATTGAAAGTGGGAGCAATTAGCTAGAGTAGCTCCGTGCAAGAGCATTGTAGACATAGAATATTTGCAAAATACATACGGCTCAATGTGATGACCTGCTGACTAAGCTTCTCTCACGAGCAAAACATGATCACACCTTAGTACTCTTTGGGTGTTAATCACATTAAATGTGAACTAGATTATTGACTCTAGTAAACCCTTTGGGTGTTGGCCACATGACGATGTGAACTATGGGTGTTAATCATATACGATATGAATATTGGTGTTAAATCACATGGCGATGTGAACTAGATTATTGACTCTAGTGCAAGTGGGAGATCAAGGAAATATGCCCTAGAGGCAATAATAAAGTTATTATTTATTTCTTATATCATGATAAATGTTTATTATTCATGCTAGAATTGTATTAACCGGAAACATAATACATGTGTGAATACATAGACAAACATAGTGTCACTAGTATGCCTCTACTTGACTAGCTCGTTGAATCAAAGATGGTTAAGTTTCCTGGCCATAGACATGAGTTGTCATTTGATTAACGGGATCACATCATTAGGAGAATGATGTGATTGACTTGACCCATTCCGTTAGCCTAGCACTTGATCGTTTAGTATGTTGCTATTGCTTTCTTCATGACTTATACATGTTCCTATAACTATGAGATTATGCAACTCCCGTATACCGGAGGAACACTTTGGGTGCTACCAAACGTCACAACATAACTGGGTGATTATAAAGGAGTACTACAGGTGTCTCCAAAGGTACATGTTGGGTTGGCATATTTCGAGATTAGGTTTTGTCACTCCGATTGCTCTGGAGAGGTATCTTTGGGCCCTCTCGTAATGCACATCACTATAAGCCTTGCAAGCAATGTAGCTAATGAGTTAGTTACGGAATGATGCATTACGTAACGAGTAAAGAGACTTGCCAAGAATTTAGATTGAACTAGGTATTGGATACCGACGATCAAATCTCGGGCAAGTAACATACCGATGACAAAGGGAACAACATATGTTGTTATGCGGTTTGACCGATAAAGATCTTCATAGAATATGTAGGAGCCAATATGAGCATCCAGGTTCCGCTATTGGTTATTGACTAAGAATAGTTCTAGGTCATGTCTACATAGTTCTCGAACCTGTAGGGTCCGCACGCTTAAGGTTTCGGCGATGTTATATTATGAGTTTATGAGTTTTGATGTACCGAAGGAGTTCGGAGTCCCGGATGAGATCGGGGACATGACGAGGAGTCTCTAAATGGTTGAGATGTAAAGATCGATATATTGGACGACTATATTCGGAGTTCGGAAAGGTTCCGAGTGATTCGGGTATTTTTCGGAGTACCGGAGAGTTACGGGAATTCGCCGGGGAGTATATGAGCCTTATTGGGCCATACGGGAATAGAGGAGAGAGACCAAAAGGAAGGAGGCCTGCGCCCCCCCTCTGGTCCGAATTGGACAAGGGGCGCAGCCCCCTTTTCCTTATTCCTCTCCCCCTGTTTCCCCTTCTTCTACTCCAACAAGGGAGGTGGAACCCTATTAGGACTAGGGAGTCCTAGTAGGACTCCACACTTGGCGCGCCCCCTCCTAGGGCCGACCTCCTCCCCCCTTGCTCCTTTATATACGGGGGCAGGGGGGCACCCCATGACACACAAGTTGATCTATGGATCGTTCCTTAGCCGTGTGCGGTGCCCCCATCCACCATATTCCACCTCGGTCATATCGTCGCAGAGTTTAGGCGAAGCCCGCGCCGGTAGAGCATCATCATCGTCACCACGCCGTCGTGCTGACGGAACTCATCCCCGACACTTTGCTGGATCGGAGTCCGGGTATCGTCATCGAGCTGAACGTGTGCTGAACTCGGAGGTGCCGTACGTTCGGTACTTGGATTGGTCGGATCGTGAAGACGTACGCCTACATCAACCGCGTTGTCAGAACGCTTCCGCTTATGGTCTACGAGGGTACGTGGACAATACTCTCCCCTCTCGTTGCTATGCCATCACCATGATCTTGCGTGTGCGTAGGAAATTTTTTGAAATTACTACGTTCCCCAACAACATGTTGGTGGAGCGCTCAAAAGGATGGAAATTAAAAGCATGCACTCATCACCAAGCAAAGTGAATGAACATATATTGGATATAAGAGACAATATCATTGAAGCAAGCATTAAAGTAGCATACGATCAAACACATCATCAAACAAGTATCTCACACACAGACATAGAGTATCAACCAAGCACACAATAAAGTTCAACCAAAATCAAGGGAGACAAAGAAGCAAAACACTCTCTCTCGAAGCCTATGATCTATACATTTCTCCCCCTTTGGCAACAAGTTACCAAAAAGTTCAAAAATGCATAGTGCTATGCGTCTCCCAGGCTTGGTCTTCGGGAGGTGGTGTAGAGAGAAGTCCAAGGACGAAGGCATAAATTGATGTAGTTGGAGATGGTGGACTGGCTGCTGGAGGTGGCACTGAAGCTGTAGCTGCTGGTGCTCACGATGTAGCTCTAGTATCTGGTACTGGCATTGCAGCAGACCTCTGACCTCTAGGCACTCTGCGAAAAGCATCTGTAGTAGCCTTCCCCTTATTCTCTTCTACTTCCTCCTGGAGCTGCTCAACTGCAGTCTGAATCTCAATGACTTTCAGATCAAGTTCATAGAACTTGGTCTCTATGATCCTCTCCAAGCTCTCCTGATTCTGAGTCAGGGTGGCCAAGCCCTTCTCAATCCTCAATGTAGCTTGAATTAGATATCCAAGCTGATCTTGTTTTCTCTTCAGGAACACCAGAGATGCTTCCTCAGCACTTGGCATCCTTGCAACCTTTTCCGCCTTTGCTTTAGCTCTCTTCTCTTGTGCTTCTGCTGATGAAGGTTCATTCTCATTCATGACAACTTCATTATCTTCAAAATCTGGGAGCAAGGGTAAATGCTCTTTGTCCAACAAGTAAGTCTATGTGCCCATCTTTGAGTTGATTAGCACCTGAATGTGTGGAGCATACCCACAAGATCTCTTCTGGTCAGCAGCTGTCCTCTCGATTGTCTCAACAATCAGACTCATGACCTTGAATTTTTTAGGGACATCAAAGATTTGCAACAAGTTGATGGAATGTCCTTTAATCATCTTGTGATCTCCATATTTGGGTAACAGAGTATGCCTTAAGATGGTGTTGATAGTGGGTAGACCAGACAGCAAATAGTGCACAAATGCAAGCTTGTGTGTCTCCAAAGCTTTATCAGGGATCTCTTTGTACATATTTGCCATAGAGTTGTGGTCTTTCTTCTTCTTGGCATACACATCCAAATCATCCTCATGCTCTTCTGGGGCTTTGATCAACTTGGCACATTCTTCTCTCATAGATATTACTATCATGCGTAAACCGCTAGGAGAGGCCGGGTTACTTCATCAAGAGTTATCATATCTGAAGCCCATGAAGATGCATTTAAGACGCTTCAAGAAGTCCTAGTTCGAGCCGGTTTAAGGCCTGTAGACATAAACCGTATTGACGATGTAACTTGTACTATAAGGTAGAAAGAGCAGATACCGGGCCGACACGCTTATGAGCCGCCTCGATTCTCAGAAACCGACGGGCGCCAACCCATGTATATAAGGGGCGACCGGCCGGCGGTTCAGAGAATGCACAACAACTCGAGACTCAGGCAAAGCGTATTCGCTCCCTGGTGATCGAAACCCTATCAATTCCATCACAACTAGACGTAGGCTTTTACCTTCATCGTAAGGGGCCAAACTAGTATAAAACTCTCTTGTGTACCTTGCTCGCTTTAACCCCTTTAAGCTAGCCCGTAGAGATGGCTCCATGACTAGGTCCTTTCATGAGGACATCTGCCGTGACAAAACCACGACATCTACAGTTGATTGTTACCTTGTACCTTCAGATAACCACACTATCCTCCCATCTGGATAGAAATGAGCAGTGGAATAAAACTGCATGATTAGCTCATCATTCCATTTGGTGAGCTTCTGACCTACAAACTTGTCAACTCCACATGCTTTGAAGTTTTCATGTACACCTGAAAAGTGATCTTCATTCTCATCAATGAATTCCCAATCGACCCACTTCATATCACAGACAATTGGCTTCTTGTCAAGCAGAATGGTCTCATAGAAGTCTTGTTGTTCTTTGGTGTGAAACCTATAGTCCACAGTAGTTCTCCTTCTCATAGCATAAGGATCAAACTATCTCCAAAGTCTCAATCCTGCATCTTTCCTGATGTGCATGTCCTCAGCCACTGGATGAGTGTCATTGTGGTCTGGAATTTTGGTTTTCAGTTTTCTCAATACATGGGCTTCATCATCCTCTTCTTCAACCTCAGGCACTGGGGCCTTGTTCTTCTCTTCAGCAGGAATGTTTCTGGTGCTTCTCTTGGGCTTAGAGGGTTTCTGATTTTGAGCTGTTGCTTTGGGAGCAGTCTTGGGCTTTGATGGAGCATCCCCTGACTTGATGGCATCTCCCATAAGCTTCAGACTTGAGTGCTGGTGTAGCATCCTCTTCATCTTCCTCTTCTTCTGAATCTCTTACCATAGTTCATTTTCCAAGAACTTTTGCAGATGTGGTTCCTGCCCTCTTCTTCTTCTTGCCATCTCCAACTGCCTCACCATCATCTGATTCTATTGTGAATTTCATGGTTTCTCCTGTTGGAACTTTCCTTGGCTTTGACATTGGGACTCTCTTTGCTGGTGCCTTCTTATGCAACCCTGGCTTAGTTGCAGCAGTTGTGCCATACTCTTTCTTCAGCACTTTCTTCCTTGAGGTGGCCTCATCCTCAACAGCCACATAGTCCTCATCCTCAGAGTCTGAGGTTCTCTTCTTCCTTGTTCTAGTGGCTGCCTTGGGCAAGCACTTGGAGTGCTCCTGCTTCCTTCATCATAGCTGCTTGAGGGACTAGTGCCCTCACTCAATTTCACTTGCTCTTTAGATCTGTTTTGGCCATCACTTTGTCAGACTTATTGACAATCACACTGACAGCAAACCCTATGAATAGATGTAGATGAGGTAGAGTAGATGAGCATCACAAAGTGCAGAGTTTTTGCAAAACAGATGACTCAAAAACTTAGTTTTAGTTCTCCACATAAAGCATTTCGGAGCTACCGATTTGTTAAACTCGGTGATACCGAAGCAACTTTTGGAACCTAAACTAGTGAACTTGGTCAGACCGAGTCACAGTTCAGTGGCACCGAGATTGCTAGGGTTTCACAGAGAGTCGAACTCGGTCGCACCAATTTGCAGTTTTCGGTCAGACTGAAAACGCATGTGCAATGGACTAAGCCAAACCGGTGAGACCGATTTCTACAACTCGGTCGGTCCGAGATGAGTTTGGCGGAGACCTAACCCTAAATTTCCGAATCAAATCTAACCTAAAGGATGTTTTCTCTGGATAGATTGTTTTCATACGTGGTAAAGATCATGGCAAAGCAATGTGCTACGAATCGGAGTAGGGAAATAGCACAAAGAGGCGAACCCATACCCTAGTTCTGTGGGAGTTTGCTATGGCGACAACGGCGGAACAGAATTCCGTTGACGGCGATGGAAACCATTGGTGGGAGGTCGCTGGTGCCGAGGAGACGATCCCGAGACCCGAGGAGGCAGAGCAGGACACACGCAGGCTGAGGAGTTTGAAGAAATTTCCAAAATCTCACCCGTGGGTTTATATATCCCGACCCTATCGGTGTGACCGAGTGGAACAACTCGGTGGCACCGAGATGCAGAATCGCAAGCGGTTATGCTACCTCTTGAGCACTGCATTGGTTTTCCATTGAAGAGGAAAGGTTGATGCGGCAAAGTAGCGTAAGTATTTCCCTTAGTTTTTGAGAACCAAGGTATCAATCCAGTAGGAGGCCACATGCAAGTCCCTCGTACCTACACAAAAAAATAAGAACCTTGGAACCAACGCAATAAAGGGGTTGTCAATCCCTTCACGGCCACTTGCAAAAGTGAGATCTGATAGAGATGATAAGATAATATTTTTGACATTTTTATGATAAAGACTAAAAGTAAAGAATGCAAAGTAAACGGCGCCAGAAATAGCTTGTTAACGGGAGATTAATATGATGGAAAATAGACCCGGGGGCCATAGGTTTCACTAGTGGCTTCTCTCAAGATAGCATAAGTATTACGGTGGGTGAACAAATTAATGTCGAGCAATTGATAGAAAAGTGCATAATTATGAGAGTATCTGTAACACCCCGAAAGTAACTTTCCATAATTGTAACTCCAACTCTTGCCATTTCGTCATTGTTTTATGATATTCCCTCCGTGGTTGGGTTTTTCTTCATTTTTCATTTTGTCCATGTCATGCATTTTATATCATGTCATCATGTGCATCGCATTTGCATACGTGTTCGTCTCATGATTCCGAGCATTTTTCCCGTTGTCCGTTTTGCAATCCGACACTCCTATCTCCCCGGCGCCCCTTTTACGCTTTTCCGTGAGCGGTACTAAACCTTCTCGGAATGGACCGAGGTTTGTCAAGTGGCCTTGGTATACCCCGTTAGACCACCGGTCAAGTTTCGGTCATTTGGAGCTCGTTTGGTACTCCAACGGTTAACCGCACTCTCAAGAAAGGCCTCTTTTAAGTTGCAGCCCAACACCCCTTCAAAATAGTCCAATAACCCATCTAAGTCACTTCCATGCTCTCCGTCGTTCGATCACGATCGTGGGCGAAAACTACACCTCATTTGGACTCTCCTAGCTCCTCTATGCCTATTTAAGCAAACCCCATTCCAATTTCGGTCTAACCCTAGCCTTCCCCTACCTCGCGGGACGAAACTCCGCGCCGCCGGACACGTCCGTCGCACACCCGCCGCCGTCCGAACCAATCAGGGCGCGCCACGTGGGCACGCCGCCGCCTCGCCGCCTGGCTCGCCTGCGGGCCACTGGCCCGCCAGACGGCCGGTCGCGCGCCGCCCCCTCCATGGGCGCCGAGGCCTCCGCCGCCGCTGCCGGCTCCAGCGCCGGCGCCTCGCCATGATCCCGCCACGCGCGTCGCCGCCAGCACATGCGCCGCCGCCCTCGCCGCCGCGCCTGCGCACAGGCCAGGCGCGCCGCCCCTCCGCCACGCGCCACCTCCCTCCGGCCGGCGCCCTGCCCCCTGCCGCCTCCTCCCCCTCCGGTGAGCAGCGCCACCGCCGCTGCCGCCTCGGATCCGGCCCGATCCGGATATAGTCTCCCGTTGACTTTCTTCCCCCCTCAATTCTTCTAAGTTTTTAATCATGTGCATATTTCGTGGCATTTTCTACGTAGCATATCTTTGCATCTGTAGCTCCATTTTGCGTGTATAATATATCAAAATGTTCGTCTCGAAGAGTAGATCATTTCATCTCATTGCATCATTTTCATTTGAGCTCATCTTGATGCCCGAAATGCTGTTAGAAGAGGGCTATGTGATGTTAGTTTCGTTTCTTAATGTAACTTGCACTTTTGTTATTTTTGCTATGATTGATGTGTGCACCCTATGAATTTGAGTCCTACATGTGCTTTGTAATATGCCATGCCATCTTTCCAGGGGTGTATGCCATGTATTTTTGTGATCTATGTGGTGACTAGCACAAGCATGCAAAGTAGGTGTCCTGATGTTGCTGTTTTCTGCCCTGTTTAGCTGATATTTTGCTGCCATGTTAACTTGATGCTACCGAGATATCCATGCATATTTTGAGATACTTCAGTAAGGATGTTTTGTTCTACATGTCTTGTTCTATCCATCAATGCCTTTGTTTGCAATTATGGAGTGCCATAGCTTGAGTCAATTGAGCTCTACTTTTGCTATCAAATGTTTCCTGGCAGATTGTTTACATGTTATTCAATTTTGCCAAGGTTGTTGTGGTTGATCCGTTTATGCTATGATGTTGTTCTTGCCACGTATGTCTTCTATGCCATGTCTTCTTGATGTATGTATGCTTAGTTTATCATGTAAGACTCTGTAGTGAGTGCATCGAGCTCTTAAACATGCCTACTTGTTATCAGTTTTTGACATGCCATGTTGCTGAATCTGTTAACGAAACTTGCGATATTGACGTGGGTGTTACTATATTTTCTGATCCTTTTTGGCTTATGGTCAGTAAAGGACTTTTGTTCTATGCTTTGAGTAGATTCATGCCATGCCTTGTTTTGCTATTATAAGTTCCTGTAGCATGTAGTTTTCTTGCTCTGAACATTGCTACCTGATGCTGTTTTTGCCATGTCCAAATTTCGATATTTTGTGCACTTTTGCCATGCTTGTTTGAACCTGTTATGATGTGAACTAGCCGTAGCTCACTGTTCATCTTTTGTCAAGCATCTTGAGTATATCACTGCCATATACTTTGTTGGTACGTTTGGGTGCAGTAGCTTAATTTCTTGTGGTATCATGCTGTTAATGGCAGATTTGTGCCATTCTTGTTTTGCTTGTCATTTGCAAACCGTGCATCCGATTCCGGTGATCTTTATATCGATTTCGACCGAAATCATCTCATCTTTCCAGTGGCATACTTGGTTTGACAAGTTGATGCCTGGTTCATCATTTTCCTTCCGGAGCGCACATATGCATTGCATATCACATCCCGCATATCATGTCATGTTTTGCATCATGTTGCTTGTGCATTGCACCGTGATTTATTGTGGTTCCTTTGTTTGTGTTATTGTTTTGGGTAGAGCCGGGAGACGAGTACGTGAATGAGGAACCTGTTGAGAATGCTTACGAGGATCAAGTTTTCGACAACTCTGAGAACATTGCAGGCAAGATGACCATACCCTCGAAATCACTTCTATCTTTGCTATGCTAGTTGCTCGCTCTTTTGCTATGCCTATGCTACGATGCCTATCACTTGCTTATCTTGCCACCCATATTTCCATGTCAGCCCCTAACCATCCTTTCCTAGCAAACCGTTGATTGGCTATGTTACCGCTTTGCTCAGCCCTCTTATAGCGCTGCTAGTTGCGGTGAAGTGAAGTTTGTTCCTTGTTGAACATGGAGATGTTGTTCCTTATTGGAACATGTTTACTTGTTGGGGATATCACAATATATATCTGCTATAATTAATGCATCTATATACTTGGTAAAGGGTGGAAGGCTCGGCCTTATGCCCGTGTTTTGTTCCACTCTTGCCACCCTAGTTTCCGTCATACCGGTGTTATGTTCCTTGGTTTCGCGTTCCTTACGGTTGGGTGATTTATGGGACCCCTTGACAGTTCGCTTTGAATAAGACTCGTCCAAAGAAGGCCCAACATTGGTTTTACCATTTGCCACCTAAGCCTTTTCCCCGGGTTTTCGCGAGCCCGAGGGTCATCTTTATTTTAACCCCGGACCAAAGCTCCTTCGAGTGCTGGCCCGAACTGAGCTGCCTGCAGGGCCACCACGGGGAAACTCGAGGCTTGGTTTTACTCGTAGCTAGTCTCATCCGGATGTGCCCCGAGAACGAGATATGTGCAGCTCCTATCGGGATTTGTCGGCACAATCGGGTGGCTTTGCTGGTCTTGTTTTATTGCTGTCGAAATGTCTTGTAGTCCGGGATTTCGAGATTGATCGGGTCTTCCCGGTAGAAGGAATATCCTTCGTTGACCGTGAGAGCTTATAATGGGCTAAGTTGGGACACCCCTGCAGGGTATTATCTTTCGAAAGCCGTGCCCGCGGTTATGAGGCAGATGGGAATTTGTTAATGTCCGGTTGTAGAAAACCTGAAGTTGACCTCAATTAAAATACACATCAACCGCGTGTGTAACCGTGATGGTCTCTTCTCGGCGGAGTCCAGGAAGTGAACACGATGTTGGAGTTATGCTTGACGTAAGTAGTTCAGGATCACTTCTTGATCGCTACTAGTTTCACGACCGTGCCTTGCTTCTCTTCTCGCTCTCTTTTGCGAATGTAGCCACCATATATGCTAGTCGCTGCTGCAGCTCCACCTTACAACTCTGTCCTTCCTAAAGCTTAAATAGTCTTGATCTCGCTGGTGTGAGATTGCTGAGTCCCGTGGCTCATGATTCTACCAAACCAGTTGCAGGTTTCGACAATGCCGGTCAGGTGACGAATCGAGCTCAAGTGGGAGTTCGACGAGGAACGTGGTCGTAATTATGTGTCTTTTCCTGATGATCAGTAGTGGAGCCAGCTTGGGACGATCGGGGATCTGTGTAGCATTTGGGGTATCTTCTTTTATTTTGGTTCCGTAGTCGGACCTTGAGTGTACTCAATGATGGATGTTTATTTATGTACTGTGTGAAGTGGCAACTCGAAGCCAACTATGTATCTCTTTCCTTATGTATTACATGGGTTGTGTGAAGATTACCTCACTTGCGACATTGCTTTCAATGCGGTTATGCCTCTAAGTCGTGCCTCGACACGTGGGAGATATAGCCGCATCGAGGGCGCTAAGTTGGTATCGAGCCTTCCCGACTTAGGAGCCCCCTTCTTGATTGTTTGTCATGTTGTTGAGTCTAGAATGGAAAATGTTTTGAGTCTTAGGATTATATATATCGGAGAGTAGGATTGTTTTTACTCCCCAGTCTCTTCGTCGCTCTGGTGAGGTATCCTTACGTAGAGTTTTGACTCTCCTCTTCTCAAATTTCACTAAAAAAAATTAGGATCACGCGGGTATCTTGGGATCGTTCCGATGGTTTTGTGACGAGAACATTGTTCTTGGTGCCTCCTGACATTTAGGGGTTGTGGCAGTGTCCCGGGGAGTTGAGCTCCGAGGTGTTGTCGTCACAATTTTATCGTTGCAGTTTTGGAATACCTGAGTTTTGCCGACATCGAAATCTCTTTTGTGCAGTTGTTGGTGAGATAACCCCGATAACCCAGTACTGGGGCGAGCTCGGGAGTATTGCCATGACTTGTATAACGGATGCTTTTCGAAGGTCGAGGTACACGATTTCCGAAGGTTTCTTGGTTATGTGTTGACGGATGGATACAGCTGGATCTATGTATTGTTAGTTTGGGTGATATATTTTCGTCCCTCGTATCCCCAACACCAGTTGCATAACCGTAAAGTTTCGAGTTTATAGGTGGGATTCAAGTAGCTCCTAGCATTTCTTCCCGCAGATATTTGGTTCGTGATTGGGTAATCCTTACCACTTATTTGTTCCAGTCGTACCTTGTTATTTTTTCATCAACCTTTAATCAAGTGGCTTCTCACCTTAATGGACGTGTGATGATTAGCTTTTGGAATTCATTCGTTCATCCTTGTTCGAATGTTTATTGTGAAGACTATATGTTGCAATTTCTATCCGCTGATTCAACTTGACTATTTGTCTATCAAAGTGCTAACGGATGTCACCCTCTTCAGATGGCTCCGCCAACGCGCCTCGAATCCGGATCGTGATGATGGGAATCACGAATCCTCCACCTCCACCTCCGCCTCCGGAGGCCTGGCAAGCTATCATGGCAGCCACCAATGCCAATGCTTAGATGATTTTGCAGCTCTTGCAAGAACGTACTCAGGGGCAAGGCAATCAAGGAAATCAAGGTCAAGGCAACAATCAGCCGCACTTTGCTACTCTCAGTCAGTTCCTCGCTAATTAACCGAAGTCTTTCAGTTTCTATGTCGAGGCTACAGGCGCTGACGATTGGCTTGTGGACATCTGCAAGCATTTTGATTGTAGCAATGTCAGACCTGAGGACTTTGTCAAGTTTGCATCGTTTCAACTCAAGGACCAAGCTGCTGAGTGGTACCAGCAATACAAAGATTCCAGAGGAGGTCGTGTCATTACCTGGGATGAGTTCCGCCGAGATTTCAGAGCTCACCACATTCTGAAAAGTGTTGTTGAGAGCAAGCGTGAGGAGTTCCGCAATCTCAAGCAAGGCAACATGTCTGTCTATCAATACAATATCCAGTTCCAGAAACTCGCTCGCTTTGCTAAGCAAGACGTCCCTGATGAAAAGAGTATGATCTATCAATTCAGAGGTGGTCTGAGAGAAGATCTGCAATTAGCTCTTGTGCTTTTTGAGCCAGAAAAGTATGATGAATTCTACAACATGGCACTGAAGCAAGAAGCTGCCCAGCTCAAATGTGAGGCTTCTAAGAAGAGAATCAGGGATGCAGTTCAGTCTTCTTCTTCCTCTCAAGTGGCAGCTAAGCAGCAGAAGTTCTACCTTCCTCCTCCTCCGTTCCGTCACCCTTATCGCCAGAAGAACTCAGTGGCCGTGGATCTTCCCACCCACCAACCCAGGCTATCGTAACAAGTCTAATTCTCAAGCTCCAAGGTCAAGTGCTCCTTACCACCGTCCACTCTCGAGGTGACTTGCAACAAGTGTCGCAGAAGGTCACTATGCTAACAAGTGCTTCAACCAGAGGCGCCTTCCGCCTCCTCCTCCCGTGAAATCTTCCAGCAATGCAAAGGTCAAGCATAATCCAAAGCATGCCAAGGTCAATATGATGAATGCAGCGCAAGCGAAGGAATCTTCTGATGTGATAATGGCTAATCTTCCAGTTAATGATATTCCTGCAAAAGTCTTATTTGATACTGGTGCATCGCATTCTTTCATGTCATATCCTTTTGCATCAAAGCACAATTTTGATACATAGGAATTACCTAAAGCATTGCAAGTTATTTCTCCGGCTAAGCGTTTGAGCTCTAGCATGATGGTTCCGAATGTCGGTATCAAGATGGGCGATTATAGATTTCTGGCTAAACCAATTGTTCTCGGTGACTCGGATATTGATCTTATTCTCGGAATGGACTGGCTTTCTCAGCACAAAGCTCAGCTTGATTGTGCTGCCGTGAAATTCAATTGACTCACTCTTCTAATGATGTGATCATCTATGCCGCTCGTGATGAAACCATTCGGTTGTTTTCTCTCAATGAGAAGGGCGAATTGATGCTATCTCTCGATTCCATCGTTTGTGAGTACCAAGATGTCTTTCCGAAGAGCTTCCGGGTATGCCTCCTCATCGCCGCTTGAGTTCGTTATCGATCTTGAGCCCGCATCAACCCGCTTGCAAGCGCCCATACAAGCTTGGACCTGATGAGCTGAAGGAATTGAAGAAGCAGCTCGATGAACAAGAGCGTCTGGTTTGATCGGACCGAGTTCATCTCCTTGGGGTTGTGGTGTTCTTTTGTCCGAAGAAGGATGGCACGGACCGACTTTTGCGCCGATTACCGCCCATTGAATAAGAAGACTATCAAGAACAAATATCCACTTCCCAACATCAATGAGCTTTTCGAGCAACTCAAAGGTGCTAAAGTGTTCTCCAAGCTTGACCTTCAGATGGGTTATCATCGATTCGCATTCGTGAACAAGATATTCCCAAGACAGCATTCGTAACAAGATTTGGTTCTTATGAATATACTGTCATGTCTTTCGCCTTGTCAATGCTCCTCCAACATTCTCTCGGATGATGAACTTCATCTTCAACCCCTACACCAATGAATTCGCCTTGGTCTATCTTGATGATATTTTGGTCTTCTCCAAGAATAAGAAGGATCATGCCAAACATTTGCGATTGGTGCTAGACAAGCTCGAGAGTATCAATTCTATGCGAAGTTCTCCAAATGTGAATTTTGGCTTGATGAAGTGCTTTACCTTGGTCATATCATCTCCGCCAAGGGCATCGCTGTTAATCCCGAGAAGGTGTCCGCAGTTGTGAATTGGGAACCTCCTCAGAATGTCAAGCAGCTCCATGAGTTTTCTTGGTCTTGCAAGCTATTGTCAAGATTCGTTGAGAATTTCTCCAAGATTGCAAAGCCTCTTTCCAACCTCCTCCAGAAGCATGTGAAGTATGTCTGGTCTCCTGAGTGTGATGTTGCTTTCAATACTCTCAAAGAGAAACTCGTCACAGCTCCTGTCTTGACTCCTCCTGATGAATCCAAGCCATTTGAAGTTTTCTGTGATGCTTCTCTTCAAGGTCTCGGTGCTGTGTTAATGCAAGAGAAGAGAGTTGTGGCTTATACCTCTCGTCACCGAAGCTCAACGAAAAGAACTACCCCACTCACGATCTTGAGTTGGCGGCAGTTGTCCATGCATTGATAACTTGGAGACATCTCTTGTTGGGAAGGAAAGTGGACATTTTCACCGATCACAAGAGTCTCAAGTATATCTTCACTCAACCCAACCTCAACCTCAGGCAGACTCGATGGGTCGAAATGATTCAAGAGTACAACCCAAGTATTGAATATACTCCGGGCAAGGCCAATGTGATTGCAGATGCTTTGAGCAGGAAGGCTTACTACAACAGTTTAATCCTCAAGCCCTTCCAACCGGATCTTTGTGAAGCTTTCCGCAAGCTGAATCTTCAAGTTGTTCCTCAAGGCTTTCTTGCCAACCTCATAGTCTCTCCTACTTTGGAAGATCAGATTCGTGAGGCTCAACTCCTGGATACCATGGTGAAAAAGGTGAAACGTGGTATCGACAAGGGCATTTCCAAGTACAAGTGCTTCCACATTGATGACAAAGATACTCTTTTCTTCGAGGACCGGATTGTGGTTCCTAAGGGTGATCTGAGAAAAGTCATTATGAACGAGGCTCACAATTCGCTTCTATCCATTCATCCTGGAAGTACGAAGATGTACCATGACCTCAAGCAGTCATATTGGTGGACTCGAATGAAGCGAGAAATTGCTCAATTCGTGAATGAGTGTGATGTCTGCAGAAGAGTGAAAGCAGAACACCAACGACCAGCTGGTCTCCTCCAACCTCTTGCTATTCCAGAATGGAAGTTTGATCATATTGAAATGAACTTCGTGACTGGATTTCCAAAGTCCAAGCGTGGAAATGATGCTATCTTCGTTGTCATTGACAAGCTTACTAAAGTGGCTCATTTTCTTCCTATCAAAGAATCCATCACAGCAGCTCGGTTGGCGAGCTATACACCTCGTGATTGTCTCCTTGCACGGCATTCCACAAGTGATCTCTTCAGACCGTGGCAGCATCTTTACCTCCAAGTTTTGGGATTTTTTCGAAGGCCATGGGCACCAACATTCGCTTTCAAAGACAGCTTTCCATCCTCAAACAAGTGGCCAAGTTGAGCGAGTAAATCAAATCCTTGAAGATATGCTCAGGGCTTGTGTCATTTCTTTCGGTATGAAGTGGGAAGATTGTCTTCCATATGCCGAGTTCTCCTACAACAACAGCTTTCAAGCGAGTTCGGCAAGGCCCCATTCAAAATTCTCTATGGCGAAAGTGCCGTACTCTCTCAATTGGTCTCGACAGGTGAACGCCAACTTCTTGGCAATGACTTGATCACGTAGCGAAGAAATGTGCAAAGTCATTCGTGAGAATCTCAAAGCCGCGCAATCGCGCCGAAGAGCTATTATGATGATAAGCACCGTGATGTGGCTTTTGAAATCGGAGACCATGTCTACCTCCGCGTCTCCAATGAAAGGCACTCGCCGCCCGGTATCAAAGGGAAGCTTGCCCCTAGATACGTGGGTCCTTTCAAGATCATTGGCAAAAGAGGCGATCTCGCCTATAAACTTGAGCTTCCGTCCAACTTCGCGAATGTGCACGATGTGTTTCACGTGTCACAGCTTCGCAAGTGCTTCAAGACTCCTGAACGCACTATCAACTTCGAAGAATTTGACCTTCAAGAAGATCTCTCTTATCATGAGCGCCCCGTTGCTATTCTTGAAGAAACCGAGCGCAAGACTCGCAACAAGTCAATCAAATTCCTGAAAGTGAAGTGGTCACACCATTCCGACCGAGAAGCCACCTGGGAGCGCGAGGATCACCTCCGTTCCGAATATCGGGAGTTCTTTCAGTCCTAGATCTCGGGACGAGATCCTCTTGTAGTGGTGGAGTGTTGTAACACCCGAAGTAACTTTCCATAATTGTAACTCCAACTCTTGCCATTTCGCATTGTGTTATGATATTCCTCCGTGGTTGGGTTTTTCTTCATTTTGCATTTTGTCCATGTCATGCATTTTATATCATGTCATCATGTGCATCGATTTGCATACGTGTTCGCCTCATGATTCCGAGCATTTTTCCCGTTGTCCGCTTTTGCAATCCGACACTCCTATCTCCCCGGCGGCCCTTTTACGCTTTTTCCGTGAGCGGTACTAAACCTTCTCGAATGGACCGAGGTTTGTCAAGTGGCCTTGGTATACCGCCGTTAGACCACCGGTCAAGTTTCGGTCATTTGGAGCTCGTTTGGTACTCCAACGGTTAACCGCACTCTCAAAAAGCCTCTTTTAAGTTGCAGCCCAACACCCCTTCAAAATAGTCCAATAACCCATCTAAGTCACTTCCATGCTCTCCGTCGTTCGATCACGATCGTGTGGGCGAAAACTACACCTCATTTGGACTCTCCTAGCTCCCTCTATGCCTATTTAAGCAAACCCCCATTCCAATTTCGGGTCTAACCCTAGCCTTCCCCTACCTCGCGCCCGGACGAAACTCCCGCGCCGCCCGGACACGTCCATCCCACCGCGCCGCCGCCGTTTGAACCAATCAGGGCGCGCCACGTGGGCACGCCGCCGCCTCCGCCGCTGCCTCATGGGCCACGGCCGCCCGCCCGCCCGGTCCGCCGCCCCTCCATGGCGCCGGGCCTCCGAGGCCTCCGCCGCCGGCTCAGCGCGGCGCCCTCGCCATGATCCCGCCACCGCCATGACAAGACGGCGCGCCGCCCCGGCCGCTGCCGGTCGCGGCCACGCCTGCTGGCTGTCGCGGCTTCGACCGGCGCCGCCGCCCGGCCGCCTCCCTCCGCGGCGCCCCCCCGCCGCCTCCTCTCCCTCCGGTGAGCTGCGCCACCGCCGCCGCCGCCTTGGATCCGGCCCGATCCGGATCTAGTCTTCCGTTGACTTTCTTCCCCCCTCAATTCTTCCAAGTTTTTAATCCTGTGCATATTTCGTGGCATTTTCTACGTAGCATATCTTTGCATCTGTAGCTCCATTTTGCACGTATAATATATCATAATGTTCGCCTCGAAGAGTAGATCATTTCATCTCATTGAATCATTTTCATTTGAGCTCATCTTGATGCCCGAAATGCTGTTAGAAGAGGGCTATGTGATGTTAGTTTCGCTTTCTTAATGTAACTTGCACTTTTGTTATTTTTGCTATGATTGATGTGTGCACCCTATGAATTTGAGTCCTACATGTGTTTTGTAATATGCCATGCCATCTTTCCAGGGGTTTATGCCATGTATTTTTGTGATCTATGTGGTGACTAGCACAAGCATGCAAAGTAGGTGTCCTGATGTTGCTGTTTTCAGCCCTGTTTAGCTGATATTTTGATGCCATGTTAACTTGATGCTACCGAGAGATCCATGCATATTTTGAGATACTTCAGTAAGGATGTTTTGTTCTACATGTCTTGCTCTATCCATCCATGCATTTGTTTGCAATTATGGAGTGCCATAGCTTGAGTCAATTGAGCTCTACTTTTGCTATCAAATGTTTCCTGGCAGATTGTTTACATGTTATGCAATTTTGCCAAGGTTGTTGTGGTTGATCTGTTTATGCTATGATGTTGTTCTTGCCACGTATGTCTTCTATGCCATGTCTTCTTGATGTATGTATGCTTAGTTTATCATGTAAGACTCTGTAGTGAGTGCATCGAGCTCTTAAACATGCCTACTTGTTATCAGTTTTTGACATGCCATGTTGCTGAATCTGTTAACGAAACTTGCGATATTGACGTGGGTGTTACTATATTTTCTGATCCTTTTTGGCTTATGGTCAGTGGCATACTTGGTTTGACAAGTTGATGCCTGGTTCATCATTTTCCTTCCGGAGCGCACATACGCATTGCATATCACATCCCGCATATCATGTCATGTTTTGCATCATGTTGCTTGTGCATTGCACCGTGATTTATTGTGGTTCCTTTGTTTGTGTTCTTGTTTTGGGTAGAGCCGGGAGACGAGTACGTGAACGAGGAACCTGTTGAGAATGCTTACGAGGATCAAGTTTTCGACAACTCTGAGAACATTGCAGGCAAGATGACCATACCCTCGAAATCACTTCTATCTTTGCTATGCTAGTTGCTCGCTCTTTTGCTATGCCTACGCTACGATGCCTATCACTTGCTTATCTTGCCACCCATATTGCCATGTCAGCCCCTAACCATCCTTTCCTAGCAAACCGCTGATTGGCTATGTTACCGCTTTGCTCAGCCCTCTTATAGCGTTGCTAGTTGCGGTGAAGCTGAAGTTTGTTCCTTGTTGAACATGGAGATGTTGTTCCTTATTGGAACATGTTTACTTGTTGGGGATATCACAATATATATCTGCTATAATTAATGCATCTATATACTTGGTAAAGGGTGGAAGGCTCGGCCTTATGCCCGTGTTTTGTTCCACTCTTGCCACCCTAGTTTCCGCCATACCGTGTTATGTTCCTTGATTTCGCGTTCCTTACACGGTTGGGTGATTTATGGGACCCCTTGACAGTTCGCTTTGAATAAGACTCGTCCAAGAAGGCCCAACATTGGTTTTACCATTTGCCACCTAAGCCTTTTCCCCGGTTTTCGCGAGCCCGAGGGTCATCTTTATTTTAACCCCCGGACCAGGTGCTCCTTCGAGTGCTGGCCCGAATCGAGCTACTGCATGGGCCACCACGGGAAACTCGAGGCTTGGTTTTACTCGTAGCTAGTCTCATCCGGATGTGCCCGAGAACGAGATATGTGCAGCTCCTATCGGGATTTGTCGGCACAATCGGGTGGCTTTGCTGGTCTTGTTTTATTGCTGTCGAAATGTCTTGTAGTCCGGGATTCGAGATTGATCGGGTCTTCCCGTAGAAGGAATATCCTTCGTTGACCGTGAGAGCTTATAATGGGCTAAGTTGGGACACCCCGCAGGTATTATCTTTCAAAGCCGTGCCCGCGGTTATGAGGCAGATGGGAATTTGTTAATGTCCGGTTGTAGAAAACCCGAAGTTGACCTCAATTAAAATACACATCAACCGCATGTGTAACCGTGATGGTCTCTTCTCGGCGGAGTCCGGGAAGTGAACACGGTGTTGGAGTTATGCTTGACGTAAGTAGTTCAGGATCACTTCTTGATCGCTACTAGTTTCACGACCGTGCCTTGCTTCTCTTCTCGCTCTCTTTTGCGAATGTAGCCACCATATATGCTAGTCGCTTGCTGCAGCTCCACCTTACAACTCTGTCCTTCCTTAAAGCTTAAATAGTCTTGATCTCGCGGGTGTGAGATTGCTGAGTCCCTGTGGCTCACAGATTCTACCAAACCAGTTGCAGGTTTCCGACGATGCCAGTGCAGGTGACGCAACCGAGCTCAAGTGGGAGTTCGACGAGGAACGTGGTAGTAACTATGTGTCTTTTCCGATGATCGTAGTGGAGCCAGCTTGGGACGATCGGGGATCTGTAGCATTTGGGGTATCTTCTTTTATTTTGGTTCCATAGTCGGACCTTGAGTGTACTCTGAATGATGGATGTTTATTTATGTATTGTGTGAAGTGGCGATCGAAGCCAACTATGTATCTCTTTCCTTATGTATTACATGGGTTGTGTGAAGATTACCTCACTTGCGACATTGCTTTCAATGCGGTTATGCCTCTAAGTCGTGCCTCGACACGTGGGAGATATAGCCGCATCGAGGGCGCTAAGTTGGTATCGAGCCTTCCCCGACTTAGGAGCCCCCCTACTTGATTGTTTGCTGGCGTTGTTGAGTCTAGAATGGAAAATGTTTTGAGTCTTAGGATTATATATATCGGAGATCCAAAGAGAGAGAAGAAGCCATCTAGCTAATAACTATGGACCCGAAGGTCTGTGGTAAACTACTCACACATCATCGGAGAGGCTATGGTGTTGATGTAGAAGCCCTCCATGATCGATGCCCCCTCCGGCAGAGCGCCGGAAAAGGCCCCAAGATGGGATCTCACAGGTACAGAAGTTTGCGGCGGTGGAATTAGGTTTTCGTGGTGCTCCTCGATGGTTTCGGGGTACGTAGGTATATATAGGAGGAAGAAGTAGGTCGGTGGAGCCACGAGGGGCCCACGAGGGTGGAGGGCGCGCCCGGGGGGTAGGCGCGCCCCCTGCCTCGTGGCCTCCTTGTTGACTGCTTGAGGTCCACTCCAAGTCCTCTGGATCACGTTTGTTCCAAAAATAACTCTCCCGAAGGTTTCACTCCGTTTGGACTCCGTTTGATATTCCTTTTCTGCGAAACATTGAAATAGGCAAAAAAAAAGCAATTTGCACTGGGCCTTGGGTTAATAGGTTAGTCCCAAAAATAATATAATAGTGTATAAATAAGCCCATTAAACATCCAAAACAGAATATATAATAGCATGGAGCAATAAGAAATTATAGATCCGTTGGAGACGTATCATGTTACTGCAACTCAGTGTGACCGAAAGTTCAAATCGGTTGCACCAAGATGGAAAACCTTGATCAACTTAATGAATTCGGTGTGACCGAAGTGGATAACTCGGTCATACCGAAATGCACAAAGAGGTTTTGGAAGTTTAAGTCTATGTCGAATCGGGGACTCCGAGTGCTCTTCACACAGAATGGTTCAAATCTAACTTGATCAAACTTTGTGATGTAGCATGAATAGAGTTTGAGACGAGAAAAGCATAGATAGCTAGAGGAAGTTCTTAGGCATTCTTGTCCATGCATTTGGCAAAAGAGAGAAAAGCAAACAATCACAACAACAAATGGATGTCCTCGAATGAGTAAAAATATGCAATCAACATGCTCACACAATGAAATGGCAAATAAAGTATGTGACGAAGCATGCACAAACTCTTTAACATCTATCAAGCACTTGGCGATGACTAGGTCATCTATATATGAGTATATTGACTTAGGAGTCAAATGAGAACATTAGATCATAGGTCATACTCATCGCTTAAGCATAAGTGGGGTTACCACTTTCACATAAAGCATTGTTGTGTCCACACCATTAGAGTTGCTTTAGATCAATTTATTAGAGTAAAGCTCCCCCTAGATGTTATATCCCCCCTAAGAGGGATGAACTAACCTTGGGTTTTGTCGATGATGACTTCATGTAGGTATTGAAGATGTGGACGCTCAATGTTGATGTAAATCATTCGGAGCAATCCATTGGAGTGAGTTGCACTTTCAATACCTACACGGGTTAGTCCCACAAGGAACAAACAAGGATATCCATAGACATAAGATGATGTCCATGAAAGCATTAGGTTACCTTGTCCCTTGTCTTACCAACAAGAGGGTTTGTGACTCCTTGAACTAGTGCAATATGTGGAAGTTGTTTGCACCTGCCCTTACCAAAGGATATGAGTGAAGTATGTTGGCGGAGTCACCCTCAAGAACTCTCTAGTTCTTCTTCTTCGGGATCCACATCATCTTGATTGGAATCCTTGGAGTTGTAGTCGTACTTGATGTAGTATTGGGAACCCACTTGACCAAGGCCTTGGGAGTTTCTTCAAATGCATCAATCTCCTCTTGAAGCTTGTCCTTGCCTTTTTGCTTGTGGTCTTGTGGTGGAAGATCATTTTGAGCTTGAAGGAAATATGCCCTAGAGGCAATAATAAAATTATTATTTGTTTCCTTATTTCATGATAAATTTTTATTATTCATGCTAGAATTGTATTAACCGGAAACTTGATACATGTGTGAATACGTAGACAAAAGGAGTGTCACTAGTATGCCTCTACTTGACTAGCTCGTTGAATCAAAGATGGTTAAGTTTCCTAGCCATAGACATGAGTTTTTATTTGATTAACGGGATCACATCATTAGGAGAATGATGTGATTGACTTGACCCATTCCGTTAGCTTAGCACTTGATCGTTTAGTATGTTGCTATTGCTTTCTTCATGACTTGTACATGTTCCTATGACTATGAGATTATGCAACTCCCCTTTACCGGAGGAACACTATGTGTGCTACCAAACGTCACAACGTAACTGGGTGATTATAAAGGTTCTCTACAGGTGTCTCCGAAGGTACTTGTTGAGTTGGCGTATTTCGAGATTAGGATTTGTCACTCCGATTGTCGGAGAGGTATCTCTGGGCCCTCTCAGTAATGCACATCACTATAAGCCTTGCAAGCAATGTGATTAATGAGTTAGTTGCGGGATGATGCATTATGTAGCGAGTAAAGAGACTTGCCGGTAACGAGATTGAACTAGGTATTGAGATACCGACGATCGAATGTCGGGCAAGTAACATACCGATGACAAAGGGAACAACGTATGTTGTTATGCGGTTTGAACGATAACGATCTTCGTACAATATGTGGAACCAATATGAGCATCCAGGTTCCGCAATTGGTTATTGACCTGAGACGTGTCTCGGTCATGTCTACATAGTTCTCGAACCCGTAGGGTCCGCACGCTTAAAATTCGGTGACGATCGGTATTATGAGTTTTTGTGTTTTGATGTACCGAAGGTAGTTCGGAGTCCCGGATATGATCACGGACATGACGAGGAGTCTCGAAATGGTCGAGACGTAAAGATCGATATATTGGATAACTATATTCGGACACCGGAAGTATTCCGAGTGGTTTCGGAGAAAACCAGAGTGCCAGAGGGTTACTGGAACCCCCCCCCCCCGGGAGAAATAATGGGCCTTATGGGCCTTAGTGGAGAGGGAGAGAGGGCTGGCCTAGGGCGGGCCGCGCGCCCCTCCCCCTCTGGTGCGAATTGGACTTGGAGAGGGAGGGCGGCGCCCCCCTTGCCTTCTCCCTCTCCCCCTTCCTTTCCCCCTCCTAGTAGGAGTAGGAAAGAGGGGAGTCCTACTCCTACTAGGAGGAGGACTCCTCCTCCTGGCGCACCATAGAGTGCCGGACGGCCTCCCCCCTTGCTCCTTTATATACGGGGGAAGGGGGGCACCTCTAGACACACAAGTTGATCTGTTGATCTCTCCCAGCCGTGTGCGGTGCCCCCCTCCACCATATTCCACTTCGATCATATCGTAGCGTTGCTTAGGCGAAGCCCTGCGTCGGTAGCAACATCATCACCGTCATCACGCCGTCGTGCTGACGGAACTCTCCCGTGAAGCTCTGCTGGATCGGAGTTCGCGGGACGTCATCGAGCTGAACGTGTGCTAAACTCGGAGGTGCCGTATGTTCGGTACTTGGATCGGTCGGATCGTGAAGACGTATGACTACATCAACCGCGTTGTGCTAACGCTTCTGCTTTCGGTCTACGAGGGTACGTGGACACCACTCTCCCCTCTTGTTGCTATGCATCACCATGATCTTGCGTGTGCGTAGGAAATTTTTGAAATTACTACGTTCCCCAACAGTGGCATCCGAGCCAGGTTTATGCGTAGATGTTATATGCACGAGTTGAACACAAGTGAGTTGTGGGCGATACAACTGCTTACCAACATGTCATACTTTGGTTCGGCGGTATTGTTGGATGAAGCGGCCCGGACCGACATTACGCGTACGCTTACGCGAGACTGGTTCTACCGACGTGCTTTGCACATAGGTGGCTGGCAGATGTCAGTTTCTCCAACTTTAGTTGAACCAAGTGTGGCTACGCCCGGTCCTTGAGAAGGTTAAAACATGACTAACTTGACGAACTATCATTATGGTTTTGATGCGTAGGTAAGAACGGTTCTTGCTCAGCCCATAGCAGCCACGTAAAACTTGCAACAACAAAGTAGAGGACATCTAACTTGTTTTTGCAGGGCTTGTTGTGATGTGATTTGGTCAAAACGTGATGAGATATAAGTTATTGTATGAGATGATCATGTTTTGTTGAAGTTATCGGCAACTAGCAGAAGCCTTATGGTTGTCTCTTTATTACATAAGATGTAAGCGCCAAATAATTGCTTTACTTTATCGCTATGCGATAGCAATAGTTGCAAGAGCAATAGTTGGCGAGACGACCATGTGACGACACGTTGATAAAGATCAAGATGATGGAGATCATGGTGTCATGCCGGTGACGATAGAGATCATGACGATACTTTGGAGATGGAGATCGAAGGCGCAAGATGATCATGGCCATATCATGTCACATATTTTGATTGCATGTGATGTTTATCTTTTATACATCTTATTTTACTTAGTTCGGCGGTAGCTTTATAAGTTGATCCCTTACTAAAATTTCAAGGTATAAGTGTTCTCCCTGAGTATGCACTGTTGCAAAGTTCGTCGTGCCGAGACACCACGTGATGATCGGGTGCGATAAGCTCTACGTTCATCTACAACGGGTGCAAGCCAGTGATGACCCACAAGTATAGGGGATCTATCGTAGTCCTTCCAATAAGTAAGAGTGTCGAACCCAACGAGGAGCAGAAGGAAATGATAAGCGGTTTTCAGCAAGGTATTCTCTGCAAGCACTGAAATTATAGGTAACAGATAGTTTTGTGATAAGATAATTGGTAACGAGCAACAAGTAACAAAAGTAAATAAAGTGCAGCAAGGTGGCCCAATCCTTTTTGTAGCAAAGGACAAGCCTGGACAAACTCTTATATAGAGAAAAGCGCTCCCGAGGACACATGGGAATTATCGTCAAGCTAGTTTTCATCACGTTCATATGATCCGCGTTCGGTACTTTGATAATTTAATATGTGGGTGGACCGGTGCTTGGGTGATGTTCTTACTTGAACAAGCATCCCACTTATGATTAACCCCTATTGCAAGCATCCACAACTACAAAAGAAGTATTAAGGTAAACCTAACCATAGCATGAAACAAGTGGATCCAAATCAGCCCTTACGAAGCAACGATAAACTAGGGTTTAAGCTTCATCACTCTAACAACCCATCATCTACTTATTACTTCCCAATGCCTTCCTCTAGGCCCAATAATGGTGAAGTGTTATGTAGTCGACGCTCACATAACACCACTAGAGGATAGAAAACATACATCTCATCAAAATATCGAATCTAATACCAAATTCACATGACTACTAATAGCAAGACTTCTCCCATGTCCTCGTGAACAAACGTAACTACTCACAAAGAATATTCATGTTCATAATCAGAGGGTATTAATATGCATATAGGATCTGAACATATGATCTTCCACCAAATAAACCAACTAGCATCAACTACAAGGAGTAATCAACACTACTAGCAACCTACAGGTACCAATCCCGGACTTAGAGACAAGAATTGGATACAAGAGATGAACTAGGGTTTGAGAGGAGATGGTGCTGGTGAATATATTGATGGAGATTGCCCTATCCCGATGAGAGGAGCGTTGGTGATGACAATGGCGATGATTTCCCCCTCCCGGAGGGAAGTGTCCCCGGCAGAACAGCTCTGCCGGAGCCCTAGATTGGTTCCGCCTCGTGGCGGCGGAGTCTCGTCCCGAAAGCTTGCTTATGATTTTTCTTCGGATGAAAGACTTCATATACCAGAAGATGGGCATCGGAGAGCCAACTGGGGGCCCACAAGGCAGGGTGGCGCGCCCAGGGGGTAGGGCGTGCCCCCCACCCTCGTGGACAGGTGGATGCCCCCCTGACGTAGATTCTTCTTCTAGTATTTTTTATTATTTCCAAAAATAAATTTCGTGGAGTTTCAGGACTTTTGGAGTTGTGCATAATAGGTCTCTAATATTTGTTCCTTTTCCAGCCCAGAATTCCAGCTGCCAGCATTCTCCCTCCTTCTGCAAACCTTGTGAACTAAGAGAGAATAGGCATAAGTATTGTGACATAATGTGTAATAACAACCCATAATGCAATAAATATCGATACAAAAGCATGATGCAAAATGGACGTATCAACTCCCCCAAGCTTAGACCTCGCTTGTCCTCAAGCGAAAGCCGATAACGATAAATATGTCCACATGTTTAGAGGTAGAGGTGCTGATAAAATAAAATACGGACATGAGGGCATCATGATTATTCTCATAACAACAACATATATGGATATTGTCATATGATCTATTATGCTCAAGTAATAATCCATTCACAATGCAAAGTATGAATCAGAAACTTTATTGAGAACTAACAAACTATAATCTCAGTCATTGAAGCAATTGCAATTTATCATAACATCAGAATGATTCTATGTCAGAGCTTTCTAGCAAATCCACATACTCAACTATCATTTAGTCTTTCATAATTGCTAACACTCACGCAATACTTGTGGTTACGGAATTTTAATCGGACACAGAGAAAGATAGGGCCTTATAGTTTCGCCTCCCAACCTTTTACCTCAAGGGTTGTGTCAACAATAATAGTTCCTGCTAACCCACATCCAAAATGATCTTTCCAACATCCTGTGCTTGCCAAAGGATAAAATATAAAAAGGAAAGGTGAAGATCACCTTAACTCTTGCATAAGGTAGAAGGTAATAATAAAAGATAGGCCCTTCGCAGAGGGAAGTAGAGGTTTCCATGCGCTTTCAGGGTTGGATGCACAAAATCTTAATGCGAAAGAACGTCACTTTATATTGCCACTTGTGATATGAACCTTTATTATGCAGTCCGTCTCTTTTATTTCTTCCACATCACAAGATCGTATAAAGCTTATTTCCTCCACACCAATCAATCATACATATTTAGAGAGCAATTTTTATTGCTTGCACCGATGACAACTTACTTGAAGGATCTTACTCAATCCATAGGTAGATTTGGTGGACTCTCATGGCAAAACTGGTTTAAGGGTTTTGGGAAGCACAAGTAGTATCTCTACTTGGTGCAAAGAATTTGGCTAGCATGAGGGGGAAGGCATGCTCAACATGTTGGATGATCCATGACAATATACTTTATCTCAGATATAAGAAAACATAACCCATTAAGTTGTCTTCCTTGTCCAACATCAACTCTTTAGCATGTCATATTTTAATGAGTGCTCCCAATCATAAAAGATGTCCAAGATAGTATATTTATATGCGAAACCTCTCTTTCTTTATTACTTCCTATTAATTACAACGATGACCAAAGCTATGTTTGTCAACTCTCAACAATTTTTAATCATCATACTCTTTCTATGTGAAGTCATTACTCTCCATAAGATCAATATGATCTCTTTGTTTCTTTTTTATTAGTTTCTCTTTTCTTTTATTCACTCAAGATCATAGCAAGATAATCAAACCCTTGACTCAACACTAATCTTTATTATATAGCTCACGTACTCGATTACATAGAGAGATCATAAAGCAAAACTCAAAACTAGATCATACCAAAACTTTTATTCTACTAGATCAAGATACTACTAAATAGGATCGAACTAAGAAAAAGCGTAAAGATAGGAGATGTGGTTGTGATACGATACCGGGGCACCTCCCCCAAGCTTGGCGGTTGCCAAGGGGAGTGCCCATACCCATGTGATTATGTCTCCTTCTTCGGATTTGATGGAGATGATGGTTTAGTTGATGGCGTAGGCTTCATCCTTAATTTGCGCTTGAGGACAGAATTTTGATCCCTCGGGTCATCAATCTCCTGCTCCAGGCTTAATACCTTTTTGCATAGTTCCTGCTTGTTTTCCTGCAAGAGACGAAAAGGGATAAACTCGATCTTAAGTTTCTTTGCTCTATCAGGGAGGCTTGACTTTTTGAACTCCACATGCATGTCCCCAGGTTGAGGTAATGGGACTTCATCTTCATCTGAGCTCGTCTCCTCCCTCCTCTTGGGTTCATAGTCCTCTTCTTCTTCCGTAATCCAACCAAAATGCTCCACATCTCCATAGACCTTAGGATTTGCAAGGTAATCAGCCACACAGCTTTCTCCTTCAGAATCCTGGGATGACATGTTGCTCTAATCTGCAGCAGGACAACTTGAAACGAAAACAGAGGATATTTGCGTGGTACAGTGGTCAAAACATTCGGGAGATTATATAATGAATTTGTACCACCAAAATACGTAACATGCAAGAAAACGGAGTCCGGAGAGCGCATGAGGAGCCCACGAGGCAGTGGGGCGCGCCCAGGGGGGTAGGGCGCACCCTCCACCCTCGTGGAGGCCTTGTGTCCTTCCCGAACTACTTCTTATTTTTCTAGTTTTCTAAATATTCCAAAACAGAGAAATATTGCCATTAGAACTGTTTTGGAGTCGGTTCACTTACCATACCACATACCTATTCCTTTTTGGAGTCTGAAACGTTCTGGAAAATGTCTCTTATGTATTCCTCCGGTGTTACGGTTTCAATAACATTAGTTTCAACATTTATAGGATTACCTGAGATATAATGTTTGATTCTTTGACCATTCACCACCTTCGGATTTGTGCCTTCGAAGTTGTTGATTTTTATGGCACCGGAACGATAGACCTCCTCGATAACGTAAGGGCCTTCCCATTTAGAGAGAAGTTTTCCTGCAAAAAATCTTAAACGAGAGTTGTATAGCAATACATAATCACCTACATTAAACTCACGCTTTTGTATTCTTTTGTCATGCCATCTTTTAACTTTTTCTTTAAACAACTTGGCATTTTCGTAGGCTTGGGTTCTCCATTCATCAAGTGAGCTAATGTCAAATAACCTCTTCTCACTGGCAAGTTTGAAATCATAATTGAGTTCTTTAATAGCCCAATATGCCTTATGTTCTAGTTCAAGGGGTAAGTGACATGCTTTTCCATAAACCATTTTATACGGAGACATACCCATAGGATTTTTATATGCAGTTCTATATGCCCATAATGCATCATCAAGTTTCTTGGACCAATTCTTTCTAGATCTATTAACAATATTTTGCAAAATTAATTTGAGCTCAATATTACTCAATTCTACTTGACTACTAGACTGTGGGTGATAAGGAGATGCAATTCTATGATTAACATCATACTTAGCAAGCATTTTACGGAAAGCACCATGAATAAAATGTGAACCACCATCAGTCATTAGATATCTAGGGAATCCAAACCTCGGAAAAACAACTTCTTTAAGCATTTTAATAGAGGTGTTATGATCAGCACTACTAGTTGGAATAGCTTCTACCCACTTAGTAACGTAATCAACAACAACTAAAATATGTGTGTATCCATTAGAGGCAGGAAAAGGTCCCATATAATCAAAGCCCCAAACATCAAATGGTTCAATAACAAGTGAATAATTCATAGGAATTTATTGACGTCTACTAATATTACCAATTCTTTGACATTCATCACAAGATAAAACAAACTTACGGGCATCCTTGAAGAGCGCAGGCCAATTAAAACTGGATTGCAATACCTTATGTGCAGTTCTATCTCCAGCGTGGTGTCCTCCATAAGCCTCGGAGTGACACTTGCGTAGGATCTGTTCCTGTTCATGCTCAGGTACACAACGTCTAATAACACCATCTACTCCTTCTTTGTAAAGATGTGGGTCATCCCAGAAGTAATGTCTCAAATCATAAAAAAAGGTTTCTTTTGTTGGTATGTGAAACTAGGTGGTATGAATTTAGCAACGATGTAATTAGCATAATCAGCATACCCTGGAGTGATACGAGAAGTATTTATGACATTTAGTTGCTCATCAGGAAAGCTATCATCAATAGGTAGTGGGTTATCAAGAACATTCTCTAACCTAGACAAGTTGTCTGCAACGGGGTTCTCAGCTCCCTTTCTATCAATAATATGAAAATCAAATTCTTGTAGCAAGAGAACCCATCTAATAAGTCTAGGTTTAGCATCTTTCTTTTCCATAAGATATTTAATAGGAGCATGATCCGTGTGAATAGTTACTTTAGAATCAACAATATAAGGTCTGAACTTATCACAAGCAAATATAACTGCTAAGAATTCTTTTTCAGTAGTAGCATAATTTCTCTGAGCATTGTCTAGAGTTTTACTAGCATATTGAATAACATTTAATTTCTTATCAACTCTTTGCCCTAGAACAGCACCTACAGCATAATCACTAGCATCACACATAATTTCAAAGGGTAAATTCCAATGAGGTGGCTGAACAATAGGTGCAGAGATCAATGCTTTCTTAAGTATTTCAAATGCTTCTACACAATCATCATCAAAGACAAATGGTATATCTTTTTGTAATAAATTAGTCAGAGGCCGAGAAATTTTTGAGAAGTCCTTAATGACCTGCTATAAAAACTGGCGTGACCAAGGAAACTTCTTATACCTTTGATGTCCTTGGGACGTGGCATCTCTTCAATAGCATCAACCTTGGCTTTATCAACTTCAATACCTCTTTCAGAAACTTTATGCCGCAAGACAATACCTTCATTAACCATAAAGTGGCATTTTTCCCAATTCAAGACAAGATTAGTTTCTTCACATCTCTGCAAAACTCGATCAAGGTTGCTCGAGCAATCGTCAAAAGAGGATCCATAGACGGAGAAGTCGTGCATGAAAAACTCACAAATCTTTTCACAAAAGTCAGAGAATATAGCCATCATGCATCTTTGAAAGGTAGCAGGTGCATTACATAAACCAAAAGACATACGTATATAAGCAAAAGTACCAAAAGGACAAGTGAAAGTGGTCTTTGATTGATCATCAGCTGACACAAGTATTTGAGAGAAACCAGAATAACCATCTAGAAAGCAAAAATGTGTATGTTTAGATAATCTATCTAGCATTTGATCGATAAAAGGTAAGGGGTAATGATCCTTTTTAGTAGCTTTATTTAATTTGCGGAAATCAATTACCATCCTATAACCTGTAATAATTCTTTGCGGAATCAATTCATCTTTATCATTAGGAACGACAGCTATACCTCCTTTCTTAGGAACACAATGGACATGACTTACCCACTGACTATCAGCAACGGGATAAATTATACCTGCCTCAAGGAGCTTTAGTATTTCCTTCCTTACCACTTCTTTCATCTTAGGATTCAGCCGTCGTTGATGATCACGAACTGGTTTGGCATCTTTCTCCAAATTTATTTTGTGTTGACATAAAGTGGGACTAATGCCCTTAAGATCATCAAGAGTATATCCAATAGCAGCGCGGTGCTTCTTCAGAGTTTTCAATAATCTCTCTTCTTCATGCTCTAAAAGGTTAGCACTAATAATAACATGATATATCTTTTTCTCATCAAGATAAGCATATTTAAGAGTATCAGGCAACGATTTAAGCTCAAACACGGGATCACCCTTGGGTGGAGGAGGATCCCCTAGGATTTCAACAGGCAAATTGTGTTCCATGATAGGTTCCTGTTTAAAGAATACTTCATCTATTTCCCTTCTTTCATTCATAAACATATCATTTTCATGGTCTAGCAAATAATGTTCTAAAGGATCACTAGGAGGTACGACAATAGAAGCAAAACCAATAATTTCATCCTTACTAGGCAATTCTTCTTCACAGTGTTGTCTACGAAATTTAGAGAAATTAAACTCATGAGACATATCACCCAAACCTATAGTAACAACATCCTTTTCGCAGTCTATCCTAGCATTAACATTGTTCAAGAAGGGTCTACCAAATATAATGGGACAAAAGCTATCTTGTGGGGAACCAAGAACAAGAAAATCAGCAGGATATTTAGTTTTCCCACACAAGACTTCAACATCTCTAACAATTCCAATGGGTGATATTGTATCTCTATTAGCAAGTTTGATGGTAACATCAATACCTTCTATCTCAGGAGGTGCAATTTCATGCATAATTTCTTTGTATAAGTCATGAGGTATAGCACTAGCACTGGCACCCATATCGCATAAGCCATGATAACAATGATCTCCTATTTTAACAGAAATAACAGGCATGCCTACCATAGGTCTATGTTTATCTTTAGCACAAGGTTTAGCAGTTCTAGCAGTTTCATCACAGAAATAAATAACATGCCCATCAATATTATCAGGAGGTGTATAAGTTCTAATATTGCTTTTACAAACCACGGTTGAAGCTTTAGCATGATCCTTTATCCTAACAGGGAAAGGTGGTTTCTCAACATAAGCAGTAGGAACAATATGATCATTATAAGTGATAGTCTTTTCTTCAACTTTAATAGGTGCAGCTACTTTTACTTCTATGGGAGGATGATATTTAAACCACTTCTCTTTAGGGAGATCAATATGAGCAGCAAATGATTCACAGAAAGAAGCTACTATCTCATAGTCAAGTCCATATTTAGTGCTAAATTTACGGAAAACATCGGTATCCATAAAAGATTTAACACAATAAAACTTAGGTGCCATACCTGACTCCTTACCTTCGTCGAGATCCCTGTCTTCAGAGTTGCGTTTAATTCTATCCAATAAATCCCATTTGAATTCAATAGTCTTCATCATAAAAGAGCCAGCACAAGAAGTATCGAGCATGGTGCGATTGTTATCAGAAAGCCGAGCATAAAAACTTTGAATACTTGTTTCTCTTGGGAGCTCATGATTGGGGCATGAATATAACATTGATTTAAGCCTCCCCCAAGCTTGAGCGATGCTTTCTCCTTCGCGAGGCCAAAAATTATATATATAATTGCGATCACGATGAACAAGATGCATAGGATAAAATTTCTGATGAAATTCCAATTTCAATCATTTGTAGTTCCATGATCCCATATCATCACATAGCCTATACCATGTCAATGCATCTCCCTTCAAAGATAAAGGGAAGACCTTCTTCTTAATAATATCACCGGGTACACCTGCAAGCTTAAATAATCCACAAACTTCATCCACATATATTAGGTGCTCATCAGGATGCTTTGTTCCATCTCCTTCAAAAGGATTAGCTAGCAGTTTTTCTAACATACCCGAAGGAATCTCAAAGTAGACATTTTCATTTTCAGTAGGTTCAGTAGGTTGAGGAGCAACTCTTTGCTCTACTGATCGGGGTGAAGATACCCGAACAAGCCCCTCGGAGGATTACTTTCCATAGTAACAAGTGACAGTAAATTTCAGCAAACTATATAAAATTTTCCTTACCAAATTCCACCTACCAAAGGCGCTTCACTCCCCGGCAACGGCGCCAGAAAAGAGTCTTGATGACCCACAAGTATAGGGGATCTATCGTAGTCCTTTCGATAAATAAGAGTGTCGAACCCAACCAGGAGCAGAAGGAAATGATAAGCGGTTTTCAGCAAGGTATTCTCTGCAAGCACTGAAATTATAGGTAACAGATAGTTTTGTGATAAGATAATTGGTAACGAGCAACAAGTAACAAAAGTAAATAAAGTGCAGCAAGGTGGCCCAATACTTTTTGTAGCAAAGTACAAGCCTAGACAAACTCTTATATAGAGAAAAGCGCTCCCGAGGACACATGGGAATTATCGTCATGCTAGTTTTCATCACGTTCATATGATTCACGTTCGGTACTTTGATAATTTGATATGTGGGTGGACCGGTGCTTGGGTGCTGTTCTTACTTGAACAAGCATCCCACTTATGATTAACCCCTATTGCAAGCATCTGCAACTACAAAAGAAGTATTAAGGTAAACCTAACCATAGCATGAAACAAGTGGATCCAAATCAGCCCCTTATGAAGCAACACATAAACTAGGGTTTAAGCTTCTGTCACTCTAGCAACCCATCATCTACTTATTACTTCCCAATGCCTTCCTCTGGGCCCAAATAATGGTGAAGTGTTATGTAGTCGAAGTTCACATAACACCACTAGAGGATAGACAACATACATCTCATCAAAATATCGAACGAATACCAAATTCACATGACGACTAATAGCAAGACTTCTCCCATGTCCTCAGGAACAAACGTAACTACACACAAAGCATATTCATGTTCATAATCAGAGGGGTATTAATATGCATATAGGATCTGAACATATGATCTTCCACCAAATAAACCAACTAGCATCAACTACAAGGAGTAATCAACACTACTAGCAACCCACAGGTACCAATCCCGGACATAGAGACAAGAATTGGATACAAGAGATGAACTAGGGTTTGAGAGGAGATGGTGCTGGTGAATATGTTGATGGAGATTGCCCTCTCCCGATGAGAGGAGCGTTGGTGATGACGATGGCGATGATTTCCTCCCGGAGGGAAGTGTCCCAGCAGAACAGCTCTGCCGGAGCCCTAAATTGGTTCCGCCAAGGTTCCGCCTCGTGGCGGCGGAGTCTCGTCCCGAAAGCTTGCTTATGATTTTTCTTCGGACGAAAGACTTCATATACCATATGATGGGCATCGGAGAGCCAACAGGGGGCCCACGAGGCAGGGGGCGCACCCCCCACCCTCGTGGACAGGTGGAGGCCCCCTGACATAGATTCTTCTTCCAGTATTTTTTATTATTTCCAAAAATAACTTTCGTGGAGTTTCAGGACTTTTGGAGTTGTGCAGAATAGGTCTCTAATATTTGCTCCTTTTCCATTGAATTCCAGCTGCCGGCATTCTCCCTCCTTATGTAAACCTTGTGAAATAAGAGAGAATAGGCATAAGTATTGTGACATAATGTGTAATAACAACCCATAATGCAATAAATATCGATATAAAAGCATGATGCAAAATGGACGTATCAACCAGTTTTGCACACGCAGAATACTCAGGTTAAACTTGACGAGCCTAGCATATGCAGACATGGCCACGGAACACTGAGACCGAAAGGTCGAGCGTGAATTATATAGTAGATATGATCAACATAGTGATGTTCACCATTGAAAACTACTCCATCTTACGTGATGATCGGACATGGTTTAGTTGATTTAGATCACGTGATCATTTAGATGACTAGAGGGATGTCTATCTAAGTGGGAGTTCTTAAGTAATATGATTAATTGAACTTTAATTTATCATGAACTTAGTCCTGGTAGTATTAGCATATCTATATTGTAGATCAATAGCTCGCGTTTAGCTCCCCTATTTTATTTTGATATGTTCCTAGAGAAAACTAAGTTGAAAGATGTTAGTAGCAATGATGCGGATTGGATCCCTGATCTAAGCATTATCCTCATTGCTGCACAGAAGAATTATGTCCTTGATGCACCGCTAGGTGACGGACCTATTGCAGGAACAGATGCAGACGTTATGAACGTTTGGCAAAGCTCGGTATGATGACTACTCGATAGTTTAGTGCACCATGCTTTACGGCTTAGAACCTGGATTTCAAAAATGTTTTGAATGCCACTGAGCATATAAGATGTTCCAAGAGTTGAAATTGGCATTTCATACTCATGCCCGTGTCGAGAGGTATGAGACCTCTAACAGTACTTTGCCTACAAGATGGAGGAGAATTTCTCAGCTAGTGAGCATGTACTTAGAATGTCTGAGTACTACAATCACTTGAATCAAGTGGTAGTTAATCTTCCAGATAAGATAGTGATTGACAGAGTTCTCTAGTCACTATCACCTAGTTACTAGAACTTCGTGATGAACTATAATATGCAAGGGATAACGGAGATTCCCAAGCTCTTCGTGATGCTGAAATCAACGAAGGTAGAAATCAAGAAAAGCATCAAGTGTTGATGGTTAACAAGACCACTAGTTTCAAGAAAAGGGCAAAGGAAAAAATGGGAACTTCAAGAAGAATGACAAGCAAGTTGCTGCTCAAGTGAAGAAGCCCAAGTCTGGACCTAAGCCTGAGATTAAGTGCTTATACTGCAAAGGGACTAGTCACTGGAAGCGGAACTGCCCCAAGTATTTGGTGGATAAGAAGGATGCAAAGTGAACAAAGGTATATTTGATATACATGTTATTGATGTGTACTTTACTAGTGTTTATAGCAACCCTGCGGCATTTGATACTAGTTCAGTTGCTAAGATTAGTAACTCGAAATGGGAGTTGCAGAATGAACAGAGACTAGTTAAGGGTGAAGTGATGATGTGTGTTGGAAGTGGTTCCAAGATTGATATGATCATCATCGCACACTCCCTATACTTTCGGGATTGGTGTTGAACCTAAATAAATGTTATTTGGTGTTTGCGTTGAGCATGAATAATTTGATCATGTTTATTGCAATATGGTTATTCATTTAAAGATAGAGGATAATTGTTGTTCTGTTTACATGAATAAAACCTTCGATGGTTATACACCCAACGAAATAGTTTGTTGGATCTCGATCATAGTGATACACATATTCATAATATTGAAGCCAAAAGATGCAAATTTAATAATGATAGTGCAACTTATTTGTGGCACTGCCATTTAGGTCATGTTGGTGTAAAGCGCATGAAGAAACTCCATGCTGATGGGATTTTGGAATCACTTGATTATGAATCACTTGATGCTTGTGAACCATGCCTCATGGGCAATATGACTAAGACTCCGTTCTCCGGAACAATGGAGCGAGCAACTGACTTATTGGAAATAATACATATTGATGTATGCGGTCCAATGAGTGTTGAGGCTCACGGCGGGTATCATTGTTTTCTGACCTTCACAGATGATTTGAGTAGATATGGGTATATCTACTTGATGAAACATATGTTTGAAACATTTGAAAAGTTCAAAGAATTTCAGAGTGAAGTAGAGAATCATCATAACAAGAAAATAAAGTTTCTACGATCTGATCGCAGAGACAAATATTTGAGTTACGAGTTTGGCCTTCAATTAAAACAATGTGGAATTGAAAGCACAAGTGCTCCCTGTGTGATTTTGGTAATTAATATCAACATATCTCTTGTTGGACTAACACTTTTACCTAGTATGTTTCAGACAAGTTCAAAAATGGAGTGGCATGGACTAGGGGATGTGGAACCCCTTCAAGATGCTAAGGACAAAGGATTGGCTCAAGCCTCAAGATCAAGACTCTACACTTTCTATTTTAGTGATCCAAGATCACATTGAGCCTATAGGAAAAGCCAATACTATCAAGAGGGGATGAGGTGTTGCTTAATGAGTTTCTTGCTCTACAGTGCTTAGTGATATGCTCCAAAGCCCTCAACTACTTTCTCACATCCACATATGTCCTAAACCAAAAGTCAAACTTGGCCCCACCGATTCTTTCTATCCGGCGCCACCGAGTTCAGATGTCTTAGCCACTGCCACAAACCCTAGGCAAATCGGTTTCACCGATAGGGATCTCGGCCTCACCGAGAAGGGATTGTAATCTCTCTGTGTATGTCCATTACCAAAATCGGTCTCACCGAGTTTGAGCAATCGGTACTGCCGAGATTACAATGCAAACTTTCTGGTTAGCTTATTACCAAAATCGGTCCCACCGAGTTTGTGTAATCGGTCTCACCGAGTTTGCCTGACCAACTCTCTGGTTAGCTTATTACCAAAATCGGTCTCACCGAGTTTGTGTAATCGGTCTCACATGTTGGGGAACGTAGTAATTTCAAAAAATTTCCTACGTACACGCAAGATCATGGTGATGGCATAGCAACGAGAGGGAGAGTGTATGTCCACGCACTCGTGAGACCGAAGCGAAGCGCTATAACAACGCTGTTGATGTAGTCGACGCCTTCACGATCCGACCGATCCACCACGAACGCACGGCACCTCCGAGTTCAGCACACGCTCAGCTCGATGACGATCCCCGGCTCCGATCCAGAAAGCGTCGGGATGAGTTCCACAAGACGACGGCGTGGTGACGATGATGATGCTCCACCGACGCAGGGCTTCGCCTAAGCTCCGCGACGATATGACTTTACCGGCGCAGGGCTTTGCCTAAGCTCCGCGACGATATGACCAAAGTGGAATATGGTGGAGGGGGGCACCGCACACGGCTAAGGAACGATCCGTAGATCAACTTGTGTGTCATGGGGTGCCCCCCTGCCCCAGATATATAAAGGAGCAAGGGGGGGTGTGGCCGGCCCTAGAGGAGGCGCGCGAGGAGTCCTACTCCCACCGGAGTAGGACTCCCCTTCCTAGTTGGATTAGGACTTGGGGAGGGAAGAGGAAGGGGCCGCCCCTCTCCTGTCCTATTCGGACTAGGGGAGGAGGCGCCTACCTACCCTGGCCGGCCCTCCTCTTCTCCCTTATGGCCCATCAAGGCCCATTGACCCCCCGGGAGGGTTCCGGTAACCCCCCGGTGTTCCGGTAAAATCCCGATTTCATCCGGAACCTTTCCAAAGTCCAAACATAGGCTTCCAATATATCGATCTTTATGTCTCAACCATTTCGAGACTCTTCGTCATGTTCGTGATCACATCCGGGACTCCAAACAAACTTCGGTACATCAAAACTTATAAACTCATAATAAACTGTCATCGTAACGTTAAGCGTGCGGACCCTACGGGTTCGAGAACTATGTAGACATGACCTAGAACTATTCTCGGTCAATAACCAATAGCGGAACCTGGATGTTCATATTGGTTCCTACATATTCTACGAAGATCCTTATCGGTCAAACCGCATAACAACATACGTTGTTCCCTTTGTCATCGGTATGTTACTTGCCCGAGATTCGATCGTCGGTATCCAATACCTAGTTCAATCTCGCTATCGCAAGTCTCTTTACTCGCTCTGTAATACATCATTTCATAACTAACTCATTAGTTACAATGCTTGCAAGGCTTAGGTGATGAGTATTACCGAGAAGGCCCGTAGATACCTCTCCGACAATTGGAGTGACAAAACCTAATCTCAATTATGCCAACTCAACATATACTTTTGGAGACACCAGAGAGTACCTTTATAATCACCCGATTACGCCAGACGCTTTGGTAGCACACAAAGTGTTCCTCCGTAAACGGAGTTGCATAATCTCATAGTTGCAGGAACTTTGTATAAGTCATGAAGAAAGCAAAAGCAACATACTAAACGATCAAGTGCTAAGCTAACGGAATGGGTCAAGTCAATCACATCATTCTCCTAATGATGTGATCCCGTTAATCAAATGACAACTCATGTCTATGGTTAGGAAACATAACCATCTTCGATTAACGAGCTAGTCAAGTAGAGGCATACTAGTGACACTCTGTTTGTCTATGTATTCACACATGTATTATGTTTCCGGTTAATACAATTCTAGCATGAATAATAAACATTTATCATGATATAAGGAAATAAATAATAACTTTATTATTGCCTCAAGGGCATATTTCCTTCATCACCGAGATTACGTTACGCCCTAACCCTAACCACATATGTCCTACCGAGTTGCATGTCGGTCCCACCGAAAATCCTAACGGTCACTAGATTTGCTGAATCGGTCCGACCGATTTTATCAATTTGGTCCCACCGAGTTTGGCAAGTTGTGTGTAACGTTTAGATTTTGTGTGGAGGCTATATATACCCCTCCACCTCCTCTTCATTCGTGGAGAGAGCCATCAGAACGAACCTACACTTCCAGCATCCATTTTCTGAGAAAGAACCACCTACTCATGTGTTGAGGCCAAGATATTCCATTCCTACCATATGAATCTTGATCTCTAGCCTTCCCCAAGTTGCTTTCCACTCAAATCTTCTTTCCACCAAATCCAAATCCTGTGAGAGAGAGTTGAGTGTTGGGGAGACTATCATTTGAAGCACAAGAGCAAGGAGTTCATCATCAACACACCATTTGTTACTTCTTGGAGAGTGGTCTCTCCTAGATTGGCTAGGTGTCACTTGGTTGCCTCCGACAAGATTGTGGAGTTGAACCAAGGAGTTTGTAAGGGCAAGGAGATCGCCTACTTCGTGAAGATCTACCACTAGCGAGGCAAGTCCTTCGTGGGCGACGGCCATGGTGGGATAGACAAGGTTGCTTCTTCATGGACCCTTCGTGGGTGGAGCCCTCCGTGGACTCGCGCAATCGTTACCCTTCGTGGGTTGTAGTCTCCATCAATGTGGATGTACGATAGCACCACCTATCGGAACCACGACAAAAACATCCATGTCTCCAATTGCGTTTGAATCCTCCAAACCCTTCCCTTTACATTCTTGAAATTTGCATGCTTTACTTTCCGCTGCTCATATACTCTGCATGCCTGCTTGATATGTATTGTGAATGTTAAACTTGTGCCTAAACTCCACTTAAACTTAAAGAAGTTAAAAGCTGCAACTTTTGGTACTTAGTGTCTAATCACCCCCCTCTAGACACCTCTTCTCGATCCCCTTTCAATTGGTATCAGAGATTTGGTCTCCATTGCTTTGGTTTAAACACCATTGGAGGAAGATGGATGTGTCTACTTTAGGGAGTCTTAGACATAGAGTGCCTATTCTGTTGGGGAACGTTGCAGAAAATAATTTTTTTTCTACGGTTTCACCAAGATCCATCTATGAGTTCATCTAGCAACGAGTGATAGGAGTGCATCTACATATATTTGTAGATCACGAGCAGAAGCGTTCAAGAGAACGGGGTTGAGGGAGTCGTACTCGTGGTGATCCAAATCACCGATGACCAAGTGCCGAACAGACAGCACCTCCGTGTTCAAAACACGTACGGAGCGGATGACGTCTCCCGCACCTTGATCCAGCAAGGAGGAGGGAGAGGTTGAGGAAGAAGGCTCCAACAACAGCACGACGACGTGGTGGTGATGGAGTGGCAGTTCTCCGGCAGGGCTTCGCCAAGCTCACGCGGAGGAGGAGAGGTGTTGGGGAGGGGAGGGGCTGCGCCTTGGATGTTGTGTGCAGCCCTCCCCTCGCCCCTCTATTTATAGGGGAAGGGGAAAGGGGGCCGGCCCCCTCTAGATGAGATCTAGAGGGGGGCGGCGGCCAAGGGGAGGGGGCTTGCCCCCCAAGCAAGGGGGGCGCCCCCACTAGGGTTCCCCCAACCCTAGGCGCATGGGCCCAAGGGGATGCCCAGCCCTCCAGGGCTGGTTCCCTGCCCACTACGGCCCATGAGGCCCTCCGAGAGGTGGCCCCCCCTCTGGTGGACCCGGAACCCCTCCGGTGGCCCCTGGTACAATACCGATATGCCCCGAAACTTTCCGGTGACCGTATGACAACTTCCCGTATATAAATATTCACCTCCGGACCATTCCGGAACTCCTCGTGACGTCCGGGATCTTATCCGGGACTCTGAACAACATTCGGTAATCACATACAAGTCTTCCTAATAACCCTAGTGTCACCGAACCTTAAGTGTGTAGACCCTACGGGTTCGGGAATCATGCATATGACCGAGACAGCTCTCCGCCAATAACCAACAGCGGGATCTGGATACCCATGTTGGCTCCCACATGTTCCATGATGATCTCATCGGATGAACCACAATGTCGAGGATTCAAGCAACCCCGTATACAATTCCCTTTGTCAATCGGTACGTTACTTGCCCGAGATTCGATCGTCGGTATCCCAATACCTCATTCAATCTCGTTACGGCAAGTCACTTTACTCGCATCAGTAATGCATGATCCTGTGACCAAACACTTGGTCACTTTGAGCTCATTATGATGATGCATTACCGAGTGGGCCCAGAGATACCTCTCCGTCATACGGAGTGACAAATCCATCTCGATCCGTGTCAACCCAATGACACTTTCGGAGATACCCGTAGTATATCTTTATAGTCACCCAGTTACGTTGTGACGTTTGGTACACCCAAAGCACGCCTACGGTATCCGGGAGTTACATGATCTCATGGTCTAAGGAAAGGATATTTGACATTGGAAAAGCTCTAGCAAACGAACTACACGATCTTGTGCTATGCTTAACATTGGGTCTTGTCCATCACATCATTCTCCTAATGATGTGATCCTGTTATCAATGACATCCAATGTCCATAGTCAGGAAACCATGACTATCTATTGATCAACGAGCTAGTCAACTAGAGGCTCACTAGGGACATGTTGTAGTGTATGTATTCACACGTGTATTACGATTTCCGGATAATACAATTATAGCATGAATAATAGACAATTATCATGAACAAGGAAATATAATAACAATCCTTTTATTATTGCCTCTAGGTCATATTTCCAACATATTCTTGATGGAGAATATTTTCATGAGTGGAAAAATGAGATGCTTGTGATTTTCAATGAATATCATTTGAACAAGTACATTGCTAGCCCTTGTGCACCTCATATTGATTCCTTGCATCCCACACCCGAAGAGGATCTTGACATGATTCGCAATCTTAGAACCATCAATCTTATCATAAGAGGATTTCCCAAAAACTTGATTGCTAGTTTGCCTACTCTTGATTGTGCCTATTCTATATGGAAATTTCTTGAGGAACGATTTCCAGATTATTCCTTGAAAAATCTAGATGAAATTCTCCATATGTCTATTAACTTGAGTAAGATGAATTATAGTGATCCTATGTTTGGTGATTGTTTGTTTGAGCTTACAAACCTTATGCGTGCCAAAGGAGATGTTGGAATTATTAGTGCTATTATTTCCGAAGCTATAAAAATTCATAAGCAAGATCATTGTCAAACTCACTCTAACAAATCACCCTCTCTAGGATTTGATCCACCACATGATGATGTTGAACATGGATACTATGATGAGGATGATGGTAGTGACTTCGATCTTGATGATGCAATGAGACACTTTGGTCTTATGGCAAATCTTCGGGGATATATGGCAGGAGGAAAGGAATGGGTTCTTGATAGTGGATGTACCGATCACATGACCGGAGATAAAGACATGTTTCGGGAGCTTGCTGAAAACGATGGTCCTCGAAAGTATGTCACTTTCGGTGACAACTCAAAGGGTAAGGTGGTTGGCCTCGGTAAGGTGGCCATCTCACATGATAGCTCCATACAAAATGTCATGCTCGTTGAATCTCTTGGCTACAACTTACTTTCAGTATCTAGACTTGCTAATTTCGGTTTCAATGTCCTATTTACTGAAGTAGATTGCCAAGTGTTTCGTAGAGATAATCATAAAATGGTCTTTACCGGTGTACGTAGAGGTGATCTATACATTGTTGATTTCACTAAGAAGGCTCAACCTAGAACTTTCTTTATTGCTAAATCCTCTAAAGGTTGGTTATGGCATAGACGATTAGGTCATGTTGGCATGCGAAACCTTGACAAGCTTATTAAAGGAAATCATATCCTTGGAGTTAAAGATGTCATATTTGATAAGGATAGACTTTGCAGCACTTGTCAGGCAGGTAAACAGGTTGGAGGAAGGCATCCCGTGAAGAACATCATGACCACAAGGAGGCCACTCGAGCTACTTCACATGGATCTCTTTGGTCCCAACGCCACAAGAGTCTCGGTGGAAATTCTTTTGGTCTAGTTATAGTTGATGATTCTTCAAGATTTACGTGGGTGTTCTTTCTCAATGATAAATCGTAGTTCCAAAAGATCTTCAAAAACTTCGCTAGGAAGGCCTAAAATCAATTTGAAGTTAAGATCAAGAAGGTTCGCAGCGACAACGGAACGGAGTTCAAGAACGCAAATGTGGACACCTTTCTTGACGAAGAAGGGATTTCACACGAGTTCTCGGCTACGTACACACCTCAACAAAATGGAGTCGTTGAGAGGAAGAACCGGACGCTCATCAAAATGGCGAGAACGATGCTTGATGAGTACAAGACGCCGAAGCACTTTTCGGCGGAAGCGGTTGAGACAGCTTGTCATGTAACAAATCGCTTGTATCTTCACAAGCTACTCGGCAAGACGGCATACGAGCTTCTCACTGGTAACAAACCCCAAGTTGGATACTTTCGAGTATTCGGCTCAAAGTGCTACATTCTTAATAAGCATCGTCGTTCTAAATTTGCTCCTAAGTCTCATGAAGGTCTCCTACTTGGTTATGGCTCAAACTCTCACACATATCGTGTCTACAACAATTTCACCCGAAAGGTTGAAGAAACGGTAGATGTGAAGTTTGATGAATCTAACGGCTTGCAAGTAGAGAAATTGCCAATTGATGTAGGAGACAAAGACCCCTCAGAAGAAATTCAAGACTTGTCTATTGGCAAGATTCGTCCAACGGAGATGAAGGAGAGTACCTCGGCCGTCCAAGTGGAAGCTTCTATCTCACGACAAGGTGAACCAAGAGTTGATATGGAAGCATCCACAAGTGGGACACACCAAGATGAAGAAAATGAGGAAGTGCATGATACGTCTCCGTCGTATCTATAATTTTTGATTGTTCCATGCCAATATTATTCAACTTTCATATACTCTTTGGCAACTTTTTATATTATTTTTGGGACTAACATATTGATCCAGTGCCCAGTGCCAGTCCCTGTCTGTTGCTTGTTTTATGTTTCACAGAATATCCATATCAAACGGAGTCCAAACGGGATAAAAACGGACGGAGCTTATTTTTGGAAAATATGGAAAATTCCGGAAGAAAAATCCACGCGAGACGGTGCCCGAGGTGGTCACGAGGTAGGGGGGCGCGCCTGACCCCCCTGAGCGCGCCCTCTACCCTCGTGAGCCCACCGTAAGGCGGTTGACACTCTTCTTTTGCCGCAAGAAAGATAATATTCGGAAAAAAAATCATGGCGAAGGTTTCAGGGCAATCGGAGTTACGGATCTCCATATATACACGAAACGGTGAAACAGAGCCAGAACAGAACGTAGAAACAGAGAGATAGATCCAATCTCGCAGGGGCTCTCGCCCCTCCCACGCCATGGGAGCCAAGGACCAGAGGGGAAACCCTTCTCCCATCTAGGGAGGAGTTCAAGGAAGAAGAAGAAGAAGGGGGGCTCTCTCCCCCTTGCTTCCGGTGGCGCCGGAGCGCTGCCGGGGGCCATCATCATCACCGCGATCTTCACCAACACCACCGTCATCTTCATCAACATCTCCATCACCTTCCCCCTTCTATATTCAGCGGTCCACTCTCCCGCAACCCGCTATACCCTCTACTTGAACATGGTGCTTTATGCTTCATATTATTTTCCGATGATGTGTTGCCATCCTATGATGTCTGAGTAGATTTCTATTGTCCTATCGGTGATTGATGAATTGCTATGATTGGTTTGAGTTGCATGTTTTATTATTGGTGCTATCCTATTGTGCCCTCCGTGTCGCGCAAGCGTGAGGGGTTCCTGCTGTAGGGTTTGCAATATGTTTATGATTTGCTTATGGTGGGTGGCGTGAGTGACAGAAGCATAGACCCAAGTAAGTAGGTTGTTTGCGTATGGGATAAAGGGGACTTGATACTTTAATGCTATGGTTGGGTTTTACCTTAATGAATCTTTAGTAGTTGCGGATGCTTGCTAGATTTCCAATCATAAGTGCATATGGTCCAAGTAGAGAAAGTATGTTAGCTTATGCCTCTCCCTCAAATAGAATTACAATAGTGATTACCGGTCTAGTAATATAGTCAGTTGCCTAGGGACAATTCCACAATTCCTACCACCACTTTTCCACACTCGCCATATTTAATTTAGTTGTGTCTTTATCTAAACAGACCCTAGTTTTATTTTCGTGCTCTTTACTTTCTTGCAAGCTTACCCGAAAACACCTACAAGGTACTTCTAGTTTCATACTTGTTCTAGGTAAAGCGAACGTCAAGCGTGCGTAGAGTTGTATCGGTGGTCGATAGAACTTTAGGGAATATTTGTTCTACCTTTAGCTCCTCGTTGGGTTCGACACTCTTACTTATCGAAAACTGTTGCGATCCCCTATACTTGTGGGTTATCAGTGCACCAAGATGAACGTCAACAACCTCCTTCTCCACCACGACAAGAGAATGACAACGCCAACAATGAAGAAGGCCAAGAAGAAGAACTAGATGAAGAAGATGTTCAACCAAGACCCAAGCAAAAGCTTTCACGAGAGCGAGCAAGAATCGCTAAATATCATCCCGTCGAGCAAATCTACAATGATATCCAAACTGGGAGAATCATCGCTCTAAAGCTCGTTTAGCTAACTTTTGTGAACACTATTCATTCATCTCTAGCATTGAACCTATGAGGGTTGAAAAAGCATTGGATGATCCGAATTGGATAAACGCCATACACGAAGAGCTACACAACTTTGAGAGAAATCAAGTGTGGACATTGGTTGAGAAGCCCGACAACAACCACAACATCATCGGTACAAAATGGGTGTTTCGCAACAAGCAAGATGAAGATGGACAAGTAGTTCTCAACAAAGCATGTCTCGTTGCCCGAGGCTACACACAAGTCAAAGGTATGGACTATGGTGAGACCTATGCTCCCGTTGCTAGACTTGAGTCCATTCGCATCTTACTTGCTTATGCTAATCACCATGATATCACCTTGTACCAAATGGACATTAAAAGTGCTTTTCTAAATGGTGAAAAAGAGGAGGAAGTTTATGTTAAACAACCTCCCGGCTTTGTTAATCCTAAGAAACCTGATCATGTTTACAAACTTCACAAAGCTCTTTATGGTCTTAAACAAGCTCCTAGAGCGTGGTATAAATGCTTGACCAAGTTCCTTATCGAAAAAGGCTTTGAAATCGGAAAAATTGATTCTACTCTTTTTACTAAAAGGGTCAACGGGGAACTATTTGTGTGCCAAATCTATGTTGATGATATTATATTTGGTTCTACTAACCCTCATTTTAGTGAAAAGTTTGGAAAGCTAATGTCGGAGAAGTTTGAGATGTCTATGATGAGAGAACTCAAATTCTTTCTTGGTTTGCAAATCAAGCAAACTAAGGAAGGTACCTTTGTCTCTCGAACAAAGTACACCAAGGACTTATTCAAGAAGTTCAATATGCAAGAATGCAAAGGTATGACTACACCCATGCCTACTAGTGGACATCTTGATTTGACCAAAGATGGTGAACCGGTCGATCAAAAGGTTTATCGCTCTATGATTGGTTCATTGTTATATCTATGTGCTTCACGTCCCGATATCATGCTAAGTGTGTGCATGTGTGCACGATATCAAGCTGCTCCTAAAGAATGTCATCTTAAGGCCGTGAAAAGGATAGTGAGATACTTAATCCATACACCAAATTTTGGCATTTGGTATCCTAAGAGGGCCTCTTTCGATCTTGTTGGCTACTCTGACTCGGACTATGCCGGTGACAAGGTTGATAGAAAGTCCACTTAGGGTACTTGTCAATTTCTTGGCAGATCTCTTGTGTCTTGGTCTTCCAAGAAACAAAACTCGTTATCCTTATCCACCGCCGAAGCGGAATACATTGCCGCTGGTTCATGTTGTGCTCAATTACTTTGGATGACCCAAACTCTTAAAGATTATGGGATATATGTGAAACATGTTCCATTACTTTGTGACAATGAAATTGCTATCAAGATTTCTCACAATCCCGTGCAACACTCTCGAACTAAGCATATTGAAGTTCGTCATCATTTCATTCGAGATCATGTTGCTAATGGTGACATTGATCTTAAGCATGTTCACACCGAAAAGCAATTAGCGGATATATTCACTAAACCACTTGATGAGAAAGTGTTTTGCAGGTTAAGAGGAGAATTGAACATCATTGATGCTTCAAACTTAGGGTAGGAACTCCATTGGTTACATGCATGACATGAGCTTATGACTAATCCTTGATATTTCTCTTATGATGATAATCTTATATCTTGGATATATTTGCACCTTGCATGTTATCTAACCCTTGTAGGTACTTGGATGAATCTAAGTCTATGAGATTGCAACTCACTCACATCTTGAGCAATCTCTACATCACCAAGTCTCTACACAATGGTGGTTGAAGACAAGGAGGCACAAAACCATTCAAACATATCCTTTGACAAATTCTATGTTGAGTTTCATGATTGTCATTTTGGATACACAAGTGCTCTTCCTTGCAAGAACTAACCCATGTAGGTAGATGAACTCAAATTCCAAGTGGTGCTCCCAACTCTTGATGAGCTACATCAACCTTGAGCAACCCACACAAGTTCAACTACATGATCACGATCAACGCCACTACCCAAGGTATGTTATTCCATCTTAGAGAAGATTTACTCCAAGACATGAGTCAAAGCAACTCGACAAGATGTGAATACATCAAGATGCTTAAACGAAAAATGGTAACCCCATTTTGAGCTTAAATGATGAGTATGACCTATGATCAAGTGATCTCACTTGACTCCTAAGTCAATATACTCTAACATAGGTGACTTTGTCACCGCCCAATTCTAGATGAAGTTCTCTTGTGTTTCCCTTTGCATTTGTCTCATGCATATTTGTTTCCCCTTTAAAAAAACTTCATCTTGATTTCCTTCTTTTCTTTTCTTTTCTATTTGTTCTGCATTCCCTGCATCCAATTCATTGCAAATATTTCAGTTAATTCCTTGCAAATCCTTGTGAGATCTTACTTGACTAGTGAGCTGAGGTGACAAGTGTTTTCTCTGTGATGAACTCGGTCACGCCGGTTTCTTGTCTACGGTCTAACCGAAATCATTCGGTGCAACCGAAGCATACCACTCGGTGCCACCGACTTCACTACTGGAAAAACATTTTGCCACTTATTCCTGCATTACTTTTGATCCAGCTCCACTCCATGAATCTTGTCCTCTACAAGCATCACATTTTATCGGTGCTTTATGCTGTGACTCAAGGACCAAACCCATTCACGACAAATTCCGTAGGCCCTTCTTGGAAATTGATGTCAAAGGGAGAGAGAGATCACATCAAAGCTTATCACTTCAACAGGGGGAGAAAGATATCTCCAGGGGGAGAGAATACTCAAGAAGAAAGTAATCTTCAAGGATCCCAGATGCTTGGTGTTCAAGAGGAGAGATGCCACATGTCTTCTTGAGGGGTGTCGGTGTCAAAACCCTCGGATCTCGGGTAGGGGGTCCCGAACTGTGCGTCTAGGCGGATGGTAACAGGAGACAAGGGACACGATGTTTTTACCCAGGTTCGGGCCCTCTCGATGGAGGTAATACCCTACTCCTTCTTGATTAATATTGATGATATGGGTAGTACAAGAGTAGATCTACCACGAGATCAGAGAGGCTAAACCCTAGAAGCTAGCCTATGGTATGATTGTTGTTCGTCCTACGGACTAAAACCCTCCGGTTTATATAGACACCGGATAAGGTTAGGGTTACACAGAGTCGGTTACAATGGTAGTACATCTACATATCCGTATCGCCAAGCTTGCCTTCCACGCCAAGGAAAGTCCTATCCGGACACGGGACGAAGTCTTCAATCTTGTATCTTCATAGTCCGTGAGTCCGCCAAAGATGATAGTTCGCTATCCGGACACCCCTAGTCCAGACTCCTCAAGAGCTCCCCGAACCAGGCTTCAATGATGATAAGTCCGGCGTGTTGATTGTCTTCAGCATTGCAAGGCGGCTTCCTCTCCGAATCCTGTGTTGAATAGTGTCCGGCTTTCTTGTGGATATCGCGCTTCTCGGCTTCCACGCCCAATAATGGCCATCTTCCACGTGTCGAACGAATGTGAAAAGTCAGGGTATCTTTACATTTACCCTCCTCGCTGTGCAAATGAGCCGTCTATAAAAGAGACGGGGATCCAGATCCGGATCACACCATCCTCCCTTCGTGAGCCTTCATCAGAGCGCCTTTGACAAAAAACCCACTCCACCATGGACAGTCGACGCGGCTCCTCCTCTCGCGCTCCCAGCCCTCAGCCCGAAGATTGGGGGAGATGCTCAGTCCCGCAGAGCGAATTGGTGGTGCTCCAAACCAAGGGATTCCTTCCCCCGGCCTTCATGGTTCCTGTGCGTTCCGGACTCGCCACTTATAAGGGCGGGAAGCAGGCGGAGAGCGTCCCCGATCCCTCTAATCGAGAGCGGGTATGCTTCGTCTCTTACCTAATGAGAGGACTCGGATTTCCAATCCATCCGTTTCTCCGGGGGCTTCTGGAGTTCTACGGCCTCCAGCTGCACAACCTTACGCCTGCCTCCATCTTGCATATAGCGGGCTTTGTGGCCCTTTGCGAGCTGTTTCTGGGCGTTGAGACCCATTTCTCTCTATGGAAGAGATTGTTCTTCCTTGTGCCTCGTTCTCACGAGGGGTAAATATATCAAGTGGGCGGAGCCGAACTATGGCGCATCGTCGGGACCAGATACTTATCTGGAACCCCAAAGAAGGCGTCCGAGGACTGGCCCTCGGAATGGTTTTACATGGAGGACGTCTCGCTGCCGTATCCTGTTCGGATCGGCCTTCCGGAGTTTAGCAACGCTCCTCTGAAGAAGCGCCTAAGCTGGCGCCCGCGGAGCCCCCAGAGGGAAAATGATCAGGACGTCCTTTACTTGATGAGCCGAATAAGATTACTGGCTCATGCCGGATTGACCATGATTGGAGTCATGGCAACCTGCATTATGAGGGGAGTGCAGCCGCTCCAATATAGGGGCCACCCCATGTGGGACTTCAACGGGGAGGACGATGCCACTCGCCATGGCTGCAAAGGGCCGGGATCGGTCACCGAACTGGTGAAGACCTTGTCCGCCATGTACAAAGGGAAGAGGAGGATTTTCTCCGTCAGTCCATCGAACGGTTTTCTTTGAATAATCCTCGAAGTTGGGTAAGCAAATACCTTAGTGGCCTGTCCGATCCATGTTCCGTGGTTAAATATCTCATTTCATGGTTTCTACGAGGAATTGCGCCGGCCGTGGAGAAGATACACAGCCCGCCCCCACAACCCGAGGATCCGGAACGGTCCCTCGATCCGGCCTCCGAAGAGGACTCGGATATAAAGGTGGAGCTAATCAACGGGGTGTTCCACCAACTTAGCATCGACAATGCTTTGGTTGCCATTACGGCCGACTACCCCGGATTATTTCCGGCCTCCCAGGTAACCGTGACCGAAGTCCGGATACCATGACCCACCCGTGCTTTATTTCTGATCACCACGTATTTGATGGTGTTTCGCAGGGGGTGCCTTCAGAACGGGAAGCCGAGCCTGCCGTGGCCGTCCAACAAGGGGCAGCACGGTCCAGCAGGCAGAAAAGAAGTGCGGTACAACTCAAGACGCCGCCGCAACGGTATGATGTGCCATCGTGTTTTAAGGAGAGGTTCCTGGGAGGCAAAACTGACGCTCGTGGTTTTTTCAGGAAAAAGAGCGCTCGCCGGACTAAGTCCGGAGAAGTTGCCAATCGGACCTCCGCCAACCAGGCTCAAAAGCCGAGTCCGGAAGGGGGTACAAACAGGAGGCGTGCGTCGGATGCTCCTCCAACGGAGGATGCCAACAGACTGTCCGCCACCAAGTCGGAGGTGGAGAGCGCCATGAATCATAGGCGTCGCAGGGCTATTCTACGTGACGCATGTTTCTCCCAAGAGGCGTTGGACGCCTTTAGTTCGGGAGAAGCGCACCTCCGTGCCGCCCAAGATGGCCTAGCGAGCCACGGAGCAGTATGTGAAATACATACTGGTAAGGAATTTTGACATTATATATGCCAAGAGTCTCCGAGACTTAAAATAGTTAGGATAACTGATTTAAGGATCATTTGGAATACAGTTCTTACCAAAAGAATACCCGTTTGTCCCAGAGCTTGAAGAGTGCAAGGCCCAACTTGAGGTCAAGATCGCCGCATGACCGGGAAGCCATGAAGACTCCCTCTGGTAATATATGCCCTTCAAAGTAGAAGTAGTTTCGCAAAGTGCGGCGTGTGCATAAATCTGACATTAACATTGCAGATAGCGCCGGGATGGATCCGGACAAGCAACAGCTCCTGCGCCAGCTAAAGGCCGACGAGAGCGTGCTTACGAGGGTGCGGCAGGAGAAAAATAACCTCCAAGATGCCAACACCCAACTGGGTGAGGAACTAAAGGATGTTCATGCCCAGTTGTCTGACTCCGTTAAGGAGAATCGACGGCTTCGTCGCGGCATTTTCAGTAAGTGCTTAAACGAACTTTGAAAGAGTTCGGTGAGGAAGGCGACTAACATAAACATGTATGTAGGTTTGCTCACAGGTCGTCCTGAGGAGGAGATGCCCAGTTCTTTGGGTGATCTTCTTCCCGAATCGTCGCTACCGCACGAACGAGTTCGGCGGTGATGAAAGGCGTCGCCTGTGCCTTGTGGCTATCTATCTCCCTGCCGAAGGCATTGGGGAGCTGGCGAGCGACGTCAAGGAGCACGCGGCGCTTTCGACTATGGAAGATATCGGCCTGCCATCAAGGCGCCAGGAGGCTCGGGCCATGGTAAATACGCTGCAGTACGGTTGTTGACCCAAACCACATGGCGAGGTCGGACCTGTGGGGCCCGATAGGAAGGAGATCCTTGTAAGCTTAGTGTACGGCCAAGTAGAATTGGCCGCCAAGTATTCCCAAAGAAGATTGTAAATTAGATAGCCTACTAGATGGCATTGAGGAGGAATACAATTAGTCGAGTTGACTATGTAATTGAATATGACATGAAAAATGTCTTCTAGCGGATTGTAGATCGCTTGTCATAGCGGACCTTTTCGCCGACCTCGGGACCCAATAGTCCGAGTGTGTCCGAATACCCTCACGGTTATGTAGGAACCGGGCATTCATGGAGACAAGGCGAGGGGTCATTATTGCTATATCGCATAAGTGCCCAACTAGTTATGTTATATTACATGGATAGTAAGAAACATCTTCCGGGAGAATAGTTCCGTTAAGGGTTCCTTTCTCGGGAGGCATGCCCTAAAGTGCATGTCCAAACTGCTGAGAAAGCGTAAAATCATCTGGGGCAGATGGATAAATAGTTAAAATCATATTTCAGTTCACCGACAATATTCCCTTAAGAACGCTAGCTTTCAGCTTCACCCACCGAGGTACACATCCGCTGACCCGACAAGAATAATCGTAGAGGTGCTCCTTTACCACCTAGCCGAACAATCGGGAATGTAGGGGTAAGCACAGAGCCAGGCAACCCAGCTTGGCCAAAACTTAAGTCATATCGATGCATATAATGGTGAGTAAAAGTTACATGCGGAAGTTTGACATATGTGTTGGGCATGAAGCCCGTATAAATAAGCTTCAGTTAAAGAAGCCCCAGGTATAATGAGCGCGGACAGCGCGTCAAGTATGTGCGAACAAAGCGCAAACGAGCCTCTAAAGGCTTCAAGAAGAAGGAGGAGGAAGGAGAGAAATAAAATACAGCAAAATAGAAAATGTGGACGGAGGAAGGAGACGAACTCGGAGTCCGGCGCTTAGGCGTAGAATCTTCGTAGACGGGCTGCGCTCCATGGGTTCGCTCGAGTCGGTTATCCGATGCGTTTAGCAGACGGTACGCTCCGCCGTCGACCTGGTCGATGATGAAGGGACCTTCCCATTTGGGCTTGAGTTTGTCCTTTTTCTTGTCCGGCAGCGAGAACTAGTTCGCCAACGCTGTAAGCTTTGGCCCGCATTTCCTGCTTTGATATCTTCGAGCCTCTTTGTTGATAAAATGCGGAACAAGCTTTTGCCACGTCGCGCTCCTCTTCCAATGCGTCCAAACTGTCCTGCCGATCGAGCTCGGCTTCTCTTTCTTCATACATGCGCACGCGAGGTGAGTCATGCATTATGTCGCAGGCAAGACCACCTCTGCGCATACACCATAAAAAAGGTGTGAATCCGTAGTAGGATTCGGCGTGGTCCGCAGCCCCAGTACGGAGTCGAGCTCCTCAACCCAAAGGCATGTTAGATTCCTTGAGGGACCGCACTAGTCCGGGTTTAATGCCGCCATGATTAGACCGCTTGCTCGCTCGACTTGACCGTTGGTTTGAGGGTGATAGATCGAGGCGTAATCGAGCTTGATGCCCATGTTTTGCACCATAATTTGACCTCATCGGTCGTGAAATTGGTGCGGGGACGCCAGAACGTGCACTACCCCGATATGAAGTCTATCACCGCCCGGATTCGCCGCTTTAACAGGCTTGGCCTCTATCCATTTGGTGAATTTATCCACCATGACCAATAGGTATTTTTGCTTGTGGGTTCCTCCTTAAGGGGACCAACCATGTCAAGCCCCTAGACCGCGAACGGCCAGGTGATGGGTATAGTTTTGAGGGCGGTGGGTGGCATGTGGCTTTGGTTAGCAAAAAGCTGGCAACCGACGCATCGTTGGACTAAATCCTGCGCATCTGCCCGGGCCGTCGGCCAATAAAATCCTGTACGGAAGGCCTTGCCTACAAGGGCCAGGGTTGCGGCGTGGTGCCCACCCAGTCCGGCATGAATTTCAGCCAGGAGGTTTCGTTCTCCCTCTTCGGAGATACACCTTTGAAGGACTCCTGTTGTGCTTTTCTTATAGAGCTCTCCCTCATGGACTTTATAGGCTTTGGATCGCCGTACTATGCAGCGAGCCTCATTTTGGTCCCCGGGGAGTTCCTGCCTAGTTAGGTAGGCTAGGAATGGTTCCGTCCACGGGGCGATAACCGCCATTATTTCGTGGCTGGAGGGTGTTATCTCGTTGGCAGAGCCTCCGATTGTGTCAGAGTGTTTGGTGTCAGGCAGTGCGGTTGGGTCTGGATTGTTATTTCCGGACTCCCCTTCCCATAGTACGGATGGTTTGAACAGCCGTTCCAGGAAGATGTTGGGTGGGACGGCATCGCGTTTTGCGCTGATGCGTGCCAATACATCCGCCGCCTGGTTGTTATCCCGGGCTATATGATGAAATTTGAGCCCTTCGAACCGTGCTGACATTTTTAGGACCGCATTGTGGTACGCTGCCATTTTCGGATCTTTAGCATCAAAGTCTCCGTTTATTTGAGATATCGCGAGGTTCAATCCTCGCACCTCTAGGCGTTTAATGCCCATGGAGACTGCCATCCGGAGGCCGTGCAGAAGGGCCTCGTATTCGGCTGCATTGTTGGAGTCCGTATACATTATCTGAAGGACCTATTGGACTATGTCCCCGGTTGGGGACGTCAGGACGACGCCAGCCCCCAGGCCGGCCAACATTTTCGAGCCGTCAAAGTGCATGATCCAATTGGAGTATGCGCCGTACTCTTTAGGGAGTTCGGCTTCGGTCCATTCGGCCACGAAGTCGGCCAAAACCTACGACTTAATAGCTCGTCGTGGCTTATAGGTTATGTCGAATGGAAGGAGCTCTATGGCCCATTTAGCAATCCGGCCCGTCGCGTCGCGGTTGTTTATAATGTCGTTAAGAGGTACTTCGAGGCTACCGCTATCGAACACTCTTGAAAGTAGTGTCGCAGCTTCCGGATGCCATGAACACCGCAGATGCTATCTTTTGATAATGTGGGTACCGGGACTTGCATGGAGTTAGGACAAGGGACACATAGTAAACCTGTCTTTGAAGAGGGAACCTGTGTCCGTCCGTATCTCGCTCGACGACGAGCACCGCTACCGACAACTTGATGTGTTGCGCGATATATAATAGCATTGGTTCGCCCATGTTGGGCGCGCCAGACCGGATTTGTTGCCAATATGGCTTTTATTTCTTCGAGTCCGCCGTGGCGGCATCATCCCACTCGAAGTGTTCGGTGCGGAGGAGGCGGTAAAGGGTAACGCCTTTTCTCCCAAGCGAGAAATAAAGCGGCTTAGAGCCGCTCGCATCCAAATCAATTTTGTATTTGTTTGAGGTCTTTGGAATATCCAATTGTGACAGAGCTCGATCTTGGCTGGGTTTGCTTCAATTCCTCTACCGACACAATGAAGCCCAAGAGCTTTCCGGTGGAACGCCAAGACGATTTTTCCGGATTGAGCTTAATGTCATATTTTCGGAGATTGTCGAATGTGAGCCTCAAGTCGCCTACTAGAGTTTCGACATGCTTGGATTTGACGACCACGCCATCTACATATGCTTCCACCGTTTTGCCGATCTGGTTTGCCGGACATGTCCGAATCATGCGCCGATATGTTGCACGGCGCTTTTGAGCCCAAAGGGCATTGTGTTGAAGCAGAATGGGCCGTATGGAGTGATGAATGCTGTTGCGGCTTGGTCAGCTCCGCCATCTTGATTTGGTGGTAGCCGAGTACCGCTGAGGAAGCACAATGAGTCGTGTCCTGCAGAAGGCGTCGATAATTTGATCAATGCGAGGGAGGGGAAGGGATCCTTTGGGCAAGCCTTATTAAGGTCTTTGAAATCAACACATAGGCACCAGGATTTATCCTTCTTTGGTACTATCACCAGGTTTGCTAGCCAGTCCGGATGTTTTATATCTCTGATGAATCCGGCTTCCAGAAGTTTGGCTAGCTCCTCTCCCATGGCCTGTCTCTTGGGTTCGGAAAAGCACCGAAGAGCCTGTTTGACTAGCATGAATCCTCTTAGGGTATTTAGGCTGTGCTCGGCCGGCCGACGTGGGATTCCTGGCATGTATGAAGGGTGCCAGGCCAAAATGTCCCAGTTTTCTCGTAGAAATTCTCGTAGTCGCGCTCTACATCGAGGTTTAATTGTGCCCCAATGGAGGCCGTCTTTGCAGGGTCCGTTGGGTGGACTTGGAATTTGACTATTTCATCCGCTGGTCTAAAAGAGGTGGACTTGGATCTTTTATCAAGTATCACATCGTCCATGTTCACCGTGGAGCGCATCGCAGTGAGTTCCTCGGCCGCTAGGGCTTCGGATAGTGCCTCGAGGGCTAGTGCTGCTGTCTTGTTTTCGGCGCGGAGTGCTATGTTCGGATCACTAGCGAGAGTGATGATTTCGTTAGGTCTGGGCATTTTAAGCTTCATGTACCCATAATGGGGTATAGCTTGAAAAATTGTGAATGCCTCTCGCCCTAATAAAGCGTGATATCCGCTGCTGAATGGGGCCACTTGAAATGTGACCTCCTCGGACCTGTAATTGTCCGCGAAATAACACTACGCCCATGTGATTTTTCCTGTGCAGCATGCTTCCCGCTAGGGAATATTCCTCTAAAGGTTGTGTTGCTTCGCTCAATGCGGTTCCATCTATTTCCATTTTTCGGAGGGTTTCCTCGTAGATGAGGTTTAGTCCGCCCGCCATCCATGAGTACCTTAGTAAGGCGGCCCGCCCACTATTGGACCGAGGACCAATGCGGCTGGTGCTTGGGCTGTTCGAATTTGGGTTCGTCAACGGCATTAAAGGTAATAGCCGTGTCCTCCATGGATTTATTGTTGCTACTTGGTAGACTTCGGCAAGGTTGCGGAGTGTTCGTTTCCGCATGTTATTTGATGAGAAAGTCTCGAAGACTGTTAACACCGTACTGGTGTTGCTGAGCTGGGATTCTGAGGCTAGAAGCTCTTCGCCACTTTTGGCCACCTGCCGTAGTATCCAACATGCTCAAGGCTATGAGTTGGAGTGGCGCCCTCGTGCTATGAATTTTGCAGGTCCGTTTAGCCAACCCTCCAAGACGGTTCCATACACTTTAGGGGCTTTTGTTTTTGATGTTTAACCCGGTGCTCGATGATGCACCCTTTTATTTCGGACTAGGGATGTATTCGGGGCTGGATTATCCCAAAATTTACTTTCGGTTTTCCAAGCACTCTCCATCGCACAAGATACTTTTGTACTATGGTCACCAAGTCAACAAAGCGTGTAATTTCGCGACGACTTATGGCGCTTAGGATTCCCTTGTCCGTGCAATTATTGCGAAAAAGTGAGATTCGTCCTCCTCTCGGCAGTCCTTTATCCTGTCCATAACCGGAGGAATCGCCCAAGAATGATGTAATGTTTCAGCGGGCTCTTGCCGAATTCGGATAGATCGCTAATGTTTGGGTGGGTGGGTGGAACTGGATCCGGAACCCGTCCAATTTAAGACTCGAGGGCGAAGTTTCGAACTTGGAAGTTTGGATTTTGAATGCTATCCAATGAATCCAACCCGCCGCTGACTTTAAGTTCAGGACTTGATCGACATCCGCCCCTCTCGGGAATCCGGCATGGAGGGATCGGGAATCCGGACGTAGCTAGTCCTTAAGATAGAAGAAGAATCGCCGTATTGCTCCTCTACCACAGCAACATGATGGGTAGCCTGGGGAGAGTTGATCTCTCTCAGATCGGTTTTAGGCCCGATCTGGTCGTAGTCTGTGGCGACTCCCAGGGCGGCGATGCGATCCAAGAGCTCGTTTACGGAGGAGAGCTCGATCGGATCTAACTGCTCGGCAAGTTCCGAGTTAACATGAAAATTGGTTTCGATGAGCCGATAAGTCATCGTCGGCGCGGTGGCCGAACTGGCGGTCATAAGAAAACCACCTAACCGAAGAGTCTGACCAGTGGCCAAGGCTCCTTTGGCAATAGTATCGTCTTTAAAGACGGGATGAGGCATCCTTCCTGACGGCGACGGCACAGAGGAACTCTCAATGAAAGCACCAATGTCGATGTCAAAACGCGGATCTCGGTAGGGGTCCAGAATCGTGCGTCTAGGCGAATGGTAACAGGAGACAAGGGACACGATGTTTTTACCCAGGTTCGGGCCCTCTCGATGGAGGTAATACCCTACTCCTGCTATGATATGGGTAGTACAAGAGTAGATCTACCACGAGATCAGAGAGGCTAAACCCTAGAAGCTAGCCTATGGTATGATTGTTGTTCGTCCTACGGACTAAAACCTCCGGTTTATATAGACACTGGATAAGGTTAGGGTTACACAGAGTCGGTTACAATGGTAGGAGATCTACATATCCGTATCTCCAAGCTTGCCTTCCACGCCAAGGAAAGTCCTATCCGGACACGGGACGAAGTCTTCAATCTTGTATCTTCATAGTCCAGGAGTCCGGCCAAAGATGATAGTTCGGCTATCCGGACACCCCCTAGTCCAGGACTCCCTCAAGGGGAAAGACATGTTCATATGTGATTATTTGCATTAGCTCTGTTCATTTATTTCTTTGAGCTCTGATTCTGCATTTTGCTCTAATTTTCTGTTCCCTATCTTCTCCCAGTATCCCATGCTAGATTCAGGGGGAGCAAGACATCTAAGGGAAAGAAATTCATTAAATTCATTGCACATCTTTACCTTTGGGGACATGTCAATATTCAATGTGGGACTTAGTACTCACTCTCTACATGTCATCCCAGTCTTGGTACCCTTGTGGCTTCTTTTGCTTGCTCTGGCCAGTAGGTGTATCTGTGTTATCTAACCTTGTTTATGCAGGTTCATTCTATCCTAAGCCAACTCAAGACCACAAGGTAAGTATATGCATCATAGTCATGTGTATGAGAAATTCTTGCTGTTGTACATACTGTTTGCAAGAAGGACTCATGAGCATGAAGGTACATTTCCCATATTCACATCATTTGCTCTAATGCATATAGCCAAGATATAAGTAACACATTGCTTACTCTATCATGGTTATGCTCTCACATGCTTCTATATTCCATATCCACATGATTGCATACATGTAGGGGGAGCCTATGCATGTTACATGTATTTCCAAAGCTTTACTCGTTATTCTTTATATCTTTATCTAAAGCTTTGATGTATGTTGTCATCAATTACCAAAAAGGGGGAGATTGAAAGCACAAGTGCTCCCTGGGTGATTTTGGTAATTAATGTCAACATATCTCTTGTTGGACTAACACTTTTACCTAGTATGTTTCAGACAAGTTCAACAATGGAGTGTCATGGACTAGAGGATGTGGAACCCCTTCAAGATGCTAAGGACAAAGGATTGGCTCAAGCCTCAAGATCAAGACTCTACACTTTCTATTTTAGTGATCCAAGATCACATTGAGTCTATAGGAAAAGCCAATACTAGCATGAGGGGATGAGGTGTTGCTTAATGAGTTTCTTGCTCTATAGTGCTTAGTGATATGCTCCAAAGCCCTCAACTACTTTCTCACATCCACATATGTCCTAAACCAAAAGTCAAACTCGGCCCCACCGATTCTTTCTATCCGGCGCCACCGAGTTCAGATGTCTTAGCCACTGCCACAAACCCTAGGCAAATCGGTTTCACCGATAGGGATCTCGGTCTCATCGAGATGGGATTGTAATCTCTTTGTGTATGTCCATTACCAAAATCGGTCTCACCGAGTTTGAGCAATCGGTACTGCCGAGATTACAATGCAAACTTTCTGGTTAGCTTATTACCAAAATCGGTCCCACCAAGTTTCTGTAATTGGTCTCACCGAGTTTGCCTGACCAACTCTCTAGTTAGCTTATTACCAAAATCGGTCTCACCGAGTTTGTGTAATCGGTCTCACCGATATTACGTTATGCCCTAACCCTAACCACATCGGTCCTACCGAGTTGCATGTCGGACCCACCGGAATCGGTCCGACCGAGTTTATCAATTCGGTCCCACCGAGTTTGGCAAGTTGTGGGTAACGGTTAGATTTTGTGTGGAGGCTATATATACCCCTCCACCTCCTCTTCATTCATGGAGAGAGCCATCAGAACGAACCTACACTTCCAGCATCCATTTTCTGAGAAAGAACCACCTACTCATGTGTTGAGGCCAAGATATTCCATTCCTACCATATGAATCTTGATCTCTAGCCTTCCCCAAGTTGCTTTCCACTCAAATCTTCTTTCCACCAAATCCAAATCCTGTGAGAGAGAGTTGAGTGTTGGGGAGACTATCATTTGAAGCACAAGAGCAAGGAGTTCATCATCAACACACCATTTGTTACTTCTTGGAGAGTGGTGTCTCCTAGATTGGCTAGGTGTCACTTGGGAGCCTCCGACAAGATTGTGGAGTTGAACCAAGGAGTTTGTAAGGGCAAGGAGATCGCCTACTTCATGAATATCTACCGCTAGTGAGGCAAGTCCTTCGTGGGCGACGGCCATGGTGGGATAGACAAGGTTGCTTCTTCGTGGACCCTTCGTGGGTGGAGCCCTCCGTGGACTCACGCAACCGTTACCCTTCGTTGGTTGAAGTCTCCATCAATGTGGATTTACGATAGCACCACCTATCGGAACCACGACAAAAACATCCGTGTCTCCAATTGCGTTTGAATCCTCCAAACCCTTCCCTTTACATTCTTGCAAGTTGCATGCTTTACTTTCCGCTGCTCATATACTCTTTGCATGCCTGCTTGATATGTATTGTGAATGTTAAACTTGTGCCTAAACTCCACTTAAACTTAAAGAAGTTAAAAACTGCAACTTTTGGTACTTAGTGTCTAATCACCCCCCCTCTAGACACCTCTTCTCGATCCCCTTTCAGGAATAGATTCACAAACTCATGCCACCTGGAACACCACAGCATAATGGTGTGTCCGAACGTCATAACCGTACTTTATTGGATATAGTGCAATCTATGATGTTTCTTACCGATTTACCACTATCGTTTTGGGGTTATGCATTAGAGACAGTTGCATTCACGTTAAAAAGGGCACCATCTAAATCCGTTGAGATGACACCATATGAACTGTGGTTTGGCAAGAAACCAAAGTTGTCGTTTCTTAAAGTTTGGGGTTGTAATGCTTATGTGAAAAAGTTTCAACCTGATAAGCTCAAACCCAAATCAGAGAAGTGCGTCTTCATAGGATACCCAAAAGAAAATGTTGGGTACACCTTCTATCACAGATCCGAAGGCAAGACATTCGTTGCTTAGAGTGGATCCTTTCTAGAAAAGGAGTTATTTCGAAAGAAGTGAGTGGGAGGAAAGTAGAACTTGATAAGGTAATTGTACCTTCTCCCGAATTGGAAAATAGTTCATCACAGAAATCAGTTCTAGTGATGTCTACACCAACTAGAGAGGATGTTAATGATGATGATCATGAAACTTCTGATCAAGTTACTACAGAACTTCGTAGATCAACCAGATCATGATCCGCACCAGAGTAGTAGAGTAATCCTGTACTAGAAATCATGTTACTAGACCATGATAAACCTACGAACAATGAGGAAGCGATGATGAGCCCAGATTCCGCGAAATGGCTAAAGGCCATGAAATCCGAGATATGATCTATGTATGAGAACAAAGTATGGACTTTGGTGGATTTGCCCGATGATCGGCAAGCCATAGAAAATAAATGGATCTTCAAGAGGAAGAGGGACGCTGATAGTAGTGTTACTATCTACAAATCTAGACTTGTCGGAAAAGGGTTTTGACAAAGTTCAAGGTGTTGAGTACGATGAGATTTTCTCACTCGTAGCGATGCTTAAGTCTGTCCGAATCATGTTAGCAAATTGCCACATTTTATGGAATATGGCAAATGGATGTCAAAACTACATTCCTTAATGGATTTCTTAAAGAAGAGTTGTATACGATACAACCAGAAGGTTTTATCGATCCTAAAGGTACTAACAAAATGTGCAAGCTCCAGCAATCCATCTATGAACTGGTGCAAGCATCTCGGAGTTGGAATATACGCTTTGATGAGTGGATCAAAGCATATAGTTTTATACAGACTTGCGGTGAAGCCTGTATTTACAAGAAAGTGAGTGGGAGCACTACAGCCTTTCTGATAAGTATACGTGAATGACATATTGTTGATCGGAAATGATGTAGAATTTTCGGAAAAGCATAAAGGAGTGTTTGAAAGGAGTTTTCCAAAAGAAAGACCTCGGTGAAGTTGCTTACATATTGAGCATCAAGATCTATAGAGATAGATCAAGATGCTTGATAAGTTTTTTCAATGAGTACATACATTGACAAGATTTTGAAGTAGTTCAAAATGGAACAGTCAAAGAAAGAGTTCTTGCCTGTGTTACAAGGTGTGAAATTGAGTAAGGCTCAAAGCCCGACCACGGTAGAAGATAGAGAGAGACTGAAAGTCATTCCCTATGCCTCAGCCATAGGTTCTATAAAGTATGCCATGCTGTGTACCAGATCTATTGTGTACCCCACACTGAGTTTGGCAAGGGAGTTCAATAGTGATCTAGGATTATATCACTGGACAGCGGTCAAAATTATCCTTAGTGGAATAAGGATATGTTTCTCGATTATGGAGGTGACAAAAGGTTCGTCGTAAAGGGCTACGTCGATGCAAGCTTTGACACCAATCTGGATGACTCTAAGTCTCGATCTAGATACATATTGAAAGTGGGAGCTATTAGCTAAGAGTAGCTCCGTGCAGAGCATTGTAGACATAGAAATTTGCAAAATACTTACGGATCTGAATATGACAGACCCGTTGACTAAAATTATCTCACAAGCAAAACATGATCACCCCTTTGTACTCTTTGGGTGTTAATCACATAGCGACGTGAACTAGATTACTGACTCTAGTAAACCCTTTGCGTGTTGGTCACATGTCGATGTGAACTATGGGTCTTAACCACATAAAGATGTGAACTATAGATGTTAAATCACATGGCGATGTGAACTAGATTATTGACTCTAGTGCAAGTGGGAGACTGAAGGAAATATGCCCTAGAGGCAATAATAAAGTTATTATTTATTTCCTTATTTCATGATAAATGTTTATTATTCATGCTAGAATTGTATTAGCCGGAAACTTGATACATGAGTGAATACATAGACAAAAAGAGTGTCACTAGTATGCCTCTACTTGACTAGCTCGTCGTTGAATCAAAGATGGTTAAGTTTCCTAGCCATAGACATGAGTTGTCATTTGATTAACGGGTTCAAATCATTAATAGAATGATGTGATTGACTTGACCCATTCCGTTAGCTTAGCACTTGATCATTTAGTATGTTGCTATTGCTTTCTTCATGACTTATACATGTTCCTATGACTATGAGATTATGCAACTCCCGTTTACCGGAGGAACACTTTGTGTGGTACCAAACATCACAAGTAATTGGGTGACTATAAAGGTGCTCTACAGGTATCTCCGAAGGTACTTGTTGAGTTGGCATATTTCGAGATTAGGATTTGTCACTCCGATTGTCGGAGAGGTATCTCTGGGCCCTCTCGGTAATGAACATCACTATAAGCCTTGCAAGCAATGTGACTAATGAGTTAGTTGCGGGATGATGCATTACGTAAAGAGTAAAGAGACTTGCCGGTAACGAGATTTAACTAGGTATTGAGATACCGACGATCGAATCTCGGGCAAGTAACATACCGATGACAAAGGGAACAATGTATGTTGTTATGCAGTTTGACCGATAAAGATCTTCGTACAATATGTGGGAACCAATATGAGCATCCAGGTTCCGCTATTGGTTATTGACCGGAGACGTGTCTCGATCATGTCTACATAGTTCTCGAACCCGTAGGGTCCGCACGCTTAAAGTTCGGTGATGATCGGTATTATGAGTTTTTGTGTTTTGATGTACCGAAGGTAGTTCGGAGTCCCGGATATGATCACGGACATGACGAGGAGTCTCAAATGGTCGAGACGTAAAGATCGATATATTGGACGACTATATTCAGACACCGGAAGTGTTCCGAGTGGTTTCGAGAAACCGGTCTTGGGAGGTTACAAGAACCCCCGGGAGAAATAATGGGCCTTATGGGCCTTAGTGGAGAGAGAGAGGGATGGCCTAGGGCAGGCCGCGCGCCCCTCCCCCTCTGGCGCGAATTGGACTAGGAGAGGGAGGGCGGCGCCCCCCTTTCCTTCTCCCTCTCCCCCTTCCTTTCCCCCTCCTAGTAGGAGTAGGAAAGAGGGGAGTCCTACTCCTACTAGGAGGAGTACTCCTCCTCCTGGCGCGCCATAGAGGGTCGGCCGGCCTTCCCCCTTGCTCCTTTATATACGGGGGCGGGGGGCACCTCTAGACACACAAGTTGATCTGTTGATCTCTCCCAGCCGTGTGCCTTGCCCCCCTCCACCATATTCCACTTCGATCATATCGTAGCGGTGCTTAGGCGAAGCCCTGCGTTGGTAGCAACATCATCACCGTCATCATGCCGTCGTGCTGACGGAACTCTCCCATGAAGCTCTGCTGGATCGGAGTTCGTGGGACGTCATCGAGCTGAACGTGTGCTGAACTCGGAGGTGCCGTACGTTCGGTACTTGGATCGGTCGGATCGTGAAGACGTACGACTACATCAACCGCGTTGTGCTAACGCTTCCGCTTTCGGTCTATGAGGGTACGTGGACAACACTCTCCCCTCTCGTTGCTATGCATCACCATGATCTTGCGTGTGTGTAGGAAATTTTTGAAATTACTACGTTCCCCAACAGAGCTTGTGTTCCTTGGGAAGAAGTAGGATCATACTTCTCTTGTTGAGGAACAAACTTCGTCTTGGGGTATTGATCTTCTTCCCACTCAACTCCATTGGCATTGAACTTTCATTCAAAACCAACACCTTGATTCTTCCGGTGCCTTCCTTGCTTGCGTACAATTTCCTCAAATTGCTTACTTCCGGCAAGGCTCTTGTAAACACCTTTCTCTATAATTCCCTTCAATAAGCTATTTTCATGCTCAAGTGTAACTTGGCTAAGAGAATCATTAGTGGAATCAAGAGAACTACTAGAAGCAGCAACATTGGATTTAGCATGATTATTGTTACTACTAGATGAAGAATATTTCTTACTCCTGTTGCTAGATTTTACTTGTGGCATGTAAGTAGACAAGAGTAAACGCTTGGCAATGTAAGAAGAACTTTTCTTGCGAAGATCATCATTGATTGCTTTTAAGAACCCATGCTCTTGCTCAAGGTTGAGCTTTTCAAAGTGTAGCTTCTCATGAGTCTTTAGAAGTTCTCGATGATCTCCCAAGGTAGTTTCATGAGCAAACTTAAGAGTGTTTAGTTCTTTAGTTAGAGCAAAATCTCCTTCTTATCATCTTCATTCGTTTTATCTTGATTAGCATGATTAATAGCAAGTTCATCATAGTTTTCATAACTAGAGTTGTCAACAAGTAAATCATCATCTCCTAGCAAATCATCTTCATCACTATTGAAATCAACATACTCGGGGTGTGATACCTTTGGTCCTTTACCATGAAGCATCTTCCAATTCCTTCATTTGGTGAGTCAAATATGTCGTAGGAGTTGGTTGACACGAGTGCTAGACCGGCAACACCTTCATCTTGAGTATATTCGGAGTTGGAGTGATAACTTCTTTCGGAGTGATGGTCGGAGTCGGAGCCGGATACCCATTCACCAACGTGAGCTTGATGTCTTTGTTTTGTGTAGCTCTTTGATGATTTGTCCTTCCTTTCCGAATCCTTGCTTCTCTGAGAGGTTCTTCGTTCATAACGATCATCTCTACTCCTTCTCTCTCTTGGTGGTGATTTTTCTCTTCTACTTCTTATTTTGGGAGAATCTTCTCTTCTTTTGTAGGGAGCCGTACACCCATTGGAGTAGTGTCCAGGTCTTCCACAATTGTAGCAATTTCGTTCACGACTTGAAGATCTTTTGTCATTGTAGGACCTTGACTTGGAACTTCTTTCCTTGCTTCTACTCTTGTAGAACTTGTTGAAAATCTTCACCATTGGGCTCAGTTCTTCATTGAAGGTTTGTTTCTCACTTGATGATATAGGAGCATCACATGAGGCTTTGTAAGCACCACTTGACTTGTTGTGGAGCTCTTCCTTATCCTTAAGTGACATCTCATGAGCAACAGTTCTTCCAATGACTGTTGTTGGCTTGAGATCTTTGTAATTGGGCATCATTTGGATCAATATGCACACGGTATCATATTTTCCATCCAAGGCTCTTAGGATCTTCTTGATGATGAATCTATCGGTCATCTCTTCACTTCCTAAGCCGGCAATCTCATTTGTGATGAGAGCAAGCCTAGAGTATATTTCAACGACACCTTCACCATCCTTCATTTTGAACTTGTCAAGTTGACTTTGAAGCACATCCAATTTGGATTCCTTGACGGAGCCGGTACCCTCATGCATATCAATCAAAGTATCCCAAATTTCCTTTGCATTCTCAAGATAGCTGATTTTGTTGAATTCTTCGGGGCACAATCCGTTGAAGAGAACATCACAAGCTTGAGCATTGTATTGCAGCATATTCAACTCGTCCGTGGTAGCTTCACGGTTCGGTTCTCTCCCATCAAAGAATTCACCTTGCAAGCCAATACACATAATAGCCCAAACGGCAGGGTTATGTCCAAGAATATGCATTTTCATCTTGTGCTTCCAACTAGCAAAATTAGTACCATCAAAGTAAGGACCTCTACGGTGGTAATTTCCCTCGCTAGACGCCATACTCTCCTAGGTTGTGAAACCAAGGCTATGATCACCAAAAGCTATGGAAATCAAGGAAAATGGAGACCTTAGCTCTGATACCACTTGTAGGATCGAAAGTATGTCTAGAGGGGGGGTGATTAGACTACTTGACCAAATAAAAATCTAGCCTTTTCCCAATTTTAAGTCTTGGCAGATTTTGGCAAATTAGCACTAGTCAAGCAATCAACCTACACATGCAAGTCTAAGAGTATAGCAGCGGAACGTAAAACATTGCACATGAAGGTAAATGGAGGAGTTTGGAGGGAGCAAACGCAATGTAAAGATGGAGATTTTTGGCATGGTTCCGATAGGTGGTGCTATCGTACATCCACGTTCATGGAGACTTCAACCCACGAAGGGTAATGGTTGCGCGAGTCCATGGAGGGCTCCACCCACGAAGGGTCCACGAAGAAGCAACCTTGTCTATCCCACCATGGGCATCGCCCACGAAGGACTTGCCTCACTAGGGTAAATCTTCACGAAGTAGGCGATCTCCTTGCCCGTACAAACTCCTTGGTTCAACTTCACAATCTTGACGGAGGCTCCCAAGTGACACCTAAAAAATCTAGGAGACACCACTCTCCAAAAGGTAATAGATGGTGTGTTGATGATGAACTCCTTGATCTTGTGCTTCAAATGATAGTTTCCCCAACACTCAACTCTCTCTCACAGATTTGGATTTGATGGAAAGATGATTTGAGTGGAAAGCAACTTGGAGAAGGCTAGAGATCAAGATTTATGTGGTTGGAATGGAATATCTTGACCTCAACACATGAGTAGGTGGTTCTCTCTCAGAAAATGTATGCTGGAAGTGCAGGCATGTTCTGATGGCTCTCTCCATGAATGAAGAGTGGGTGGAGGGGCATATATAGCCTCCACACAAAATCTAACCGTTACACACAATTCACCAAATCCGGTGGGACCGAATAATGAAACTCGGTCAGACGGATTTAGTTCAAAATGTGAACGTAAGGATATTCGGTGGGACCGACATGTCAACTCGGTGGGACCTATTTCATTAGGGTTAGGGCATAACGTAATCTCGGTGAGACCGATTACACAAACTCGATGGGACCGATTTTGGTGATAAGCTAACCAGAGAGTTGGTCAGGCAAACTCGGTGGGACCGATTTTCTCATCTCGGTGAGACCGAAACGTTACGAAGGGGAAACAGAGAGTTTGCATTGCGAACTCGGTGGGACCGATCGCTCGTCTCGGTTGGACCGAAACGTTACGAAGGGAAACAGAGAGTTTGCAATCCCATCTCGGTGAGACCGAGATCCCTATCAGTGAGACCGAAGTGACTAGGGTTTGTGGTACTGGCTATGTCAAGAGAACTCGGTGGCGCCGGATAGAATGTTTCGGTGGGGCTGAGTTTGACTTTTGTTTTGGGACATATGTGGATATGAGAAAGTAGTTGAGGGTTTTTGGAGCATATCACTAAGCATTTTGAGCAAGCAACCCATTAAGCAACACATCATCCCCTTTTAATAGTATTGGCTTTTCCTATGGACTCAATGTGATCTTGGATCACTAAAAGTAAAATATCGAGTCTTGAGCTTTAGAGCTTGAGCCAATCTTTTGTCCTTAGCATTTTGAGGGGTCCACATTCTTGATCCATGCCATGCCAATCATTGAACTTTCCTGAAATTTTTATCTTGAAATAGCATTAGCTCAATGAGCTATATGTTGTTAGGAATTACCAAAACCACCCAGGGATAGTTGCACTTTCAGAATCGCAAGATTTCAAGGGTAACTTCCATCGAGTTTGGGTGAGAATCAATGTCACAAAACCTCTGAAAAACATGGTTTCAATGATCCTTGATGGGAAAAGGCAAATCTATAGGGTGAAATATGAGAAGTTGCCCGACTGGTGTGCCATCTGCGGGATGCTAGGTCATCAGTTCAAGGAGCATGGAAGTGGGATACACCCTCCCTCTGGACTGATCTTTAAGGATCTGAGGGCGACATGGGCAATGAGGAGCGGTCGTGGACCTGGAGACGGAGGAGGTAGAAGGGGCGGAAGGAGAGGAGGCCAATCAGGAGGTCGGGGACGCAACGACCAGTACTCTACACATGATGGAGGCGCAGGCTATGAGGGACAGGAGTATCTGAGAACGATTTAGAGATGAAGGAAGCAGAGCTAAATAGGCAGAGAGGCTCAGAGTTGACTGTAACTCAGCAGAATCTAGGCAGCAAACAACACTGGGATCACCCCATCGGTGCCAAGCAATACGTTGGCTCTCCCGGCTGCTTCAGCCCCACAGAGCCCGAGCACCAAGCAGGATCCAAAGAGCCCAAATTTGATTACAGATTCCTGGAAGAACACCACGGAGAAGAATGGAGTGCAAGGAAAGCTTGAGCAGAAGTTGGCGGTCCCCGTGGGGCACCGCCGAGCCCAATGAATATCATGTCTTTGGGCTGTGGTGTGGGCAAGGCCATAGCAGTTCATGAAGCCAGCGATTCATAAAGGCAATTTGCCCCTACCTCCTATGTATTGTAGAAACACAAATAAAAGGAGAGAGGGTAGAAGCTCTAGCTAGTACTCTTGGATATGATAGTGCTTATGCCGTTGATAGCAATGGTAGGAACGGTGGTATTGGTCTTTTCTGGAACAGTTCAATAAAAGTTGAAATTCTCGGCTACTCTGAATATCATCTAGATGTCTCAGTAGAGGATAATGCTCAAACAAGTGGAGGATGACTTGCGTTTACGGAGAAGCACAGACACACCTGCGATACCAGACATGGGACATGTTGAAAAATATTAGTACTTTGAGCACACTTCCATGGCTGGGTTGGGGTGATTTTAGTGATGTTTTGCGTCCAGACGAACACGAGGGAGTGGGACAACGCAGTAATGCACAAATTCAGGCCTTCCGACATGCTACAGACATTTGCATGTTGCTAGACTTGGGGTATAAAGGGAATTTTGGGACCTTCGAAAAGAAGGTTTCTGGAGGCACCTACACACGATGCATGCTTGATAGAGCGATGGCAAATGCTGACTGGATGGCAAGGTTCCCCTCTGCCTCGGTCACACATCTTACTGGTAGCACTTCCGACCACTCACCGTTGCTCCTGGAGGTTGGGGATTTAGTCCTAGCGCGCATTGAGAGATCTTTTAAGTATGAGCTTATGTGGGAACAACATGAGGGTCTCAAACAGTTTGTGGCGGAGGGGTGGATGGCCGGAGCACCATGCAATTCGGTTGAGCAATTGAGGCAGAAGCTACAGAATCTCTCGCGGGGTCTGGACAGATGGAGCAGAGACACTTTTGGGAGTGTAAGGAAGGAGATAAAACAATTGAAGCGCGTTCATGAGGAGCTACGAGGAGATCCTTTGAGGACTGCCCTGTCCCATGCTGAACTAAAAATAAACGAGCGGTTGGTTGAGATGTACCATAGGGAAGAGATCATGTGGCGTCAACGCGCACGAATTCAGTGGTTATCGGAGGGTGACAACAACACTAAATTTTTTCATCTCAGATCCAGTCTTCGCAGAAAGAAAAACATGGTCAAGGCACTGCAAAATTCACTTGGTGTGATTGTCTCTGACCCGGTGGAACTAAGGGAGATTGTCAACTCCTTTTACCAGACTCTGTATGCTACGGAAGGGGTTCAACTGGTGGAAGCGGTGTTGGAGCATGTCCCGCGAAAAGTCACGGAGGAGATGAACGCCTCCCTTTGTGCACCATACACTAATGATGAGGTCAAAACAACCTTATTTCAGATGTTTCCAACGAAGGCCCCGGGACCAGATGGATATCCTGCTCACTTTTACCAGAGACATTGGGATACATGCGGTGAAGAGGTCACCAATATTGTTCTGAGGATAGTCCGAGGAGAAGAGAGCCCGGAGTGCATCAATGATACAGTTTTGGTTCTTATTCCAAAGGTAACAAACCCAACTGTTTTGGCTCAATTTAGACTTATTAGTCTTTGCAATGTTCTATACAAGATAGCTTCAAAGGTCGTTGCAAACAGACTGAAGGTTATACTACCAGATATTATATCCGAGGAACATTCTGCGTTTGTGCCAGGAAGGCAAATCACTGATAATATTATATGTGCTTATGAGTGTTTGCACTTTATGAAGCGGTCCAGATCAAAATCTAACAGTTTCCGTGCTTTGAAGTTGGACATGATGAAAGCATATGATAGATTGGAATGGACCTATTTGAGAGCGATCATGACAAAACTTGGCTTTGCAGCACAGTGGATCAACACAGTCATGGCAATGGTATCATCAGTTTCCTTTTCTGTTATGCTGAATGGAGAGGGACTTGAATCTTTCAAACCAACGAGAGGGATTCGGCAGGGAGACCCAATTTCCCCCTACTTATTCTTGATTGCAGCAGAGGGCCTTTCGTGCCTCCTGAAATCCAGTTCTCAGTCATCATCTTTGGCGGGTATTAAGGTGGCCCCCTCGGCGCCATCCATTAATCACCTATTATTTGCAGATGAGAGCCTGTTGCTTTTCAAGGCCAGTGTAGAGGGCTCAGTTGCAGTGTCAAACCTACTGAATATTTATTGTGGAGCTTCAGGTCAAAGAATAAACCATGACAAGTCATCCATATTTTTTAGCAAGGGATGCCCAGTACCTGTCAGAGAGGAGGTGAAGAATTCTCTTCAGGTCCATAATGAATCTTTATCTGAGCGCTACCTGGGGATGCCAACCGATGTGGGTCACTTAAAGAACGGAACCTTCAAATATTTGAGAGACAGGGTATGGGAAAAGATAAAAGGGTGGATGGAGAAATTGTTGTCTGCTGCGGGCAAGGAGGTGTTGATCAAATCTGTAGCGCAGGGCATACCCGTTTTTTCTATGTCCTGTTTCAGATTGCCGAGGGGTCTATGTGACAGCATTACATCTATTAACAGACAATTCTAGTGGGGAAGCAAGCGCGGAAAAAGGAAACCCAGCTGGGTGGCATGGGACATTATGACTATGCCAAAACACTTGGGCGGCCTCGGCTTCGGTGACAGAGATTTTTAATCTTGCGTTACTGGCACGTCAGGCTTGGAGAACTTTAACTGATGAATCATCACTTAGCTCAAAGATCCTCAAATCAGTGTACTTCCCAGAATGTTCATTACTTGAGGCGGAATTGGGACCGCACCCCTCATAGATTTGGAGAGCCATACTGGATGGCCGGGATGTATTGGTGTAGGGTTTAGTCAAAGGGTAGGATATGGAGAAACAACGAGTATATGGGATCACAACTGGATTCCGAGGGACAGCTTTAAGCGCCCCATTACCTCCCTCGCACAGAATCCGCCTATGCTTGTAAAACAGCTCATTGATGCCACGACGGCTACATGGAAAGAGGATCTAAGCAGTGTTGTTTTCACCCCGTTTGATGCTCAGGAAATTCTCAAGATACCATTATGCATACGTAGAGTTGCAGATTTTTGGGGCTGGCATGAAGAAACCCACGGAATTTTCAGCGTCAGGTCGGCATACCTTATGATCCTAAGGACAAAAATACAGCGGGAGGCTTGGTTAAACGAATCTGAAGGATCCTCGCACACCCAGAGCAGTATTTGGCACATACAAGTACCATCTAAGATCAGAATGTTCGTGTGGAGATTAGCGAGACAGTCCATGCCTACTGGCGAGCTTCTGAAGAACTGTAATATGTCTCCAGAAGATAACTGCAATATGTGTGGGGCAAGGGACACTTGGCGGCATGCTCTCTTCACCTGTCCGATGTCCAGTAGCGTCTGGGCTTTGGCGCCAGAACACCTCGTCGAAACCCTGGCTCAGGAAGAATGCTCTAACGAATGCTCCAAGGATTGGCTGTTTCATATACATGAAATAATGAGCAAGGATGATTTTGTGAGGAAAATTGTTACGGTATGGGCAATTTGTAGTGCGCGACGAAAGGCGATTCATGAGGACATTTTCCAGTCACCTCTGACCATAAACGGTTTCATCACAAGATTGTTATTTGAGCTCCAGCGGGTCTTACGCTGGGCACGAGGACGACAACAGTCCGAGCACCCAGGCCGAGGCAGTGGCAACCACCAATGGCGAACTGCATGAAAGTAAACGTTGACGCTGCGATCTCTCGTCATGAAGGCTATGGGGCAGTAGGAGCGATCAGTAGAGATGCAACGGGTAGTTTTTTGGGAGCCTCAGTGCTAGCTTTTCGACACATTGCCGATCCTCAAGTTCTTGGAGCCTTGGCTGTGCGGGAGGCACTAGCCCTCTTAGATGATCTACACTTCAGGTGTATTCATGTGGCCTCGGACTGCAAAGTTGTCATTGAAGACATCCAGAAGGAGAATGCACCCAGCTATGGAGAAATCATACATGAAATCTTAGATCACTCTTCGTCTTTTGATTTTTGTAAATTTAGCCATGAATTTAGGAGCTCAAACTTTGCAACTCACAATCTCGCGAGGCATGCACTTTCACTAGGGGGTGGCCGCCATGTCTGGTTAGGTCACCCGAAGATCTTCCATCCGTCCCTGTAAACATTGTTACGACTTAATAAAGCTTTGCGAGTTTGTCAAAAAAAAAAGTAGACCGGCAGCAACAAGCACAGAGCAACAGAGAATAGCCTGTACCCCAGTGCACGTTAATTACGAGTTGAGACGGTGAGATTAGGCCAATCATCCACCAACAGTTTGTTGTCATCCCAGTGACCAGCGGTGTCATGCAGGCTTGGTTCTCACGTGACCGTAAGTTTTTCTTTTGCATGTGACTGACTAACGGGACCATTCCAGCGAGCTTTGTTGCGTACGTAAAATTAGTTCGGGACTTTTTTTTTTGAATAAATATTCATCAAACATAGGCGGCGCAGGCGATATTGTGCTCGAATTGTTGGTGACGTTGCAACGGTGCAAACAGATCAAGAAATAGGCAGTGGATTCACTAGCAACGGTGGTATCGATAATACTAACCATCTCGTTAATCCCCTATAATCTGTCCGTGAGTCTAGCATCGCTCCTCGTGGTATGGACTGAAGTGTACGCTCTCCCTAATAAAAAGAGAGTATCGACTGAAATTTGGTGCATTTACTACCCCGCATGAACTACAGCACTGTCTGGGATTCTTGCAGCAAGCCGCATTTACGAAGTCTACCCCACATGGCATGGCAATTTATTATATGCGGGTGGCCTGGCATTCAAGTGCTAGCAGACGCGCGGCGGCCCGCAGGGCGCACGCTCCTTTTGCAGCCCCTCTCTCTCAGCCCCTCTCTCTCTACATTAAGAAAGAAATGTAAATGCAAACTGCTCTCCAGCGTCCCCAGATTTTCAATTTTTACCAGAGCCCTCCCTTCATTTTCCCTCCCTCCATAAATAAGCAGGGGGCATCAGCAGCTTCCTCATCCAGTCGCTATGCAGTAGCAGCAGCTTCCTCATCCAGTCGCTATGCAGTAGCAGCAGCTTCCTCCATCCGCCCATTGCCTTTCCCACCAACATTCTCCTTGTCCTTGACACCTTGACTACGTCCTCTGTTCGTCCACACGAACACCACCACCGCGAGCGCCGCATTGCTCCCGCACTGCCTCAAGCATCCAGACCCCATTGCTTCGTCCCAGCTCCTCGACTCCCGGGACTATGCCTGCCTTGCCGCCGGATGCCGCCGTGCTGGCCTTTCACCTGGCCGACGGCTGCGCCAAGATCCTGCTGCCGCTCCTCTGCTTCCTGGGCAGTGGCGGGCCGTCCACCCGCAACCCCGCCGTCGACGTGGCGGCCACCTTCCTCCTCGTCCTCCTCCCGACTGCCTACCTCGTTGGCGTCTTCCTCGCCCACTTCGCCGGCGTCTTCCTCGCCCGGACGCCGGCCACAACCGCGGCCGCGGCCGACCCGGCGCGGTTTGTCGTTCTGCTCTTCGCGCTCGTCGCCGCGTGGCTTCTCCTCATTGTCGTGCCGTTCGCCGCCGTCTCCTTCTTCCTCGGCGCCGGCGAGCGGGGGTCCGGGCCGGGGGTCAGCTCGAACGTGCTGAGCTAAATCTCGGCTTAATCTCCACCTGCGGAAGGAGAAATATTAGTACTTTGATAGTCCTAGTAGTAGTGGTACTCCTGTAGAGGTGGGGTGTTAGATTTGTGCATTTAGCCAGGAATAGCATGTGACGCCATGGACGTCAAGATCCATGGTGGCCGGCGGCGCATCAGACAAAAGTCTACGGAGTGCGACTGAAGAGTGGCCCCGTGCCCGGCAAGTTCCGAGGTGATGGACTCCGTCGCTGTCTTGTGTCCAATGGATGGATTCAGCTGGGGATCACCCACATGTGAACCAGTGCGCGACGTCGTCGGCGGCCACGGCCGATTAGCTCCCCCGATCGACAAGCCATTTTCAACTCAGGCTTGTTATAGGTGACCTGCTGGATGTCGTCCCCTATTACTCGTAGTAGTTCATCACACAAGCTTAATGCAATGTAATCTTCTCCATGTTGTGTTTCTATCAGTACCCAGTAACCTCAGATTGTTGACCAAAGTTTCTTTCTTAATTCATGGGAAAGCTGCTGTTCTTTTGTTTGATCCCCTGACGCTGATGGTATATATGCTTCGCCGTGGAGTTAATCCTAGTGGGAGTGAAGCGATTAGCAAAATTTTACATCCTACGTTCACTGATGTAAAACGTCTTACATTAGTACTCCTGAGCAAAGATAGTACTGCTGTTCTTTATTTGATCTCCTGATGCTGATCGTATGCTTCGCCGTGGAGTTAATCATACCGGGAGTGAAGCGTTTAGGAAAATTGTACTTCCACTGTTCACTAATTAAAACGTCTCCGGTCTCCTACTATTGAACAAAGATAGTACTAAATGCAACCGAATATGCACGGAAGCCCCTTTGTTCAGATAGACAAGCAGTACCAATAATGCCAAACACACGGCCTGCCTGCCTAGAGCCCGTCATCCATTAGCATTGTTTGAGTTGGAGACAACAATTGTAAGCAAATAAAAGAAAAACGTTTTGGATTATAAAGAACAGAAAAATAGTTTGATCGAGGTTGTAATTATATATAAAGAATAAAGGATCAGGATCCATAACTTCACTAGTGATATCTCTCCATAAAACATACCATAAGCGTGATGAATAGAATACAATTGTGTATCCCGTGAATTGTAGTGTTTATGATTTAGTATACATGTCATAGTCATTATGTCTTGGTATCTATAAATCGCTATCCAACTATATCCGTTGCTAATACAACCCCAAGATTGCGATCTAGAAATGCACACCCTTCTAGCCGCCGCAAAAGAAAAAATCATTATCACTGTCGGTACAGGGCGTACCCATCCCAACCCATGTTTTTGGTGGATCAGCCCACTCAAACCAAAGCCAACGAAGACAGGGAGTAGAAGCAGACTTTTCGAGGTCTAACACACCCAGCCCCTCATAGATCTTGGGCTTGCAGACGAGGTTCCAGTTAACTTTACGTTTGCCTCCCGTCACCGAATCGCAACCTGCCCATAGATTGGCGCGCCTCAGACTATCAATCTTTTTCCTAACTTCAACCGAGAGGTCAAGATGTGTGTGGTGGTATATACCAATGGCCGTGAGCACCAACTAGATGAACCATTTTAGCGTAAAAAAACAAGATGGACCGTTTCTCTGTATGAACTACTTTGCCACGATCTCCTACCTATGTACTCCTTCCGTCCGGAAATACTTGTCGAAGAAATGGATAAAAATGGATGTATCTAGAACAAAAATGTGTCTAGATACATCCATTCCTCCGACAAGTTTTTTGGACGGAGGGAGTACCAACTAGATGCACCATCAGGGCGGTTCTGAGATTTTGGGAGCCCGGTGCAAAAATTACAATAGATGCCCTTAAGAAAATTTTTAATGTCCTAAAATACAAGGATGGAGAATAAGACGTAGCTTCCTTAAAGTTCTGTCGTCACACTTGGCGGTGACCACTGTGTAATCTGCTTTTATTCTGTCTACATGGGGGTTTAATGATAGCGCGTCTCCGACTATGGCCATAGAAGATCGATTGTTCATTGCAAGCAGCTGGACAGGGAGTGATTGCACAAGAGATCAAGCCAAATATTCTTTACCATACAACGCGTTTGCAATCACGCGCGTTGGTGAACCACAAACTACTTTTGTGTGGCGAGACATACAAATATCACTGTTACAATCACCTCTAGATCGATAAACACTAAAACCAACGTAGGACATCCAAAAAATATCATATCTATAATAAAGCCAATGGAATAACCAGTTGTCCATTTAGAACACGGACTCAACCTTGTTCAAAAATATATTAATTAGTACTGTATTTGATACAAAGCAGCAAAAATAAGAGTACTGACCGTGTAATCCCTGCTTCGCTATCGTCACGGTGCGCATGGCGCACCTTGGTCCGAGTTGCTCATAGCTCTCTGCCACTACACTTAGTTTTTTTTGTATAGGTTTTTTTTTATCAATTTACTGGATGGTTTACAGATATGGATGTACTCCCTCTATGAAACTTTATAAGACGTTTTAGGTCACTAAACATCACTAAAATATTGACCTAAAGTGTCTTATAAAAGTTCACAAAGGGAGTAATTTTTATTATTTCTTGTATTGCCATGATTGATGATGAATAGATCGAAAGTTTTCTGAAAAAATTAGTTTGCCACGGCAGCAGGCTTGTTTGCAAGATTTCTATGGTGACGTGATTTTTCTGCAACACTATTTGACCAGGACATTTATGCAAGAATTGATAGCTAAGTCCATCTTTTTTTAGAAGATCGCCAAGTCCATGTTGTTTTTTTTCCTATTTTTTTGAACCTTAAAAACCTTACGTAGTGGTATTTTTTTTTTTGAGACACGGCAGCGGTCATTGGTTATGTACATCTTCTCTGAGAAAAAGAACATAGTTTCCTGCTGAACCGTACGTTTTTAAAGGGATTTTTTTAGAAACTCCCTTTTTTTAGACTTTTTTTTAGAAACTCCTGAACCGTACATGCCCTGCCCAGATTTGTTTTAGCCCACATCCACCTAACCAGAAGAAGGATTGGCCCATGGCCCTGTTTGCTAGAGGAGAAAAACTACCAGAAGAAGGAAATACCAAGGCCCGGATTTGGGGCACGGTCGCTCCAAACGGTTCGCCTTTCTTCTTCCTGAAGGAAGAGCTTCTATATTGCTCCAATGGCGTCTGTGGCCGCCCGGCGGTTGGCAAGGGGTGGGTGCTCACACATATCTGAGGTGGGGGCCTGTTGGATTTGGGTGGAGGGGCAGGGCCGGCCCTGTGTACCATCCACTTGTATGAACTAATTTGCCACAATCAAGCCTTGGAACAACATATACCAAAAATTACAAAATAGCTAAATAGCTAATCAGTCATCTGGCGCGGCGGCAGCAGCACCCGCTAGTTGTACATAAAGGCATGCAGTAATTAAACTGTGACCTTTTTCATCAGAAAAATAAAACTGTCAACGCTGCAACAATCATCTTTTTTTTTTTTGCGGGGAGCAACAATCTTGTTATGATCAGCACATCGAATCTACAGTCAACTGTGTCAAATCCAAATGTGCTAGTAACTGCTAAGAGAATCTCACTTGGAAAAAGATGAAAACAAAGAGAGATTCATGCAGCCACGGCACGAGCGCGTGAGCGTACGTAGAGTGACACCTTCTCGTAGTACGAGCTCGTTCCTCTGTGCCTCTGGCCAAAGCTGCACACACACGGTCCTTTTTTGTCCGCGGGTAGACACACAGGGTCTTACTACGTGTGTCAGCGTGTGTCAGCGTGTGCATCAGTGGTGCACCCTGCTTCGGCTCGGCGCCATGCATTCATGACCATGACCGCGTCCGTGCCAGATTACCAGCACATGTGGCTCCCTCGGTCGTCTCTCCTGCTCAGCCCCGGCGCACTGCATACATGAATGTCCTGCTGGCCGGATATGATTGTCCCGGAAATGCACATACGTGACGCGTATGTAGCGCGCCCGGCATGTGGGACGACTCGGCACGCGCTGCCCCTTCCTGTCGGCGCTGGCTCCCTACGCCGGGTGACCAATCCATCGAGCCATGCTACGTACCATAGTCATGCAGTAGTTCGAAGGTTTTTTTTTCTGGATAAATGTTCATGAAACATGACCGATACAGGCGATACTGGGCTTGAAGTGCTGGTCACGTTACAAGCGTGGCAACGGTGCAAAGAGATCTAGAAACGGGCACCGGGTTCGTCAGCAAAGTACGTGACAACTAGAAGTAGTACGTGAAATGGTTGGTACGCTACAAGCACACTCGTGGTTTGACAGAAGTGTCTGAGTGAGAGAGAGAAAACTTATGCTCTCCCTGAGACCGACAAATCATACTGTAGTACCACAGTACTGGCGTCTACCCCACCTGGGACGGGTTGCGTACGAATGCCTTGCGGCAATGAAATCCTTGCGTCTACCCCACCTGTCGTCTAGATTCCCTGTGGTGAAGCGTTGTTCTTTTATCTTTTTGAAGGAATGGTGAGGCCAAATTCACTGTTTTGACCTTTTGTGCACGTTTAGCCGCATCTGACCCCTCTTTAGAAAGTTTTTCGGATCTGACCCTTTTCCTACCGCCACCCGAGCTGGCGGTAGGCTAGAACGCCCTACCACCACCAGCTCTGGCGGTAGGGACCGGGTCAACGTCGACGGCGTCTGCTGCTGGCGACGTGGATAAGTGGCTACCGCCATGGCCGTGTGATGAGTCTAGGTAGCCTACCGCCAGAGACGGTGGCGATAGGTTCCTTCGTGCTTGGTGGCTGCGGGCGGGCTCCACCCCACCCACCAACCCGTTCTTCCTCCTCCCCTCGAGTCGAACAGAGGCGAGCGGCGCCTCTCTCCTCCTCCCGATCCCTCCTCGATCTCCTCTTCCCTCCACCATTTTCATGAGCTTTAGGGCAAATCGAAGAGGCCGGTAAGCTCCTCCAATCCCTCCAATCTCTTTTCGCATGCTTTTTCATTTTTTAAGCTATTTTTGGCACTAGGTGCAACCTGGGTTTTGATGTTTATTTTTTTAATGATGTTTTAGTTGTTTAGTAGTATATGATTTAGTAGTAGGCTTGTGTAAGGATGTGTGGGTGACAACATTGCAAGATATGTGAGGATATGTTGGTGAATGCATATATGTTTGTCCATTTTTTTTGTTATGTAGATATGAATTGTATGATAAGTTTTTCTGTATGGTGAATGAAAGATTGTGAGGATGAAGGCATTGCAAAATTCTTAGATGGTTAATGCATTGTAAAATTGTGAGGATGATTTTTTTGCAAAGTTTGTAGGTGGTTAATGCATAGTGTGAAAATGTGTGTATTTCATATAGATGCTTTTTGTTGTGATGGAGAATGCATACTAATAGTATGGTATTTTCATATTTTTCAGTTTATAATTGTAGATGTTTGGTTTTAGTTTTTTTATTCATATGTATAGACGATGTTGTCTAATAAGTGAAAAAATTATATATTTGTTAGGATGGCCGAGCATGAGGACAATGGGCGTTTGTATACGGGGCTTGACCTTGCTTTTGACAAGGACCATCGTGCCCGTGCTATTGAGCGTGGAGAGGTAACAATGTTCATGCTACTTTTTGAATGAAGGAAGCTTCTGACATATTTTCTCAATTGTTACCGAAACTTGCTGTCATCCGCTTTAGGAGCCACACGACGGAAAACCAGATGCAATATGACGTGCGCTACGAGCCGTACTTTGAGCGTGCCGGGCTGCTACCGTTTGTTCTTCAGATCAAGCGCGTGCCGCCGTCGATGTGCCATTCAGCTCTCACCGCCCTCGTCGATCGTTGGCGGCCAGAGACACACAGCTTCCATCTCCCTTGTGGCGAGCTAACGGTGACGTTGGAGGACTTTGCCATGATCACTAGGCTTCCCATTGACGGCAAGGCTCTCACCGGACGAGTGGACGGCAAGAACTGGCGTGCGAGGGTTACCGCTCTCATCGGTGACTGCTCGGCCTCTCTTAGTGCCTGTGGAAGGATCGACAACAGGACAAACGGCATCCCATTCCCTTGGCTCCAGATCATAGGTCGGGATGCCTGAAGAAGCCAATGAGGAGACCGTGGAGCGGTATGCTCGAGCGTACGTGTGGCACCTCCTATCACAGGTGGTCTTTAGAGACTGCTCGAGACGTTATTCCTTGGATGTTTCTTGACTTCTTGGCCGACCGGGACGAGAAGTACAGCTGAAGTCTCTTGGGCTCGCCTACTTATACCGTCAGGTAACAAGTTATGCAAATATCCATTAAGCATGGTAGTATGTTCATGAATTCCTACAAAGAGCACTCCTCCAACTCTTATGTTAGTACATTTAACCAGTTTGATTTTTGGGTTGCAGCTCGACGTCACATGTAGGAAAACCACCTCGAGGCCATGCATGGGTGGATGTATATGGGGCCTCTCGGTCTGGATGTGGGAGCGTTTGCCGGTTGGCGTCCTGAAAAGCATCCTTCACCGCACGTGTGGGTAGGCCTTAATGAAGAAGATGATGTTTTTCGACTCCCTACCGTGGCATTCTCTTGGGACCGGGTTAGAATTTTTGGAAGCAAGAACAAGTCCTTGTACAAGAATTTCATCAACAAAATGGACAGCCTCGCATATCGTGAGGTATACTGATTCAATATTTTCTCTAAGCTTCCATCAAATGCATTGGCCGAACTAATAGCTCGTTGATAGGTTAATTGGAGGCCTTACGAGGCAAATATGGGTTTCACATTGAACCAGATGTGCACTAGGGACTCCCATCTTTGGCGGATCAGGTGCCCTCTCATATGCATTTATGCTGTCGAGTGGCATCTACCACATCGAGTGGCCATGCAATTTGGTATGAGGCAACGCACCCCACCGGAGCCAGCAAGCATGGATGGACTTGAGCTTCACAAGTGAGTTACCTAACCGATGCTATGTTAACCAACAATACAATGTTTCAAATTGTTTCTTATGCTTTGTTGTTGTCATTCTTTGCAGTCAGAACCGAAAGAATAATCAAAATGTGCTTGAGTGGGGACAACACCATGCTAGGTATGTCGAGATGTGGGAGCAGAGGCTCGGGATATGACTTTGGCGGACATGAGGAATTACAAAGAAACTCATCTAAAGTGGTATGACAATGGGAGGCGATTTCGGGTGCGTTTGAGGCCAAGGTGGACCAACGCAGATCTCGCAGATCATGATGCAAACAATGAATCAGATGATGAGTATGACGCCATAGTGAGAAGTGCACAAGGTTCTCACAGAGAGTATGCGCCCTTGACTGATAGAGTGGTAAGTCTTGTGAACCTATTTGAAGAGTGGATTCATATTATCTTGATTGTGCAAACTTTTGAGCTTACATTGAATTTTCAGACTTTTGAGCTCAATAGAAGTATCATCGAAGGCTCGAATGCACTAATCCATAACCCCGGGACTCCGGAGTCGGATGCTACCTTGAGGGAAACGGTGAAAGTAAGCACTAGAGATCCTTAGTCTTTTGCATTAAAAATGTTTTACTTCACAAGTCCTTACTGTGTTGCATTAAAAATCTTTGTCTCTTTGTTGTTGTTGTTGTTGTTGCTGCTGCAGCGTTTCATGAAACGTTGCCGGAAGCTAGTCACCATTCTTGGATGCGCAAGCCCAGGTGACGTAGATGTGCATGCTCCGAGCACATCCATGGTGCAGGCTAGTGGAGCCGCCGCTTCTTCTAGCCACGCCGGTGCTAATACTAGCCACGCCCATGCTTCTTCTAGCCACGTCGATGATGGCAGCGACTCCGGTGAATCTGAGGAGGAAGAGGAGGTGGACTTGCAGGACGACGAAGCCCCGGAAGAGATGAACATGTCACAAATGATGGATGCACCACCGGCCTCCCAAGCAAAAAGTGTTTCTCACCCTCATGATGATCCATTCAGCCCGTCACCGTTCCAAAAGCCGCTCCCTCGTCGCCGCAAGAAGACCACGAATGAGGGGTGCTCTAAGAGAGGAAGAATGGGATGATGAACTAGTGTTTGGGCATGTTAAACTAGTGTTTGGCCATGTTGAACTATAATGAGCTTCTAGTTTGCTTTGGACTTGAGGACTTTTATTTCAAGTATTATGTTGGACTTGAGGACTTATATTTCTAGTGTTTTGTTGGTCTTGTTTTCTACTACTTGTGCTATATCTATTACATATGATGAACTGCTGTGAAAACTGTGCATATATAATGTTATATGATCTGAAAAAACTGATGTTTGCATTTTTGTTCTGTTGCTGGTGTGAGGACAGGACCCTACCGCCATAGTCTCCGGCGGTAGGGTACGCAGTCCTACCGCCGGAGACTATGGCGGTAGGGTCCTGCCCTCACACCAGCCACTAGAAAAGGATAAGTACCCCCCACACACACACACACACACACCCACCCATTCAACATCTTTCCTCCCCGAGCTGGTCTTCTATTTTTCACCTCCCTCCCCATTGAAGCCCTCCCAAATCCATCTTCATTCTTTGAGATTTTTCCGGTGGATCCGGACTATTTTCATCTTTGAAGGTATCTCTATCACCCCTCTCAGTTTTGTTGGTTGGAATCATAGCATTTGGTTGCATTGTTAGCTTTGTTGCAAACCCTAGTTTTAGTCATTTTGTGTTAAATGAACTATCAAGTTCATTTCTAAGATTATATATGTGCTTACTATAGTGCCAAATTAGTGGATCTAACACTTCATAGTAGAAACTAGGGTTGCGGTTAGGGTTAGTGCTTAGGGTTATGCTAATGACTTAAGTTTGTGTCATCTTGTGTTAAATCAACTATCAAGTTGATTTGTAAGGTTATATATGTGCTTACTATGGTCGCAAGTTAGTGGATCTGACACTTCATAGTACAAACTACGGTTGTGGTTAGGGTTAGTGCTTAGGGTTATGCTTATGATGCCTTCAGTTTTTGGGTGTGAGAAGACCAAATGTGGGGTGGGGGTTAGTGCTTAAGGTTATGCTTACGATGACCGTTATAGTTACCCCTCGACTTGTAGGATGTCACCGATCATCTTCTTTGAGACTTCCGCGGAGGCGGCGGCAAAGCGTGAACGCGAAGTCATTGAGGAAAAGATGAAGCTGTGGGTCGAAGCCGTCGATGCATTGAATGCGGCTTGTAGTGACTTTTCAAAATACTATGTGAGCGAGTGTGACGATGACAAAGTTGAGTTCTATGATGCTAAACAGAAAAACATAAGCAAGCTCAAGAAGGAAGAGAAATTTCATAGACGTGCTCTGCAAGGCAAATTGCATTGTGCGGTACAAGGGATGAAGTGCATGAGATGGACTTGAAAAACCCCGGCCAGGTCATTGATTGGCTACTCAGGCAACCATCTTCGCTGATAGCTAGTGTGCCACCGGAACCTCCACTACGAACACCCGTTTGGCTAGAGCTCGTGTTGGCATCGGTCCTTGATTTTTTGCTGCATGTCCTAACATTGTGTCCCGGATCGTCACATTGTCCATAGTTGTTGATGTCCGGTGGCTCCATGAAATGACCGCTACCAAACCGTTTCATTCCTGTGTAACCAGCTAGATCATCCATGTCACTCCTAAACCTCTTCTTCCTTCTTCTTCCCTTTGTAGGCACCATGAGTTCAGGGTCAGGCGCGATATGTGGGCCATCATACTCAGGCCACTGTGACTGGTCAAGGAAAGGATGAAATCGAGGCGCCCATGTCAACCTCGTGGCTTCCAATGTGAACTCCTGCAACCGCACGGTCCTCCCATCAGAAACATGCAAGTTTCTCGCCTTGGCCGCTGTCATCAAATGCGAGCACGGCCAGTGGTACTTATGAGGCCTCTCACACTGACACCACCGGTGCTTGAGGTCCACCTTATACGCAACACCGCCGTAAGCCACACCGTCTCGTGTTGTGCCACCTGGCTCGTCCACTTGATAGATCATTTCTTTGTCGTTGAATCTAATGATTTGTTGATGCGAGGACTTCCCTGCTTGAAACCTCAACCGATCATCAACCTTGTCGGGATACTCTTTTTTTTCACCTATCCATTTGGCGGTGGTTTCGGAATGCCTAAGAAAATACTCGTTCAGCTTGAAGAAGGTGTATTTCAGTATTGCAGTCACCGGCAAAGAACGGACGCCCTTAAGCACATTATTGAAGCATTCTACCATGTTGCTCGTCATGTCACCGTATCTCCAACCTCCTTCATCGTAAGCGCGTGACCACTTATGCTTCTTCCCATAATTCCTTTCCAAGAATGCTCTTCCACCTTTGTTCTTTGCCAATGCCTTGAAGAGTTTATCATACCGGATTTTGAATGAACTGACGGTGAAGGCCACACAAACATGGGTAAGGTCTTTGCAAAACTCCTTGCTCTTGCATGCCCGGTAAAAGTTCGCCACGAAATGCCTCATGCACCATCGGTGATGAAGCTTTGGAAGCCCAGGAATGACAACTTCTATGGCTTTGAGAATGCCATGGTGCCGGTCCGATATAATGCATACCTGCCTCTTCCCAATCACCTTGGTCCTCACATGCCCCATGAACCATTCCCAATTGTCGTCATTCTCGGAATGAACTAAAGCAAAGGCCACCGGCAACACGTTATCATTGGATGAATGAGCCATTGCCACCATTAGTGTGCCCTTGTATTTGTCGGTCAAGAAAGTGCCATCTATATACAACACCGGACGATAATGCTTAAATGCCTCGATGCATTGCCCAAAACTCCAGAAGGCACGATGAAACACTCCGTCAATGTCCTCAACCCCATGCTGCATGCCTGGGTTCTTATGTGCAATGGCTCCCAACATCCTCGGAAGAATATTGTATGCGGCCGCATAATCACCGTGCAACATCCTAATAGCATTTGACTTGGCCTTCCATACCTTCCCATAGTTGACCTTGTATCCGTACATTTTTTCAACAATACTCATCAAAAACTTCACCTTCACGGTTGGGTCATGGGATATCTCATTCAATAATTTGTAGCCGAGAAACTCGGCGTGAGTTGACAAAGTGGCCCTTGCTTCGTCAGCTTTATGCGGAGGTATGCACTCGTGAGTAGCTACACAACTTTTCAACTCCCATTGCCCCGTTTCATGAATTTTTCTTCCACGAACCTTCCATTTACATCCTTCTTTGTCACACTTCACGGTGTACCACACCTCTTGGTTAGAATGACCAACAACAAATGGCCTATGGTTCCGAATGGCGTAGTCACTCAACCACATCTTAAACTCTTGGAAGCACCCAAACTTGATGCCTTTTTTCAAATAAGCATTCTCGTCCTCATTCTTCGGCCTTGGATCGCTGACTCTCGGGCACGGTGTTGTTTCAACCAACCCCAGTCTCATGCCACCATCAACAATGGCATGGTCGGCAAGGCTAAGATCACGAAACAATGGGGGTCCTCTTTCCTTGCCGTGCACCTCCTTGAAGAATTGATTTTCTTGCACCGTGAATCCATCTTCGTCCAAATCTTCCTCAGGACCCTCATCATCAGAGCCATAACCACACATACGGTTATAATGGAGGCTACGATCCATGTCTTGTTGATGGACAATGACATCCAAGTTACCTATTGGATTGTAATGAATCTCTTCTTCTTCCATTAAGCATCATCATCATCAACATGAGCCATATCATTTATCTCCGGGTCTTGAATTACTATGGCTCTATCATTCATCTCCGCTTCATTTGATTGACTACTTGGTGGTTGGCTACAAGAATTGGGGACATACACCTCCACCCAAGCATCATGTATTGGGGAGGAGGCATGCCGGTTCAAGTCAATTTGTAGCAGAGGAGCATCAACCTTGGTGGCAAATAATTCAAGTGAGTTGTCTTGTGATTGCTCTACTTTACCCTTGTACACCTTCCAATGCAATTCCGAGGTGATAGGCATACTCTTCAACTGAGACTTCACCCCCACTCCAACATCATACCTTCCAATAAGTTTAAGCTCATCACTTGGGTCCATCCAATGTAACACACTTCTAACTTTCACAACTACATCCTCATGTTGGAAATATGCCCTAGAGGCAATAATAAATTAGTTATTAGTATATTTCCTTGTTCATGATAATCGTTTATTATCCATGCTATAATTTTATTGAAAGGAAACTCAGATACATGTGTGGGTACATAGACAACACCATGTCCCTAGTAAGCCTCTAGTTGACTAGCTCGTTAATCAATAGATGGTTACGGTTTCCTGACCATGGACATTGGATGTCATTGATAACGGGATCACATCATTAGGAGAATGATGTGATGGACAAGACCCAATCCTAAGCTAGCACAAAGATCGTAGTTCGTATGCTAAAGCTTTTCTAATGTCAAGTATCATTTCCTTAGACCATGAGATTGTGCAACTCCGGATACCGTAGGAATGCTTTGGGTGTACCAAACGTCACAACGTGGCGGGTGTCTATAAAGGTTCATTACAGGTATCTCCGAAAGTATCTGTTGGGTTGGTACGAATCGAGATCGATTTGTCACTCCGGTTGACGGAGAGGTATCTCTGGGCCCACTCGGTAGGACATCATCATAATGTGCACAATGTGACCAAGGGGTTGATCACGGGATGATGTGTTACGGAACGAGTAAAGAGACTTGCCGTAACGAGATTGAACAAGGTATCGGGATACCGACGATCGAATCTCGGGCAAGTACAATACCGCTAGACAAAGGGAATTGAATACGGATTGATTGAATCCTCGACATCGTGGTTCATCCGATGAGATCATCGTGGAACATGTGGGAGCCAACATGGGTATCCAGATCCGCTGTTGGTTATTGACCGAGAACATCTCGGTCATGTTCGCATGGTTCCCGAACCCGTAGGGTCTACACACTAAGGTTCGGTGGCGCTAGAGTTGTTATGGGAAATAGTATGTGGTTACGAAGGTTGTTGAGTCCGGATGTGATCCCGGACGTCACGAGGAGTTCGGAATGGTTGGCGGTGAAGATCGATATATTGGACGAAGGGTATTGGAGTCGGAAGTGTTCCGGGGTACCGGGCTATGGCCAAGATGGTGAAAGGTGTTTGGGGAGCCCGGCAAGTGTTGGAGGGCCTCATAGGCCAAAGGGAAGGGCAAACCAGCCCACTAAGGGGTGGTGCGCCCTCCCAGCCCCTCTCACGTAACCAGGAGAGGTGGGGCGCCTCCCTAGGGCAGACCCCTTCCCGGCTTGGGGCAAGTTTCCTAGGGGTGGGGCCGCCCAAACCCATCTAGGGTTTCCCACAGGCCGCCCTCCCTAGGGAACCCTAGGCGCCTCCTCCACCCCTTACCCCTATATATAGTGAGGGAGAGAGGGCAGCCGCACCTTCCTGGCGCAGCCCTCCCTCCTCCAACACTTCCTCCTCCTCCGTAGTGCTTAGCGAAGCTCTGTGGAGAACCACGAGCTCCATCACCACCACGCCATGCTGTCGGAGTTTTCCTCAACTTCTCCTCTCCCTTGCTGGATCAAGAAGGAGGAGACGTCCCGGGCTGTACGTGTGTTGAGCGCGGAGGTGCCGTCCATTCGGCGCTAGGATCATCGGTGAGTTGGATCACGAGGAGTGCGACTCCATCAACCCCGTTCTCTTGAGCGCTTCCGCTTAGCGATCTACAAGGGTATGTAGATGCACTCTCCTTCCCTCGTTGCTGGTTTCTCCATAGATAGATCTTGGTGACACGTGGGAAAATTTTGAATTTCTGCTCGTTCCCCAACAAAGGGCATCATGAGCTAGGTCTATTGCGTAGATTCTTTGCACGAGTAGAACACAAAGTAGTTGTGGGCGTTGATTTTGTTCAATATGCTTACCGTTACTAGTCCAATCTTGTTTCGACGGTATTGTGGGATGAAGCGGCCGGACCGACCTTACACATACACTTACGTGAGACAGGTTCCACCGATGACATGCACTTGGTGCATAAGGTGGCTAGCGGTGCCGCCTCTCACTTTAGTCGAACGGATTCAATGAAAAGGGTCCTTATGAAGGGTAAATAGCAATTGGCATATCACGTTGTGGTTTTGCGTAGGTAAGAAACGTTCTTGCTAGAAACCCATAGCAGCCACGTAAAACATGCAAACAGCAATTAGAGGACGTCTAACTTGTTTTTGCAGGGTATGCTATGTGATGTCATATGGCCAAGAAGAATGTGATGAATGATATGTGATGTATGAGATTGATCATGTTCTTGTAATAGGAATCACGACTTGCATGCCGATGAGTATGACAACCGGCAGGAGCCATAGGAGTTGTCTTTATTTATTGTATGACCTGCGTGTCATTGAACAACGCCATGTAATTACTTTACTTTATTGCTAACCGGTAGCCATAGTAGTAGAAGTAATAAGTTGGCGAGACAACTTCATGGAGACACGATGATGGAGATCATGGTGTCATGCCGGTGACGATGATGATCATGGAGCCCCGAAGATGGAGATCAAAAGGAGCAATATGATATTAGCCATATCATGTCACTATTTGATTGCATGTGATGTTTATCATGATTATACATCTTATTTGCTTAGAACGACGGTAGTAAATAAGACGATTCCTCATTAAAATTTCAAGAAAGTGTTCCCCTAACGTGCACCGCTATGAAAGTTCGTCGCTTGAAGCACCACGTGATGATCGGTGTGATAGATTCTTACGTTCACATACAACGGGTGTAAGCCAGATTTACACACGCCAAACACTTAGGTTGACTTGACGAGCCTAGCATGTACAGACATGGCCTCGGAACACAAGAGACCGAAAGGTCGAGCATGAGTCGATAGTAGATACGATCAACATGAAGATGTTCACCGATGATGACTAGTCCGTCTCATGTGATGATCGGACACGGCCTAGTTGACTCGGATCATGTAATCACTTAGATGACTAGAGGGATGTCTATTCGAGTGGGAGTTCATGAGATGAACTTAATTATCCTGAACATAGTCAAAATATCTTTGCAAATTATATCGTGGCTCGCGCTTTAGTTTCACTGTTTAGATATGTTCCTAGAGAAAATATAGTTGAAAGTTGACAATGGCGATTATGCGGACAGAGAAAGCTTATGTCCTTAATGCACCGCTCGTGTGTGAACCCCAAACGTCGCCCTGTGGATGTTGCGAACATCGGACACACGCTTTGATAACTACGTGATATTTCAGTTAAATGGTTTAGAGTAGAGGCACCAAAGACGTTTCTCGAAACATATAAGATGTTTCGAGGGCTGAAATTGGGATTTCAGGCTTGTGCCCACGCCAAAAGGTATAAGACCTCCGACGATTTTCTTAGCCTGCAAACTAAGGGAGAAAAGCTCAATCGTTGAGCTTGTGCTCAGATTGTCCGAGTGCAACAATCACTTGAATCGAGTGGGAGTTGATCTTCCGGATGAGATAGTGATGTTTCTCCAAAGTCATTGCCACCAAGCTGCTAGAGCTTCGTGATGAACTATAACATATCAGGGATAGATATGATGATCCTTGAGGTATTCACGATGTTTGACACATAAAAGTAGAAATCAAGAAGGAGCATCAATTGTTGATGGTTGGTGAAACCACTAGTTTCAAGAAGGGCAAGGGCAAGAAGGATACTTCATGAAACGGCAAATCAGCTGCTGCTCTAGTGAAGAAACCCAAGGTTGAACCCAAACCCGAGACTAAGTGCTTCGTAATAAGGGAACAGCCATTTGGAGCAGAATTACCCTAGATACTTGGTAGATGAGAAGGTGGCAAGGTCGATAGAAGTATATTGATATACATTATGTTAATGTGTACTTTACTAGTACTCCTAGTAGCACCAGGCTATTAAGATACCGATTCGTTTGCTAAGTGTTAGTAACTCAAATAAAAGAGCTACGGAATAAACGGAGACTAGCTAAAGGTGAGTGACGATATGTGTTGGAAGTGTTTCCAAGTTTGATTTGATCAAACATCGCACGCCCCCTCTACCATCAAGATTAGTATTAAACCTGAATAATTGTCATTTGGTGATTATGCTGAGCATAGACATGATTGGATTATGTCTATCTCAATATGGTTATTCATTTAAGGAGAATAATGGTTACTCTATTTATTTGAATAATACCTTCAATGGTCTTGCACCTAAAGGAATGGTTTATTGAATCTCGATCGTAGTGATACACATTTTCATGCCAAAAGATATAAGATAGTAATGATAGTACCACCTTCTTGTGGCACTGCCATTTGAGTCATATTGGTATAGAACGCATGAAGAAGCTCCATGTTGATGGATCTTTGGACTCACTCGTTTTGAAAAGTTTGAGACATGCTAACCATGTCTATTGGTGTATATGCATGAAGAAACTCCATGCAAATGGACCGTTTGGACTCACTTGATTTTGAATCACTTGAGACATGCAAATCATACCACATGGGCAAGATGACCAAAGCCTCGTTTTTCAAAGTGAAATGGAACAAGAAAGCAACTTGTTGGAAGTAATACATTTTGATGTGTGCAGTCCAATGAATGCTTTGAGGCACGCAATGGATATCGTTATGTTCTTACTTCACAGATGATTTGAGTAGATACTGAGTATATTTATTGATGAAACACAAGTCTAAATTATTGAATGGTTCAAGTAATTTCAGAGTGAAGTTAAAGATCATCGTGACAAGAGGATAAAATTTCTATGATATGATCATAGAGATGAGTATCTGAGTTACGAGCTTTGGCACGCTATTAAGACATAGTGGAAATTGTTTCACAATTAATACCGCTGAACACCATAGTGTGATGGTGTGTCCGAACATCATAGTTGCACCCTATTAGATATGGTGCGTACCATGATGTCTCTTATCGAATTACCACTATCGTTCATGGGTTAGGCATTAGAGACAACCGCACTCACTTTAATAGGGCACCACGTAATTCCGTTGAGACGACCCTGTTTGAACTATGGTTTGGAGAAACCTAAGTTGTCGTTTCTTAAAAGTTTGGGGTTGCGACGCTTATGTGAAAAAGTTTCAGGTTGATAAGCTCGAAGCCAAAGCGGATAAAATGCATCTTCATAGGACACCCAAAACAGTTGGGTATACCTCCTAATTCAGATCCGAAAGCAATAGGGATTGTTTCTTGAATCAGGTCCTTTCTCGAGGAAAAGTTTGTCTCGAAAAGTTAAGTGGGAGGATGGTGGAGACTTGATATGGTTATTGAACCGTCACTACAACTAGTGTGTAGCAGGGCACAAGAAGTTGTTCCTGTGGCACCTACACCAATTGAAGTAGAAGCTTATGATAGTGATCATGAAACTTCGGATCAAGTCACTACCGTACCTCGTAGGGTGACAAGGATGTGTACTGCTTCAGAGGGGTACAGTAATCCTGTCTTGAAGGTCATGTTGCTAGACAACAATGAACCTACGAGCTATGGAGAAGCGATGGTGGGCCCATATTCCGCCAAATGGTTAGAGGCCATGAAATCCGAGATATGATCCATGTATCAGAACAAAGCATGGACTTTGGTGGACTTGCCCGATGATCGGCAAGCTATTGAGATAAATGGATTTTTAAGAAGAAGACGGGCGTGGACGGTAATGTCACCGTCTATGAAGCTCGACTTGTGGCAAAGAGTTTTTCACAAGTTGACTACGATGAGATTTTCTCATCCGTAGCGATGCTTAAGTCCGTCGGAATCATGTTAGCATTAGCTGCATTTATGAAATCTAGCAGATGGATGTCAAAACGAGTTTCCTTACCAGTTTCTGTGAGGAAAGGTTGTATGAGATACAATCAGAAAGGTTTTGTCGATCCTAAGGATGCTGAAAGGTATGCTAGCTCCAGTAATCCTTCCATGGACTGGAGTAAGCATCTCGGAGTTGGAATATACTATTTGATAAGATGATCAAAGATTTTGGGTTTATACAAAGTTTATGAGAAACTTGTATTTCCAAAGAAGTGAGTGGGAGCACTATAGAATTTTTGATGAGTATATGTTGTTGACATATTGTTGATCAGAAATGATGTAGAATTTCTGGAAAGCATATAGGGTTATTTGAAAAGTGTTTTTCAAGTGAAAACCTGTATTAAGCTACTTGAACATTGAGCATCAAGATCTATAGGGATAGATAAAAAACGCTTAATGGTACTTTCAAATGAGCATATACCTTGACATGATCTTGAAGGTGTTCAAGATGGATCAGTCAAAGAAGGAGTTCTTGCCTGAGATGTAAGGTATGAAGTTAAGACTTAAAGCTCGACCACGGCGTAACGTAGAGAAAGGACAAAGGTCGTCCCCTATGCCTTAGACGTAGGCTCTACAAGATGCTATCTTTGTGTACCGCATCGAAGTGTGCCTGCCATGAGTCACTCAAGGGTACAAGAATGATCCAGAATGGATCATTGGATAGCGATCAAAATTGTCCTTGGAGTAAATAAGGACATGTTTCTCGATTATGGAGGTGATAAAGAGTTCCGCGTAAAGGGTTACGTCGGTGCAAGCTTTAACACCTATCCAAGTGACTCGGAGTAGCAAACCGGATACGTATAGTGGAGCAACCATTTGGAATAGCTCCAAGTAGAGCGTGGAAGCAGCGTTTACAATATGACCTAGAAATTTGCAAATCACACACGGATCTGAAAGGTTCAGACCCGTTGACTAAAACCTCTCTCACAAGCAAAACATGATCAAACCTCAGAACTCATTGAGTATTAATCACATGATGATGTGAACTAGTTTACAGACACTAGTAAACTCTTTGGATGTTGGTCACATGGCGATGTGACCTATCAGTGTTAATCACATGACGATGTGAACTAGATTATTGACTCTAGTGCAAGTGGGAGACTGTTGGAAATATGCCCTAGAGGCAATAATAAATTAGTTATTAGTATATTTCCTTGTTCATGATAATCGCTTATTATCCATGCTATAATTTTATTGAAAGGAAACTCAGATACATGTGTGGGTACATAGACAACACCATGTCCCTAGTAAGCCTCTAGTTGACTAGCTCGTTAATCAATAGATGGTTACAGCTTCCGACCATGGACATTGGATGTCATTGATAACGGATCACATCATTAGGAGAATGATGTGATGGACAAGACCCAATCCTAAGCCTAGCACAAAGATCGTAGTTCAGTATGCTAAAGCTTTTCTAATGTCAAGTATCATTTCCTTAGACCATGAGATTGTGCAACTCCCGGATACCGTAGGAATGCTTTGGGTGTACCAAACGTCACAACGTATCTGGGTGGCTATAAAGGTTCATTACAGGTATCTCCGCAAGTATCTGTTGGGTTGGCACGAATCGAGACTGGGATTTGTCACTCCGGTTGACGGAGAGGTATCTCTGGGCCCACTCGGTAGGACATCATCATAATGTGCACAATGTGACCAAGGGGTTGATCATGGGATGATGTGTTACGGAACGAGTAAAGAGACTTGCCGGTAACGAGATTGAACAAGGTATCGGGATACCGACGATCGAATCTCGGGCAAGTACAATATCGCTAGACAAAGGGAATTGAATACGGGATTGATTGAATCCTCGACATCGTGGTTCATCCGATGAGATCATCGTGGAACATGTGGGAGCCAACATGGGTATCCAGATCCCGCTGTTGGTTATTGACCGGAGAACATCTCGGTCATGTCTGCATGGTTCCCGAACCCGTAGGGTCTACACACTTAAGGTTCGGTGACGCTAGAGTTGTTATGGGAAATAGTATGTGGTTACCAAAGGTTGTTCGGAGACACGGATGTGATCCCGGACGTCACGAGGAGTTCCGGAATGGTCCGGCGGTGAAGATCGATATATTGGACGAAGGGTATTGGAGTCCGGAAGTGTTCCGGGGTACCGGGCTATGGCCAAGATGACCGAAAGGTGTTTGGGAGCCCGGCAAGTGTTGGAGGGCCTCATGGGCCAAAGGGAAGGGGAAAACCAGCCCACTAAGGGGTGGTGCGCCCTCCCAGCCCCTCTCACGTAACCAGGAGAGGTGGGGCGCCTCCCTAGGGCAGCCCCTTCCCGGCTTGGGGGCAAGTTTCCTAGGGGTGGGGCGCCCAAACCCATCTAGGGTTTCCCCTGTGGCCGCCGCCTCCCCTAGGGAACCCTAGGCGCCTCCTCCACCCCTTACCCCTATATATAGTGAGGAGAGAGAGGGCAGCCGCACCTTCCCTCGGCGCAGCCCTCCCTCCTCCAACACTTCCTCCTCCTCCGTAGTGCTTAGCGGCTCTGGGAGAACCACGACTCCATCACCACCACGCCGTCGTGCTGTCGGAGTTTTCCCTCAACTTCTCCTCTCCTCTTGCTGGATCAAGAAGGAGGAGACGTCCCCGGGCTGTACATGTGTTGAACGCGGAGGTGCCGTCCGTTTGGCGCTAGGATCATCGGTGATTTGGATCACGACGAGTACGACTCCATCAACCCCGTTCTCTTGAACGCTTCCGCTTAGCGATCTACAAGGGTATGTAGATGCACTCTCCTTCTCCTCGTTGCTGGTTTCTCCATAGATAGATCTTGGTGACACGTAGGAAAATTTTGAATTTCTGCTACGTTCCCCAACACCTCATAGGTTGGGCTATACTCAAATACCATGTGTTCTTCCCCTTCATCGTTATTGCCATTCATAAATGTCTCCTTATCCAAATAATGGAGATTCACGAGACAACCCATCTAAATAAATTTTAGATAATGTCAAAGATAGGCGGCAACATAATATGGAACAGTATCCATTGTGCATCCCATGGATCAATAAAAGTTCTATGCAAATACATTTAAGCAAGAAAACAAATAACAACTAAAGAACAAAATATCATGACTTAACCCTAACAACTAAAAAATGACTTTGCTTACCACTAACCCTAACCCTAGAAATAACCAAAACAATAACCATAGATCTAGCTACAAACAACAAAGTTAGCACACTACCCATGGTCAATCACACATATACAACCCTAGATCTAGATCTACCATCCATCAAATCCATTGATTTCACACAAAATGTAGCACAACTAGGATTTGCATAAAAGAAATCAATGCCATCAAATAAGTTGATTCCAACCAACCAAAAAGAAGAGAGTGGGTGAGGTACCTTGAGGGATGAAAATGGCCTCAATCCACCGGAGAAAACTCAAGCAATGGAGATGAATTTGATGGAGCCCTAGGATGGGGAGAGAGGGGGGAGAGGGGCTCAGCTCGGGAAAGAAAGAATTTTGGGGCGAATGGGTGGCTTGTGGGGCCCACCTAACCCCCAGCCATTGGTTTTATGCATTTAGCACCCTACCGCCATTGTCTCTGGCGGTAGGCTGCCTAGAGCTACCGCCACAGCCAGTGGCGGTAGCCACTTATCCACGCAGCAGGCAAATGGCGCCGTCGACGTTGACCCGGTCCCTACCGCCAGAGCTGGTGGCGGTAGGGCGTTCTAGCCTACCGCCAGCTTGGGTGGCGGTAGGAAAAAGATCAGATTCGAAAATTTTTCCAAAGAAGGGTTAGATGCGGCTAAACGTGCACAAAAGGGTCAAAACAGTGAATTTGGCCGAATGGTGAAGCGTTGTCCTTATTTGCTTGGCCGCAGCTACCATGATTTAACCGAAAAGGCTACACGTACGCTTGCTTGCTCCGGCGAGGCGCTCCCGGTCGTTTGTAGTTTGTTGGCACGATGATTGCTCACCTCGGCAGCGTCTCCGGTCGCATCGCATGGACACTTCCCCATCGCATCGCACGAGTCCTGCCCAGCTGCATCGGTTCTCCGCGGCGCTCGAACCGCTCCGCGCGCGCGCGTGTTGAGGATTGCGCTCGCTGTTGGCCCGTACGTTTGTTGACACGATGATCAACTGGGCAACGGCTCCGGCTGCATCGCATGGACACTTCTCCATGGAGCGGGACAAGCGACGCGGGTTACCCACCACATCGCGCGAGTCTTGGCAACATCGGTTCATGCTGCACGTAGAGTACGTACACTGCGCGGTTATCAGCCGCACTCGCACCCCTCCGCGCGCACCGCGCAAAATGCACCCGACCCCCAACGCGCGCGCTTGTTTTTTTTGAGGGAAAGATCGCCGCTTTATTAACTAAGTGTAGCTCGGAATGTCATCCGAAATTACATCCAAAATGCAGTCTGGGGGAACACCCAACCAAACCTTACACAATTCATCTCCTACCCCTACTCTTGCTAATTTATGCGCGGCAACATTACCCGTGCGTCTAACCCACGTCACTTTGTACTGATCCTTCGTCTCCAGCATGTGTTTGATTTCCTGAATCCATGGTCCTGCTCCCGAATAATTGATGCCCTTCTGGTTGATCATTTGCACCACCGGCAAACAATCCAGCTCCAAATGGACATTCTGTACATTGATCTCCTCTGCTACCTGCAATGCTCTTCTACACGCCAAAATCTCCGCTGCTTCAGGCTCCACAATGTGTGGAAAAAGATGGCATACTCCGGCCAGAAATGCCCCATTATGGTCCCGAAGCACAGCTCCACCGCCAGCCTTACTCCCTCCTTTATGCACTGCACCATCTGAATTAATCTTCACCCATCCAACTTCAGGTGCTTCCCACTTTTGTGGCAGATCCGTCCTTTCTGGTCTCTCCCTGATTTGATGCACGCTGTTCCATTCCGCCATGTGAGAGCAAACTGACTCCATTATTTCATGTGGTTGATCAATCCTCTTCCCATCTCTTGCTGCATTCCTAGCGAGCCATAGTCCATAAGTAGCCTGAATCATTGCCTCCCGCTCGTCCCCGTCAGCAGCAGCAAACCATTCAACGAGCCAGCCAGATAGTTGGCCATGATTATCCGACGGAGCCGGTGGAAATGCCACAGAGACGCCCTTCTCCTCCCGCAGCAACTTCCAGAAGTGGACAGAGTGTGGACACGCCCAAAAACGGTGGTATATGGTTTCCTCTCGACCACATGCCACGCAAAAAACTCCTGGTTTAATTCTTCTGTGATGAAGCTCGGCGCCAACCGCCAGTCCGTTCTTAATCATACGCCACATATGGATTTTTGCCTTCTGCGGTGCCCTCGTTTCCCACAAGGCCATATAGCCTTTGTGCCTTTGGACTGATCTCGAGCCCTCTTGCTGGCCCCTCATGGCTCTCCTCCTTGACACCCAAAGATGGTAGGCAGATTTGACGCTGAAAATCCCATTCTTAGTGTAATTCCATGCTAGGTAGTCATCCGTTCCCGGGCCTCCGACTGCAATTTGCTGGATATCCACACGGTCAGAATCCGAGAACATTGCTTCAAGTTTTCCTACATCCCAGCACGTTCCATCCTGAGTCAGAAGATCTGAAACCCTCGTGATCCCCTGTATGTACCGTTGACCCAGTGGCCTTAGGTACCCTTGTCTCGGTATCCAGTTATCATGGTGAATATTCACTCGTGAGCCGTCGCCCACCCTCCACACAAGGCCTTCTCTCAACAGGTCTCGACCATGTAAAATGCTACGGTACGTGAAAGACGAGTTTGACGGAATTGTAGCTGACATAATTGATTCATCTTTGAAGTACCTTGCCTTGAGCACCCTAGCACACAAAGAAGATGGAGTAGTCAGGATCCTCCATGCTTGTTTCGCCAAGAGAGCTTGGTTGAAACCTTCCTGATTACGAAAACCAAGTCCTCCGTCTCCCTTAGATGCACACATCTTTTCCCAGGAGATCCAATGAACCTTCTTTTCACCATCAATTGCACCCCACCATAATTTCGAAGAGATAGAAGTCAGATTCCTGTATATCTTCTTTGTGAGGTGAAAACAACTCATAGTGAACGTCGGGATTGATTGTAGTCCTGATTTAACTAGCACTTCCCTCGCCGCCTTCGATAAACCTTGGCCTTTCCAACCTATCACCTTTCCCTTTGAACTTTCTGTTAGATATTTGAACGTACCATCTTTAGACTTACCAACCAGTGTTGGTAGTCCAAGGTAACGCTCACTCAACGCTTCAGACTCGATCCCAATGGATTGCTTTAGTTCAGATTTAGCCTCATCGTTACATCCCTTCCCAAAAAATATAGAGGATTTTTGCAAATTCACCTTCTGTCCGGAGGCCTCCTCATAGACCACCAACATATTTTTAAGAACCGTCAAGCTTCCCATTGTTCCTTCCAGAAATACAATGCTATCATCTGCAAACAGTAGATGCGTGACATGGGGGCCAGTGCTCCCAAAAGCCACCCCCTTTAAAGCGTTGTCTTGCTGAGCTTTCCTCAACAAGGCCGAGAACCCTTCAATACAAAAGAGGAATAAATACGCCGACAACGGATCCCCTTGCCTAAGTCCACGGGAAGGTGTGAACTCCCTCGAATAGCCTCCATTTAGCTTAACTGAGAACCTGGCGGACTTAATACATATCATAATCATGGCTATCCATAAAGGGTCAAAACCGAAACGAGCTAGAGTCTGTTCCAAAAAAGCCCACTTGACTCTATCATACGCCTTTATCATATCCAGCTTCACCGCACATAAGCATTTCTTCCTTCTTCTCGTTCGGATGGCATGAACACATTCATATGCAACCAAGAAATTATCCGTGATAAGTCGACCAGGAACAAAAGCACTTTGCTCCTCCGAGATGAGAATTGGAAGAATGACTTTCAATCTATTAGCCAGTACCTTAGTTGCAATCTTGTACAACACGTTGCAAAGGCTTATCGGTCTAAACTGAGAAAGTAACTCCGGTGAGTTCACCTTCGGGATCATGACCAAAACCGTATCATTAAACGTTTCCGGGGTGGCTGCACCGTTCAGAAAATCTCGCACCGCTGCGCAAACCTCATTTCTAACTAGCTACCAGTGTCGCTGGTAGAAAAGTGCTGGTAGCCTATCCGGACCTGGTGACTTTGTAGGACCCATCTGGAACAGGGCTGCCTTTATCTCGTCGTCAGAGAACGGCCTCGTCAACTTGGCGTTCATGTCCTCCGTCACCACATGTGCAACGTTCTGCAATAAGCTATTGGCACCACGTGACCCTTCTGATGTGAACAAAGACTCATAGAAACTAGCTGCCATCTCCCGCATATCATCATCAGTCGTGCAACGTGACCCATCTGCTCGTAACAAAGCCTTGACCATGTTCTTTCTCTTCCTGTGAGTGGCTCGGTTTTGGAAGTATTTCGTGTTCTGATCTCCGGCCATTAACCAATCTACTCTGGATCGTTGTCTATATAGCAACTCTTCCCGCTCGAACATCTCACGTAATTGTTCCTCCAAGTCACGTACCTCTCCTTGGCAACCTGATGACAGTGCTCGAGTCTTAGCTACCGCAAGTTGTGTTTTGAGATTAGCAATCTTGCGCCTCACAGACCCGAACACCTCTCTAGCCCATCGTTGCATGCTTCCCGTCAGCGTGCCAATTTTGTCCCATACCGCCGTCAGAGTCAGACCCCCGTTTCCCGCCGCGTCCCATGCTTCAGCGACCATATTGTCATATAGCTCGTGTCTCGTCCATGCTTCCTCAAAACGGAATGGTCTGTCGCCTCCTCTAGCGGAGCGCGGAGCCGTCTCCAACGCTCTCACTAGGATAGCCTGATGATCTGATTCCTCGGTCATAATGTGTTCCACTACAGTCTCCGGGTACATCTGCAGGAAGCCATCATTGCATGTGGCTCTATCCAGGCGAACTTGGATGTTTTCAGAACCATCCCTCTTATTATCCCACGTGTAAGGATATCCAGAGAAGCCCAAATCCGCCAGGCTGCAGTCGGCCAAGCAGTCCCTAAAATCGTCCATGCGTGTAAAACTCCTCATATTGCCCCCAATTTGGTCTGTTTGGAATAATGCCTCATTGAAGTCGCCCAAACAAATCCACGGGAGGTCATTTGCCTCCGTAAGAATCTGATTGCATCCCATGATTTCTTCCTCATCTCCGTGTTCGGCTCCCCATAGAATCCAGTGACTCTTGAGGTTTTGCCATCACAACTGATCTCAGCATCAATAAAATACTGGCACCATGGTTTAACTATGACTTGAATATCATCTCGCCACCAGAGAGCCAGACCCCCACTCCTGCCCTCACAATCCACCGCCACACCATTCTTGAACCCCAAACTCCATTTAAGCCTATCCATTGCTCTTGCTTTTTTCTTTGTTTCACACAAGAAAACCACCGCTGGGTTGTGACACCTCACAAGGTCGCGTAGTTCGCCCACTGTCGAGTCCAACCCCAAGCCCCGACAGTTCCAGGCAAGCAGATTCATTGCTCCCGGCGGCCCCGGAGTTCGGGGTCCGCAGCTTCATCATGAGTCTCTGAGATGCGATCAAACACGGAGGCTGTCTTCTGCCTCGTATCGCGAATGAACAGATCAGCCGGAACCTGCCTGTCAATATCGCCTTTAGGCACCCACATCTGTCTGGGCCTTCTCTTCTTGTTTTCATTTACTTCATTGTCATAATGCTCCTGACGTGGCCCATGCACTGAATTTTGCCTAGGCTTTTTCACGTACCTCCCCCTTTGTCTCCCATGCAAGCCATGCATATAGGGTTCCCCCAGTGGGTTGCCTGGCCCGACCCGCTATTCTGCCACCCAGCAGAAGAGGACTGAGCAAAGTCCTTTTCTCTTCTGTACCTCGCATCTTCCCGAACTTCTCTCCTGTGACGCCTCTCATTTTGCTCCATTAATTTGTAACGGAGATCTTTTTCCCTCCGTGCCTCCAAGCTCTCCCTTAAGTCTTTCTCCTTCGGGGTCGCATTCTTTAACTTGCTCTTATCAGGGCTGCTGACCTCATTTGTCTCCTGCCTGTTCCGATCGCCACTGCGTTCGTTGGCTGAACGGGAGAAGTCGGGATTCAGGTTCCTCTTTGTCTGCACCTCTCTCGCCTTGGGATGTACAGTATGCTTCGCAGGCACCTCCCCATTAAAAGAGCTGCTCCTACTCTGATTACTGCTTGTTGCACCATTCGCTGCCCCCCGTGTGTTGTTTCTGCCCGGGGACGCTCTAAGCCATCCCCCCCCCCATTGTGAAGATGAGTCAGATGGTGGCACACAAATCCCACCTGTGTGAACCAGACGCCCGCAGTCGAAGCAAAAATGAGGTACCTTCTCATAATGGAAATCAAACCAAGTTTTCTCCTCATCCTCTTCCGATTTCTTCAGAAAAAAACCGCGGACTAGAGGCTCGAACACAGATATTTTCGCTCTCACCCTAAGTTGGCTTCCTCTTGCAAAACCTTCCTTGTCAACATTCACTCTGACAAACTCTCCCAGCCAGTTACCCAAAGCCCTTCCAAACATCTCCGTTCTTTTGTCTGGTGGAAGATCATTCACTCTAACCCAGACGTCCACCTTGTCAAAAACCATCTCAGAGGGTTGTTTGTCTCCCTCATAATCCTTCATAACCAGCACTGCGAAATCAAACTGCCAGGGGCCATTGTTGAGCACATGCTTCCAGTCGCCCTCGCTGCCAAAGTGCACCATGATGGTATTGGGGCCGATCTCGCTGAATTTAGCCTCATGGTGCAATCCCCAAGCTCTAGGCATCGTTTTCTCCAGCACTGCCTTCTTCATCGGTCTCGGTGAGCACACCCTTCCCACAGCCGACCACTTCCTGTACTTATGGACTATCGGATCTGGATCTTCAAAAACAAAACCTTCAACTTCCTTGTCCATCAAAACCATGCCTCCCAAACGCGCGCTTGTTGAGGAGTACGCTCCCTGTTGGCCCGTTGCCAGCTAACCTTTTTCTAAGCTCAGCTGAGCGACGACGAGAACATGCCAATGATCGAACGCATGGCATGTGTCTCACACTCTCACTCCCGTGGTTCTCGCGTGACGATCTATAGTGTGTGACTGAGTGCGAAAGAGGGAGCTGCGAGCATGCACCTGCTCTTCCCCAACCCTCCCTCCGATGTCTTTTTTCTTTTCGACACGAGCCCCGACTGGATGGGGACGCTGGCTCAAATCCTATAAAATGACCGTCGTCTGTGCTCCCGATTCTCAGCTGATTAGCAGCTTCCTCCTTCCGCCCCCTCTCCCTTCCCACCACCACCTCAAGCAGCTGCAGCTGCTGCATCTATCAAACCCCATTGCTTCAGCTCCTCGCCGCCCACCACTATGCCTGCCATGCCGGATGCGGCCGTGCTGGCCTTCTACCTCGCCGACGGCTGCGCCAAGATCCTCGTGCCGCTCCTCTGCTTCCTCGGCAGCGGCGCCCCGTCCACCCGCACCCCTGCCGTCGACGAGGCGGCCGCCTTGCTCCTCGTCCTCCTCCCCACGGTCTACCTCGCCGGCGTCATCGTCGCCCACTTCGGCGGTGTCGTCCTCGCCCACCTCCACCTGGCCACCACGACGCCGGCCACGGTGCCGACCACGACTGCGGCCAGGGCCGTCTCTTCCGCCGGTCCGGAGTGGTTCGTCGCTCTGCTTTTCGCGCTTCTCTCCATGCTACTTCTCCTCATTGCTGTGCCGTTCGCCGCCGTCTTCTTCTTCCTCGGCGCCGGCAAGCGAGGGTGTGGGTCGGGGGTCAACTTGAACGTGCTGAGCTAAATCTCGGCTTAATCTCCTACTCTGATGAGTACTAGTACCACGGAAGGAAAAGTATTAGTACTCTGATAGTCCTAGTAGTAGTACTACTCATGTAGAGGTGTTGTGTTAGATTTGTGCATTTAGCCAGGAATAGCATATGACGCCATGGACGTCAAGATCGACGGTGGCCGGCGGCGCATCAGACAGGAGTCTGCGGAGTGCGACTGAAGAGTGGCCCCGTGCCCGTCAAGTTCCGAGGTGATGTCCGTCGCTGTCTTGTGTCCAATGGATGCATTCAGCTCCGGCGAGGGACCGGGGGATCACCCACATGTGGACCAACTTCGCCACGTCGTCGGCGGCCATGGCCGATTAGCTCCCCCGACAAGCCATTTTCAACTCAGGCTTGTTACTATAAGCGACCTTCTGGATGTCGTCCCCATTTACTCGTAGTTGATCACGAAAGCTATGCAATGTAATCTTCTCCATGTTGTGTTTCTATCGGTGCTCAGTAACTTCAGCATGTTGACCCAAAGATTCTTTCTTAATTTATGGGAAAACTGCTGTTCTTTGTTTGATCTCCTGATGCTGATCGTATGCTTCGCCGTGGAGTTAATCATACCGGGAGTGAAGCGTTTAGGAAAATTGTACTTCCTCTGTTCACAAATTAAAACGTCTCCGGTCTCCCACTATTGAACAAAGATAGTACTAAATGCAACCGAATAAGCACGGAAGCCCCTTTGTTTAGATAGACAAGTGCCAATAATGCTAAACACACGGGCTGCCTTCAACGGACCGTAGGGGGTGGGCAACGCGCCCCGAATTTCACCGGTGGGCCTGTCGCCCTTCGATAAATCCTCCTTGTGTGCAATCGTGCTAGTTGAACTCTTTTTCTCTATTTGTTTTAGTTTTTCTTTTTCTTAAATGTGGAACACCATGAACTTCATTATCTAGTGGTCACGGCATTTGTTCTACTAGTTATTTTGACCTAAGCCGCTAGTCCAAACGCTCCCTTGTCGCCTCTATAAATAAACGAAAATTCTAAACTCACGGCCCCTTTATAGAGTTTTACGGGCCTCTTTCCTAACCAATCTTCTTCCCCCTGATTTTCAACGGGGGGCGGGCCTTAATATGTCTCCATCGTATCTATAACTTTTGATTGTTTCGTGATATTATATTATCAATCTTATATGTTTTATATTTATTTACTAGCAACTTTATATTATTTTTTGGATTAACCTATTGACATAGTGCCCATTGTCAATTGCTATTTTCAACTTGTTTTTTACTTTGCATAATATCAATACCAAACGAAGTCCAAATGCCACGATTTTTTTTGGACAGAAGACACTCAGGAATCCAAAAAAGTGCATGGGAGGATGCCCGTGGGGCCCACTAGGCACCAGGCCGCGCCAGAAGGCCCAGGCGTGCCCTGGCGGGTACTGGAGCCCGCGGGAAGCTTCGCCACCGCCATCCACCTCTATAAATACTCTAAAATCCAAAAACCCTAGGGGAGTCGACGAAACACAATTCCAGCCGCCGCAAGTTTCAGAACCACGAGATCCAATATAGAGGCCTTTTCCGGCACTCTGCCGGAGGGGTCAACGATCATGGAGGGGTTCTTCATCATCACCCTTGCCCCTCCGATGATGCGTGAGTAGTTTACCATAGACCTACGGGGGTCCGTAGGCAGTAGCTGGATGATTTCTTCTCTCTTATTGATTTTCAATACAATTTTCTCCTCAATGTTCTTCGAGATCTATTTGATGTAATGACTTTTTTGCGGTGTGTTTGTAGGGATCCGATGAATTGTGAATTTATGATCAGATCTATCCATGAATATTATTTGAGTCTTTGCTGAACTATTTTATGCATAATTGTTATAGCCTCGTATTTATTCTTCGAAATTTTGGACGTGATGCAACTAGATTGATTTTTCTTGCAATGGGAAGAGGTGTTTTGTGATGGGTTTGATCTTGTGGTGATCAATCTCAGTGACAGAAGTAGACATGACACGCATGTATCGTTGCCATTAAGGATAAAAAGATGGGGTCTATTCCTACATGAACAGATCATGTCTACATCATGTCATCGTTTTTATTGCATTACTCCGTTTTTTCAATTTTTTTCGTCAAAGACTTCTTTTTTTGTGAATTTAATATACTAGATGCATGCTGGATAACGGTCTATGTGTGGAGTAATAGCAGTAGATGTAGGCAGGAGTCGGTCTACTAATCTTGGACGTGATGTCTATATACACTAGTAGAAAACAGGGCTTTGGTTGGGGCATGGCCAGCCCATTAGTCCCGGTTCTGTCACGAACCGGGACCCATGGGGCCATACGTCCCAGTTCGTGCGCCCACGGGGCCAGCCGGGCCTCGGGAGGCATTTGTCCCGGTTTGTGTGGACTCATTTGTCCTGGTTCTCGGCACGAACCGGGACCAATGGCCTTCGCTCCTGGCCCACAACCATTGGTCCCAGTTCGTGCCTAGAACCGCGACAGAAGGGGGGCCTTTAGTCCCGGTTCCAGCCACGAACCGGGACCAATGAGTTGCCTGTATATACCCCTCGCCTGCGAACAGAGCACTCCATGGTGCTCTGTTTTTTTTTTTTGGCCGGCGAGGGGAGAGCTTTGTGGTGCTCTAGCTCACCTCCTATGCACATGAGGTGTTCGATGAAATGCCCGAGCCACACTAGTTAAGCTTTCTCCTCTCGAAGCTCGACCTCCAAGCTCCATTTCCCCGGAGATTTGTCTAGGTTTAGCGGTCCGTCACGTCCCGTCCCCGTCTTCACCGCCGTCGATCGCCCGCGCCGATCTCGTCGCCGGCACCACCGTGGTGAGCCTCTTGTTATTATATAGTGCGATGGTTTTGGTATCCGCCCCTGTCGGTCCTCGTCCTGGCTATTATTCGGATGTGGTATATATTATCTTTTATAACTATTTGGTTCATTTATTGTTTATGACAATTATGCCCATCAAGTTGACATAGATTTTATTTATCTAGGAGGTAGTTGAACCAGAAATTCCAACCGACCCTATTATCGAGAGGTTAAATTTAGTTGAAGAAGAAAACATTTATTTGGAGGAAAAAATAAAAAAAATTAAGCAGGAGAAGATGATATTGGAGTTGCATGTTGCGGATGTCGTCGATGATCACAAGATCAAGATGGACGCAATGCGGTTGAAGATTAGAAAGATTAGAAAATATGCCATTCATACCGAGGCTTGGTATCATTATGCTGTTGGATCAATTGTTACCTTGGTTGTGATTATGATCGCATTTGTTGTTGCATTGAAAGGTTTTACATAGTTTCAATGTATGGTTTAATTAGATGCTCTGGAGAGCTATATGTTGTTCAATGAGAACTATGTATGTACTTTGGTTTTAATGTGATGATGAACTTCTATTAATTTGGTCACTTATCTATCCATGTGAATCTGTAATGGTTTTTGACACACATAATTATATATAATGCACACAGATGAACCAGCAATGGATGTATGGTGACAGACACACCTTCGAGTACGTTAAGGGCGTGCATAATTTTCTCGAAGTGCCTGAGGCAAACAAGCAGAATGGTTTTATATGCTGTCTATGCCCTATATGGCGGAATACGAAGTCTTACTCTGACCGGAAAATCCTTCACAGCCACCTGCTTTATAAGGATTTCATGCCACACTATAATGTTTGGACTAGGCACGGAGAAATAGGGGTTCAGATGGAAGACAACAAAGAAGAAGAGGACGATGACAACTATGTGCCCCTGGAATACGGTGATGCTGCAACGAGGGAAGCTGCTGAAGATCAAGAGGAACCAGACGATATTGTGCCTGATGATGATCTCCACCGGGTCATTGTTGATGCAAGGACACAGTGCGAAAGTGAAAAGGAGAAGCTGAAGTTCGATCGCATGTTAGATGTTCACAAAAAAGGGTTGTACCCCAATTGCTAAGATGGCAACACAAAGCTCGGTACCGTACTGGAATTGCTGCAGTGGAAGGCAGAGAATGCTGTGCCTGACAAAGGATTTGAGAAGCTACTGAAAATATTGAAGAAGAAGCTTCCAAAGGAAAATGAATTGCCCGACAGTACGTACGCAGGAAAGAAGGTCGTATGCCCTCTAGGAAGAGGGTTCCTGCGAAGGTGATGTGGTATGCTCCTATAATACCACGGTTGAAACATCTGTTCAGAAACGAAGAGCATGCCAAGTTGATGCGATGGCACAGAGAGGACCGTAAGAAAGATGGGAAGTTGAGAGCACCTGCTGACGGGTCGCAGTGGAGAAAAATCGAGAGAAAGTACTGGGCTGAGTTTGCAGGTGACCCAAGGAACGTATGGTTTGGTTTAAGCGCGGATGGCATTAATCCTTTTGGGGAGCAGAGCAGCAATCACAACACCTAACCCGTGACTCTATCTTTGTATAACCTTCCTCCTTGGATATGCATGAGGCGGAAGTTCATTATGATGCAAGTTCTCATCCAAGTCCCTAAGCAACCCGGCAACGACATTGATGTGTACCTAAGGCCATTAGTTGAAGAACTTTTATAGCCGTGGAATGGAAACGGTGTACGTGTGTGGGATGAGCACAAACAGGAGGAATTTAACCTACACGCGTTGCTGTTTGTAACCATCAATGATTGGCCCGCTCTTAGTAGCATTTCAGGATAGACAAACAAGGAATACCACGCATGCACGCATTGTTTAGCTGACACCAAAAGTATATACCTAGACAAATGCATGAAGAATGTGTACCTGGGCCATCGTCGATTTCTTCCGACCAACCATCAATGTCGAAATAAAGGCAAGCATTTCAAAGGCGAGGCAGATCACCGGAAGAAGCCCGCCATGCGTACCGGTGATCACGTACTTGCTATGGTCAATGACTTACACGTAATCTTTGGAAAGGGTCCCGACGGACTATCTGTTCCGAATGAGGCTGAGGGACGCGCACCCATGTGGAAAAAAATCTATATTTTGGGACCTACCCTACTGGAAAGACCTAGAGGTCCGCTCTTCAATCGACGTGATGCACGTGACGAAGAACCTTTGCGTGAACCTGCTAGGTTTCTTGGGCGTGTATGGGAAGACAAAAGATACATCGGAGGCACGGGAGGACCTGCAACGTTTGCACGAAAAGACGACATGCCTCCAAAGCAGTATGAAGGTCCTGCCAGCTACGCTCTTACCAAAGAAGAGAAGGAAATCTTCTTAGAATGCCTGAGCACACTACAAAAAAAAGACACATCCGTGACATTTTGGGCCGAATGAATTTTTTTCCTGTCATACTTATGACACTTCTATGACGGTATTATCATATATGTGGTGGGCTCCTACTTCTATGACCAAAAATCATGACAGAAAATGGGCTTTTCATCCTGGGCGGGCCGGAGATGCAGCTGCATGACATTCTTTGGGCCGTCCTTGACGGGAAAAACCGTGGTAGAAGCGAGGGCAAGGAAAATATCAGGGTGTTCCCGGTTACGGTGGGTGGTCGGGGCCGAGCGATGCACGGAGGTTTGCATGTTTCTCTCGTACACGCACGCGGGTGGGTGCGAGGCGTTGGGCTCTAACTGAACCCGAGCGAGGCGTTCGCCTACTGAACCCGAGCGATTGCACTGCAAGCTACACGTTACTGAACCCGAGCAATCTATCGATGGCTGTTAACTGAACCGATCGAGCGATTCCTTCTCTACTGCTGCTAACTGAAGCCGATCGATGCTGCCTCTGGATGAACAGTGAGTGTTGCCGGGGGAGGGGGTGGATGAATAGTTCCTGGTGGGGGTGGATGAACAGGACCCCATGGTGTTGCCTCTGGATGAACAGGACCCCGATCGATCGAGCCGGTTGGGGCTGGATGAACAGGACCCCGTGGAGGGTTGGATGAACAGGACGACCCCATGGAGGGCTGGATGAACAGTAGATGGTGGAGGGCTGGATGAACAGTAGCCCGTGGAGGGGTGGTTGAACAGGAGCCCGTGGAGAGGGTTGGTTGAACAATAGCCGGTGGAGTAGCGCGCGGTGGAGACTGGATGAACAGGAGCCCATGGATGAACAGTCGCAGGTGTGGGCTGGAAGAGGTCGACGGTGGATGAACAGTAGCCCGTGGAGGCTGGAGGGGGTCGACGGTGGAGATGAACAGTATCCCGTGGAGTCCTGTTTGTGGTACGCCACACCCTCCCGGCGAACAGGACCCCTGCTTCAACCGAAGCGCCCAACACAAGTCCGCTTCTCCGCTTTTGCGGTACGCCACACCTCCCGATCAACAGACCCGCTTCGATTGTAGGAGGTCCAACACAAGTCCGTTTCCTCCGTTTTGCGGTACACCAGACCCCTCCCAATGAAAAGGATGCCGTTTCGACTGTGGCCGGTCGAACACAAGGCCGTTTCCTCTGTTCTGCGGTATGCCAGGCCTTGTTTCCATCGGCTGTTCCGTCCAAGCCCTCCCGATGAACACGACGACGCATTCCGTTCCAACCCAGCCGGTTGGCTCCCCATGAACACGACGACGACGCAGTTTCTCCGTTCCGACCCAACCATGTACATGAGCCATTGCCATACGTATGCGCGAGTAGGAGTTCGAGACCCAACCCGTATGTACGTACGTGGCCTTGTTATCTTTCTTGCACACTGCCGTTGTACGTACGTGTACATGCTACGTGCGCGCCTCTACTACGACACGCGCGTGCCTCTACATCGTCCAGTATGTACGTAGACATTCTCCACCAGAATGACAACGCTACGTACGCTTCGACCACGTGGGTCCCGACTGTCAGGCACTTCCTTGCGTCCGAAGATGTAGCTGGTGGGTCCCAGCAGTAAGGGGGCGAATTGTTTTTTTTACCCAGACGCACTTCCTTGCGTGCGAAGATGTAGCTGGTAGGTCCTAGCAGTCAGGGGGAAACATTTTTTTCACGAAATACGATTGCCCGTCCGGTGGGTCCCTGCTGTCCGGTGGAGGAATCATTATTTTCCGAGTAATAAGGAGGCACTTCCTTGCTGCGGCCGTGGACCCAGCTGTCAGTCTCTCCACGTACAGTCCACGTCTGATGGAAGCCGTTCCTTGACCACGTTGACCACACCGCGCCGAGAGCACCAGGGCGGTGGACGGCAGCGAGGCCTAGGAAGGGGACGACGCGGAGCTAGGGAAGACGCGGCAGCGGATGCCCACACGTAGAGGAGTATGAGGGTTCACTGGTTCGCTGCGGTGTAAGGCTGCTGTCGCCGCAGAATAACAGGGGGTGTGGGTGAGTACAGGGATGGCCTGGCCAGCGGTGGGAGGAGTAGGGGGCGGCTAGGTCTCTGTGGCATCGCAGTCGGCCATGGGAGGCAGGAGCACGAGGCACGACCGACGCTGGTTTGGGCGGCTGGAGCAAGAAGACCAGAGGTTGAAGAAGCACTGCGGCCGTTGGATGGACATCGTACGGTCACTGGAGCAAGAATCGTGCATATTGACGAAGTTGACAAAGCTCTCCGTCTCCGTCAACTTAGTAGGCCCACAAGTCAGCCTCCTACTATACTGGGTCCCAGCTCGCAGGGGGAGTATTCATTTTTTGTGCGTAATACGGAGGCACTTCCTTGCGTGTGAAGATATATCTTTTGGGTCCGAGCTGTCAGCGACGGTAACGTTTTTTTCGCGAAATACAGAGGCCCTTTCGGTGGGTCCCAGATGTCAGGTGGAGGAATCATTATTTTGCGCGTAATAAGGAGGCATTTCCTTGCGTGCGGCCGTGGACCCAGCTGTCAGCCTCTCCACGTACAGTCCACTTCAGATGCATGTCGGTCGTTGACCATGTTGACCAGGCCGCGCCGAGAGCACCAGGGCAGTGGAAGACGGTGAGGCCTAGGAAGGGAACGACACGGAGCCAGGGAAGACTCGGCAGTTGTTTCCCACGCGGAGGGGAGTACGACTGTACGAGAGTTTACTGGTTCGTCTACCGTCGCCAGAGAATAACAGCAGGTGTGGGTGAGTAGAGGGATGGCTATGCCAGTGATGGGAGTATGGTGGGGCGCTGCGCAGCAGCACAACCGGCCGCGGGGATGAGGTAGCAGGCAACCCCGTCGGCGCTTGTTTGAGCGGCTGGAGCAGGAAGAGCAGAGATTGAAGAAGCACGACGGCCGTTGGATGGACATCCAACAGTCACTGCTTGTGTGTCAACCTTTTTTTAGGAAAGCCTGAAATCTGTGGAAAATAGCATACAACCCGTCTGCCATTATTTCTAATAATTTACAGCCCATTTGCTAATTCTTAATGTTTTTTTGGAGCCCATATTCTTTTTGTTAGCATTACAACCCATATTGTGGCCACGGTTAAAAAATTATAAGAATTTTTGCATATTTTGGTGCGGTCCGAATTGTTTTTAATTCTGAAATTTTAAGTCACATTCAAACTGATTTTAAAAATAAATGTATATCAGTATAAAATAAAACAAATTGTCCACGCATAAAAATCGATGCAATTTAAAATCTCGAAATGAAAAAAAGAAATTTGAAACTAATTGCCGGTTTGATGTGTTTTAAAAATGTACAACCAATTTCTCATTACTAATAGGCCATTTTCTCGGCTAGCCGAATGAAGCTCTCCTCGTCTTGAAAGATTTGCAGCCCAACAGGACCGACAAAGCGACTTACTTGGCAAATCACAAAAAACTAGGCTAGCCATTTTCAGAAAGAAAAAAAAAACTACTGGGCTGGTCTGTGGTAAACATAAAAGAGAAGGCTGTCTAGACAGGCCAGAGTGCCCCGCATAGCCCAGTTGACATCCTGCTTCCATCTCAGAAACAAATTAGATAAACGCCACTCCAATTATGGCGATTCATAAAAATGCCACTGCAATTTCCAAACTTTGAAAAATGCCACTACAATTTTTGCAAACTTTGGAAAACGCCACTGCAATTTGCAAACTTTGAAAAATGCCACTCCAGACTTCGAAAAATGCCACTGGAAATGGCATGAAATGGCATTTTTCAAACTTTAGAAATTGCAGTGGCATTTCTCGGAAACACCAGATTTGGAGTTTCATTTATCAAATTAACCCAAAACAAAAATAACTGGGTGAGCTGTTGGGTCCCTGATGTTAGCCGCTCGTTATGCAATTCTCTCGTTTATTGACTATGTTGACAATGGCATGGGACCCAGATGTCAGAAATCCATTAGGAGGAGCCATTTTTTATTGGCTTGAAATAAGGAGGCACTTGCTTGTGTACTGCCATGACCTTGGCGGGTCCCTGCTGTCATCCTCTCCACGTACAATCATCTCCTGATTGTGTACGCGTCAACTTGGTAGGCTCACAAGTCAGCCTCTAAACCCGTGGAGGACAAATACAACCCATTTAAAAAAATAACAGCCCATTCCATACGTTCAAACGGAAAGTTCAACATTCAGAGCAAAGTAACAGGTCTGATCCACATATAGAGTACTGAACTTCCACGTTGACAACCAACATAGCCAAGTTAACTATATACTCCCACTAATACTCTAGTAGCGTACAAGTACTAACTTACTCTTAGCTAACTAGACGATGCCGGCCGCCATCAGCGGTACACGCTAAACACCGGCACCGGCGTCCTCTGCCTCACCTCGGACTTGCCAGAGGTGCGATAGGGCGTGTTGCTCGCGCGCGTTGACCCTTTCCATACCGGCGTGGTCCACCGAAGCTTCGGCTTCTAAGCGGGAAACCCACTTGACGAGCTGGTAGTAAAAATCGGCGTCGCGAACGCGTGCATGCCCGACAGCCTCCAGGGCTATTTGCCGAGCGCCGGCCTCCATGTAGTCGGCCCAGTTGCGGGCGCTTTTCTCGCGACTCAGAGCGTCGGTGCGCTGCTGCTCCATGTCCCGCTGGCGGCGCAAATCGGTGATACGCTGCTCCTCCGCCAAGCGTTCGCGCTCCAACAACTCCAACTCCTCCACCAGGCGGTCGCGCTCCAACAATTCCTCGATCTCCGCATTGCCATTTAAAGACCGATAGAATGCCTCGTCCCCCCCCCCCCCGGTCTGCCTACCGGTGAAGAACCGAACACTAGTTCGGCGGTGACCGCCTCCGGCCTTGCCTATCGCGGACGGGCAGGGGCATGGCGGACGTGGCGAGAGCGAGGATAAGTGGCGAGCGACGTCGGGCTGGCGGGGTCTTATGAGGATAGGGAGAGTTGGGTCATGGTGCCATTGGAGAAGGCCGGGAAACAGTACTTATAGGCGAAAGGTAGCGCGACGGTCATCGGAATACAATGCATAAGCAGGCATGGCTTAGCGTGTCAGCTTGCCGTGGAAAACTAGAGAAACTAAAATTGTGACTGTGCCGTCCCGTATCGTCCGTGCTGGGTCGCACGCCGGCATGACGGTCAAACGAGTGCACTCGAATCATCTCCCTCCTTGTCAATAATGATTCCACGGATTTAAAAGGCCCGCAACAATTAAAGCGCAATTTTTTCGCATCAGTTATCTGCCTTAATTACGGCCGGCTGCATGCAGGCACTCAGAATCGCTCGTAGCCAGTACACGGAGCAGCATGCAACGAGTCGCAGCCGAGGGCACTCATGCAGCCACTTAAATCGCTAGAATTAATTAGGCTTAAACTTCTGCATGCAGTTAATTATTGTCGTGCATTGGTCTTGCTGCTTTGGCTCACGGGACTAATAAACCCGGACGGAGGGAGTACCTTGGTTGGTGAGATTTTGGATTAAGCCCTGAAAACCGGAAAGGAGGTACTAGTACGTGCGTGATCCGCTATTTATTCGTGTAGGATCGAGTAGGTCGTTTCTTGAATTGAGCCCTGCAAACCGGAAAGGAGTTAGTACGTGCATGATCCACTATTTATCCGTGTAGGATCGAGTAGGTCGGATAGTGTACGTGTAGGATCGAGTAGGTCAGATGGTGTACTTGTACGATCGCATTAGTTGATGAACTTTAGCTGGGAGATAAGGCATTTGCGAACGTTTTCGCTGGCAGTTTCTTTAGATTCGCATGTCATTTTATTTAGAGCAGCTTGTCAGTTTCTTCAGAGGTAGGCATTTTTATTCAAAAAACTGCCACTTCGGATCTTGCGTCGCAACTAAAACTGCGAAGAGCGCATTAGTAGGCTAGCTAGTGATCGATCAGTAACTTGTAAACACTGAGCGAACAGAAGTAAGGAACTGTTAATGCATCTCAATGATTCATAGATCATATACAAATATGTAGCTCCAAAAGCAAAGATCAGCCACTTCGGATCTTGCATCGCAACTAAAACCAACTAGTATGATTCCCATACATAAGATCACCATGTTAATGCATCTCAATGATTCACAGATCATATACAAATATGTAGCTCCAAAAGCAAAGATCTATAAAAAACATCTGTTCTTCCTACTAACATGGATGCTTCTCTTGGCCAACATTCAGTACAGACTGAAAGACAAATTTGTTTGTGAAGTCTACAATTCCTCTTGCAAACGTAAGTGGTTTCACCAACAGCTGGAACCATGAGAATGAACCACACATGATGGAGGAACATCCACTGCAATATGATTTGGTCTTCTCTCGATCACACGGCGAGACTATTTTCGGAATACAAACTTTAACTTAGCCAAAATGATGCCCATTATATAATCAGACCAAAGCAATGAAGCACCTAGTGTTGGCCAATAAATAGTATAGTACTACTTTTCTGCAGTCCATGAAGTGACTATCCGATCTTTCTGTGTCTATTTTCAAATGGCACTGCATGCAGTGACTATACTATTCTCTTGTGCAGTTCAACCAAAATTGCGGTCACTTTGTGTGTTTGCCAAATAGCAATGGGCAGACATCTCTGTCTGCACAAATATCAAACAGCTAGTAAACATATACCCCACCTTATATTTTTGGTTTAAACATGTCTCTTCCGCTTAGCATCTGTCATGTTTTGCACTGGACAATTTGATACAGTCATGTTTTGCAGTGGACAATTTCATACTGAATTGATTTGCTGGTTCAGAGCAGAAATATAGCGCCTATTCTTCATCAGACCAAGGATATCCATGTTCGCAGTGATAGAAGAGGTGAAATCGATACAACCAAAATTGAGCATCCAATCATTGAATCATGTCCTGCACCTCCAATGTAGGTCCACCCTGCCAATAAATTCACATGCAAACCACTAGTATTACTATCTAATGACAGTACAAAAAGAGTAGCAAGATAGTAGCAAACCATGTACCTTTGTAATGAACAGCTCATAGTGCCACCAATTGGATATAAAGGTTTGGAAGCAAACATGCTCCTAATGTTGAACCAGTTGGACTTTTTGTGCAGTTCCACTAAAACTGAGCATCCCTGTTTGCATAGATATTGAAAGTGTGATTACTATAAAAGTGGCACTAGTTGAAGCATCGACTCACAAATATAGGCATTCCAATTTCTTAATGGGAAAAGGTAGCAAGACTGTTTCTAACCACCTGTTTGAAGGAATAAATAAGGCAACAACGGAGATGTCAGAAAGGCATATATAGTTCTTTCTGAAAGAATGATCGATTCCTGACCTTTCCTCTTCTTTTAAGCATATTTTGTGTAGTTCAAATAAAATAAATGCCATCACCGCCTTGACAATTCAGTGACACTGTACAAAAGGAAATGACTTAACATTACATCATGATATCAGGTATGTAGTCGACAGGCATTAGAGACAAACATACAGACCTCCTCCGATAACATAATGAACATTAATTTTAACAAAGGTGTGATTAGCTTTACCAGGATAATTTGAGTGAACTCTACACCCTCTGTTCCTTAATATAAGACGTTTTTGCGGTTCAATTTAAAGTACCCAAACGTCTAGTATTTAGAAAAACAGGTAGTAGTTTTCTTGAGCACATATCTGGGAAAGCTTGCCACACTTTATTTATGTCCATACGCTAATGCAACACCATCCGAATACTACAAATATACACTAATCTAGTGGCTAGTGCAACAGTAGAGTAGTTATTTTATTACAGGGTGCAGTACAATGGTTTTACTGAACAGATTTCAATAAACTCTAGCACTGGAAGATTTCTATAAGAATTAACAATACAAAATGTAAAGGTAACAAGTTTCAACATTGGTATACTAGCTGTGCATGACTATTAAACCAAATACAAAAGTCTGAAGGTAACTAGCATTATTAACTAATGACGGTATAAAAAATTGCAAACAATGTACCCCCAAGGTAAATATCATTTCGAACTCGGGGGGACCTTAAAAATTGCTATCCCAATCTTGATAATCGATCAAACATAAAAACTTGATCGAACGAATCAAGAAACAACCGGAGGAGGAGGTGCCCACTCTTGACCTTTCCTCTTGTCTTCATAATTTTTTGTGTAGTTTAAGAAAAATAAAATGACATCAGCACCTTGGCATTTTGGTGATACTGTACAAAAAAATTAACTAATCTCATGAAAGTGAGGTATGTAATCTATAAGCATTAATAGTGCAAAAATCTGAAGGTAGTAACAAGTTTCATCGTTGATATACTGGTTGTGCAACAACATTAGAATGCCTTAGCTGAAAAATCTTTAATACGTCCACAATCAGTAGCTAACCCTGAAATAATCCAGTGACATTAAATGGCATTGCTTAAATTTATCGGTGGCATTAGACTGAGTGCGACATTAGTTAAATGTGGCATCACTTTAGCAGTAGCATTGCTTGACTTGACTGCTGGCGTTATACTAACAGCAAAAAAGTGACAATAAGGATGTGTTTGGTTTAAGGGACATGCTAGGCCCATTCGGACGAAGGGCGCACAAAGATGATGTACCTCCACGGACGCATAGAGAGGTTAGGTAGGTATGGTTGCCCAGAGCAACAAATATCCAGGCAACATATGTGGATTACGTCCCATTTTTGTTCTCTTTATCCACCTTTTTCCTATGTGAGGACAAAAAACCGATCGACCTGGTCATTCTCTATTGCGTTGTCATGCCTTTCTACCCTTCTTCAACCAAGAGACACGAGACTCGTTCCTTAGCTACTGATTTTCCCTTTTCAACCTAGATGCGGGTTCGATGCCTACTCTCTTGGACAAGATCAGTCTCCTTCCTTTCCTTATTTAACCCGCACATGGATTAGTCTGCATGAAGTAGGGTTTCCTTTAATAGTGCAAATTAAGGTTTTCGTCTGCGTGACCAGCAAAGCGGAGGATAGCAAATTGGGAAGATGGTGGAGTGGAAAAAGATCCACATGTAGCGACGTGGCAGATGGGGCAATAGAACAAGGGTATGGTTTGAAAAGAGGTAACATACCCGAGGGTCGGCGGGAAGTGGCTTCGCTCGTGGTCGTCGTCCTCCGCACGCACTACGGCAATGAGCTTGGGGATGGAGGCCATCCCGCGGGGGCGCTAGGTCTGAGAGGACGGCCTTGTCGTCAGTGCGTGACCTCGCTCGCCGACGACGAGTGCATCAACGCTGCACGTCCTTTTCTTCCCCGGTGGATCTGTGACCACCGGTGAGGACGGAGAGAGAGACCGTCTTTTTTAGATCTGGAGAGAGGGTGATAGTGCGAGAAGCATGTGGGCAGCCCTTAGAAAGAAAGCTCTGAAACTCCAGCCTATATATCTTTTTTATACTACTAGTACTAGAGGTGGAGTAGTGGTAGAGTAGTTTATATTTTCTCTGCAAACAGTACCAGTTAGTCATGCTTCAAAACTGAACGGCACGCCATTAAAAAATAAAGGTCGAGAAATAATGCGGCACCTCGGGCCAACACGGCCAGATCGCATTTTGCACGAGAAATTACACACCATGTTTCGTTGACATGTGGTCCCGTTCCAACATGTCAGTTAGACGACGACGAGTCCTTTTGTACAATTTCCGAAAGGACGTGTAGGTCGGGGCGCCTCTTCGTGTACTATGGCAAACTGGCAACCGTCCACCGACTCTTCGCCTTTCCCTCTCGATTTGGAACTGCTGTCGCACGCTCTTCCTCCCTCCTCCATTTGCCTTCAACCTTCCTTCTGCCATTGTTCGATCGTCTTCTCCATGGAGGGAACAAGCCAAAAACGACCCCATTATTCTTGCCCCGATCTGAAAATGTCGTGGTGGGGGAACTCATTGATCGGTGCGACGTCATCACCTCGGCTAGCATGGCAGGTTCGTTCAAGACCATTCTCGACTCAAGTAATAACATCATTACAAGGAACCCAAGGGTCCAGGAGCGGTTTGATCTCCCTTATCTTCTTCGCTATAAGCCTGTTCGCATGGGCGCGGACAACGGAGGCCTCGCCTTGTGCAAGTTGATGCCACTTGATAATGATACGTGTGATGTCAAGATGCCATCGCTTAAGGGTAAGGCCTGGGTTGGCGCAAATGGAGATTGGGTTGTTTATATTGGGTACAATTGTGAGTGGGAACTTGTGAATGTGTACACTCATCAGCGGATTCCACTTCCAAAAATCTCAGAGTGCCCTGAGGTTGAGCACACAAATGATCTACATACATTCAAATACGATCATGGTGGCTGTCGTCTACGGAAGATAGCAATTTGTCGAGTTCCCAACCGCTCTTGGAATTACAAGAACTATGAAGTTGTTGCTATCTTCGACAAGCTTGTTGCCGTCCTTCGTGGTTCGACTGGATGGATATTGCTCAAATATCAGTTTCTATACACGGATGTGTACTGTGATGCAATTCAATACGAGGGTCTTGTGTTTGCTGCCACCACTCGTGCACTGTTTTTGCACGGGATCGTCGTAGTTTCGGTACATTTGTCTTCCACCGTAATTATAATTGTTTCATCCACATGAATGCGAGTTAGCAAGTTTCCCTTCTCTACTAATTAACCTTGTTCTTGTGTTTCCAAGGTCCTGTGCACATTCCACCACCTATACTTGAAAATTTTTATTACCAAGGGGGAGATGACGATGGTGATGATCACGAGCATGAGGATGAGGAGGGCCCATATACTCAGTGGCGCCTGGCAACTTCCGATGGATCACCCCTTCTTGTCTGTATACAGCCCACTGCTGATGTTACTACTAAGGAAGCAGGTGTTGTCTCCCATGGTCGCACTCTCCAGACCTATTACAACACCCGTTGCATGGTATTCGGGGTGGATACTACTGTGCTAGCGCCAGCACCTTCTCCCTGGTACAGTATTGATAGTCTTGGAGAAAACTCGCTCTTCCTTGGACAAAACTATCCAAGGATGGTGAAAGGCGATCCAACTGCTGTTGACACAACGTTACTACCATTTATGAGAAGCAACAATATCTATACGTCAGACATTGCGGTGGCTCCCTACCCTAGTCATGATATAGTAGGCCGCTTTAGCCTGGATGATCAGTCCTGTGTTGGTCTCGAGATTGACAGTAGCTGGCCCTTCCCAGAGAATCACTTGTGGTTCAAAGCAAGTTCCAACGCCGAGGATTGGTTGAGTTGAAGTTCATTTCATTGCTTGTTATTTGTTGTGTGATGAAAACTTTAGTATTTATAATGCATCCTCGTTGTCGTTGTGGGTTGATGAGCTGTTGTATGTAATAAAATGATATGCCTGTGATAAACTTACTAAATTTATGAATGGCTTTCGAGTCGCTTCTCTGAGTGGGTGCTGCGACGGGGCAAAAAAATATTTTCCGAATACATCATTGTACGTGCATTGCAACAGGTTATCGGATGAGGCCAATCAACAATAGTACACTATTTGTACTAGCTTCACATGCTGCACTATCTCTACGTCTATGTACGTAATACAACAAGTTTTAAACTTGAGACCAGCCACCCATCCTCACAAAGAACACTTTTTAACCTAGCATAGACTCCAGGAAATTTGGCCACAGTGTGAGGTGGGCCATATGTTAATGTGTTCGCTGTACGAAACCAGCACCTCGAATCCTTGATACTACTACTATAAGTAGTAGGAGTAGTAGGGTGGCATGGGCCAAAACAAGCATTCACGTCCAGGAGTACGACACACGCCACCAGCACGACTTCCATCTGACACCATATTTCTTGGAGTCTGTGCTACATCAATCTCTTCAACCTCGTTGTTCCTCTAACTCAGCCATCGCGCGGTGGGCGAGGTGAGGGTTTGCCGATAGTCGGTTTCCTCAACTGCGGTCCCACTTGTAAGGCCAACTCCAACGCACGACCCCAAACGGACCTCCGTTTTGCCCGGATTCTGTCCGTTTTGGTAGGGCAATGGGGTCGTGTCCGGGCCATTTCTCGGATGCGGTGGCCGTGCGCCGAAGCGAGGACGCATCCCGGCCGCGTACATTTTTCTTTGCAAACACATATATTTTTTACATCATTGATTTTTTGGTACATGGAAATACATCACCAAAATTTTGACTAGAAAAGAAGGACCAAAGAAAACAAGAACCACCAAAATACATTTTAGAAGATATCCAACTTCCATAAGTGCTCCTGTAAGTTGGATTAATGCCTTCTCGATGCATTCATTGTTGATCTGCGGAGGCTCGAGCTTGCGTGCTTATTTATTCTTCGAGTGTAAAGAAGTAGACGTGTCTAGCCTCTATTCTATCAACAAGTGCACTAGTCTCATCTCTAGCCTCTATGCTAGCTAAAAGTGCTAGAACATCTACTAAATTGCGCTCTATCAATATATCGTTGTACTCTTCTTCCCAATACCAAAACTTGCATCCATTCTACACAATAAAATTATAAGTTAGCACAACTAGTCTAATCCGAGAGCACAACCGAAGATTTGGTCAAGTTCTTCCTCCTTTTGCCGACATGTGGGACATCCAGCATCCAGGTCGTGTCATGCAAGAAAATAGAGTGGTAGTTGAAGCCACATGATGTGCATCTTGGGTTAAACTGTATAGAATATTACTACTCTTGAGTAACTCCGAAAGCGGCCACCGAAGATCTTTATTGGATTTGTTTTTCATCACCAGCACGTCGAGGTGAAAGATGTGCAGGTTCAGTGGGTCCTCTTGTGTTTTCACTGACATGTGGGACCGCATATGAGCAAACAAACGATGGGCGCTGCATGTCTGCTAGCTGGCTGAGAAGAGAGATAGAGGAGGGATAAGCATGGACTCCAGAAAGTTTGTTCTACGTAACCATCACCTCGATATAATGGGGTGGCATGGGCCATAACTAGCATTCATGTCTAGCAGTACGGCACACGCCACCCACACGAGTCCCATCCGACACCAATTTTCCGTAAGTCCATGCTACAACCATCTCTTCTCCCTCCCGTTTTCTCAGCCATAGCGCGGTGGGCGGGGTGGGGGTTTGCCGATAGTCGGTTTGCTCAACTGCGGTTCCACTTGTAAGTGAAAATGCAACACAACACGCATCCCCCCTTGAGCGGTGTGCGGGACCATACGTGTGGGGGTGCGACGCGAACACGGCAAGCTTTTCCTTTTGAACTTGTAACTTGTAAATTTGGTTCTGCTCCATGGCGCGACCGATAGATAGAAATAACGATTTTCCCTAGAGTAATGAGAAGTTTGGTTCTGGCGTGGTTCATGCATGGAGTACGTACGAAAATTATGAAGTTGATGCGAAAGGTAAGATAATTACTAGTAGTACCATATACTACTACATGGATTTGACGGAAAGATAAAGATACATACGGATCCACCAACGACATCCTCACGCCCTAATGCACCGGGTCACCAACCGACATGTGAGGAGCAGCAGTGCTGGCGGCAAGCTCAACGTGCTTCTGAACAATGCCGTCCAAGGTTACCCTGTGGTCCAAGAAGGCCAGCGTCCTATCGTTCTCCTCTTGCATGTAGTAGTCCTTGTGGACAATTTGCGTGTAGACATGGGTGATTATTTTGATGGTGTCTTGCTGCGCCAGGCGCTATGCGGCGAGCGCGACCTTGAGGTGGAAACTCTCCGGCGCGACGGTGTGAAGTCGCAGGGCCACCAGTGCGTCGAAGAGGTTGTCACCATAGAGGCCGTTCAGGGTGGCAGGCATCACAGAGCCTGGGCGCGTGGGCTGGAGGTGTACGTCAAGGTCGTCCGCGAGCTTCTTGACAACGGTGAACTTGTCGAGGAAGCCAATGAGGACCTCGTCGAACAAGGAGACGAAGCTGTCGTCAAAGCGGCCCCTCGCCCTGGCGGCCTCAAACACTACCTGGAGACGTTCCTTGGTGTCTGGCCGCAGGCCGGCATCGTGGACCATCTGGCACAGCCGGCTGATGCTCACGCTCATCGCCTCCATGGGTCTAGCTTCTAGTCAACTGATCTTGCGATTGTAGTGATCACTCTTGCCCGTGGGTGCGTAGGTGCATAGGATTTCATAGATTGGACTGGCGGGAGCCTTTGTATGAGAAGTGCAGACCGCGTTGAATTCACATGCGTGTTGGCCATCTACTCCTCGCCCCTCTACTACACATGCCTTTGGCTGTATGACAGGTTGGCCAGCCACCCGCTGGACCATGTGTCATACAGCCAAAGGCATGTGTAGTAAGTCAATGAAGCTGCGCTCCCCTCCGTGTCGGTGCAGTATAGTCATCTCACCGGACCTCTAGTTGGGGCCAAACGAAAGAACTTTGATGTTTGCTGGTTTATTGGTCCCCTTTGCATTTTGCACCAAGTTTTGACCTTTGATTTAACTAATAAAATGTTAACGCATGTAGCCAAAAATGTTGTGTAAGTCACCTTACGAAAACCAAATAATCCCAAAACACTTAGGCACGGTACATTAACTCCCTCCTCGTTTCTTATTTCATGACATATCAACCAATGAGAGATGTGGGTCGTGCATGCTTGCAATGACTTGAGACTACCAAACATCACATGCAATGGTTAGTTCATTGCATGTAATCCTATTAAGTAGCAAAAATACATTAAGTTATCTCGCCGATAGGAATAAAACAATACACCATGTATTTATTTACAGAGGGAGTAGTACATTTTTTGTGACATGCATTACTAGATATTGCTAGTCAAATACCAAATCCAGATGGACATGGTAGTACTACTAAATCCAGATGGTGGTGCTAGTACTAGTAGTAGTACTACCAATGTAGTAGCACTGTACTACCCGTTGGTCAAATTATTACGTGCTGTTCCTCACAGTGAAGTGACAAGACCCTACGTCGGAGATGACACCTGAGTATAGGCGCCGTGTTCAACATACCATAGTTAGCCTCACCGTCGGCAGTCACTATCATCATGGTTGTAGACCTAGCCGTGTTCAACATAATTTCCTGTGCGTAGATGTCTGTGCATTGGAAGGAACACCAAGAATGGGGGGTGGACGGCGCCGGCAGCGGCCATCGCGCCAGATTTTTCCATGGCCTTCTAGATGTGGTGGGGAGGAGATAAGGCTGATTGTGAGAGACAAGCAGTTGTTTGTAAATAGGGAACAAGTGCGGGCATCTTTTTGCAAAACTGGAGAAGTTTGGTTTGTATGCGTCAGATCTAGATCCGACGGCTATTGGTGAAAGATGGCACGCACAACATCATCACCAACTTAGGACCTGTTTGATTCACATGATTTTGAAAACACAGGAATAGGACACGGCAATATTACAAGTTTCAAACTGATATTACAAATGTTAGGAGTAATGCTGCACCTATGAAGAGGGTATTACTAGGAAGTTTACGTAAGAACTTTCGTTACTTTAGGTGGATGCAACATTATCGTACAAACTAAAATCCACCGCCCTGATAAGTCACTAATGGGCAAATAAGTTTTCGAGTCTCTGGCCACTTGATGTTTCAAAAGCAAATTCAGCTTCTGCAAAGACTTCGTCATTTAGGCTTAGACGCTTGCAGTGATCAGCACGCCATTCATTGTTGCGCCAGAGAACGCCAAACCTCATTACCTTGACCACACTTGCCTCCAGAACAAAGAACCTGGCCAATTTAATCTCAGATGTGCTGCCTCGGTAGTCGATCAAATCAATTTCTCTAAGATGGAGATCAAGGCTTCGATGAAATTGTTATAGTGCAACACATTTTTCAATTTAGGGTCTTTTTTTATCTGCAAAAGAAGAGATCATATTAGAGCAGCTGGCTGTATAAGATTGCCGTGTCATCAAGAGGTACCAATATCATTCGCTCATATGATAGGGTTGGCTGGCTAGTGATATTTTTTCACTCTCTCTCTCTCTCTTTCCTCTCATTTATCTAGGAGTACATGAAGAGCTTGGGCATTTGTTGCCTTCCACTATGTGGCCGATGCCATATTTCGCAAAGGTATGCCACATAATACGCATCGATGTCAAATCAAAAGATTTAGGCACCGCTATCGCGATGTGAGAGAGTTGGCACCGCTGTGCACACAGACCCACATGTATAAACAAATCAATGAAACCAACTACACCAGCCTCTCACTCTCCCAAACAAGTGTTTTTTTATTGCCTCAGTCCTCTCTCTCTCTCTCCCACGCAAGTGTTTTTTCATTGCGTGAGTTAATTTGGCACCGGAGCGAAGTAGGTGATCCAGATTGGGGCACCGGGTGAGAAATGGAGGGGCATCGATGCCAAATGCATCACAAGTGAATTTGACACGTGTTTTGGCCTACATAGTGGAGGGCCGTTATAGCCCACTTTTGTACTACCTCTTATTTAGTATAAATTTTGACCATAGATTTACGTAAGAAAATGCCAATGCATGTCACTAAAAATTACACCATTTGACATTATGTTCAAATACGAATTCAACGATATAGTTCTTAGTGACATGCATTAACATGTTGTCAGTTAAATCTATGGTCAAATTTTGATACTACAAAATAGGAAGAGTAAACCAGGACGGAGGTAGTACTTGCTCTTAGGGTAACCATAGAGTTACTGGAGTAGTCTAAGTTACTTTCCACTATGACTAGCCTAGGCTACTATAGTAGTACTACAAAAAAATGATGCAGGTGATCATGTGAGAAAAAAATACTAAAAACATTTCTTTCGGTGCAGTGCGTAGATGCAGTTTTGAACACTACACTTGTCATTGTAATTTGGGAAAATTACGAAAAAAATTGAGCTACGTTGTGATTACCGTTTACTAATAGGAAAGAAGTTTCACCTCGATGTGTAGCTTCTCCGTGCACGGAAAGCATGTAAGGAATCCAACAACTTGATCCAGATTGGGGCCGATAGATTTTATTGCCAAGATCTTCACTGTGCGCATAGACTGGGTCAAGCTTGTAGGATTCCTTTTTTGGAAGACGGTCATAAATACATCAAGAAGAAATTAAAAAATGTGAATTTCAAGAAGATGGAGAAGAAGATGAGTGTTGTACCTGAACGATTACGGATCCAATAAAGAGTTCGGAGAATTTGGCAGACGAGTGCACCAACGCTATCAATTTTGGCGCGTCAATGACCCTGATTTTTGTTGGACCATCTAGATCCAATACAAGCAATCTCTCAAGGAAAGGCGCATTCTCAATGACCATAACATGGAACAGTTGGAGTGATCTCTTCCCAATTGATGTCTTGTTGCGGGGCCAGCAAGACACATAAATCCATCGGAGATTCGTCGAGGCGATGTGGAGGCTAATGAACCCGTGGATCTGCTCAAGACGAAGGTACTCGAGCGCAGTACAGCTGCGGAGCAGGTGCTCCATAGCCTTCTTCGAGATGACAATGTCGAAGAGGTTGAGCTTCTTGAGTTGAGGGAGAAGAAGGGCGGGCGCGTCATTAATCTAGGGAAGATAGCAGGAGCTGAAGCTGGCGTGGCACAGCGTTGGCGTGAGGCGGAGCGCGGACGGCGGCAGAGAGCGACATCGTCCAGCTTCAAAGCTGAGCTCCTCGAGCTAATCTAGGGCGGGGGATAAGAACCACTTGTCGAACTTGGGTTGGACCTTGTAGTTGGTACTGAACATGCCGATGTCAAGGCGTCTGGCTGGCCCAAGGTGCGATGAAAGGATCTTGGAGACTGCGGCCATGCATTTGCAATCCCCGTTGCAGAGGCAGCTGTCGACGGTCAGGTTGAGGGGGACGCGGCTGTTGGGGAATGTAGTAATTTCAAAAAAATTCCTACACACATGCAAGATCATGGTGATGCATAGCAACGAGAGGGGAGAGTGTTGTCCACGTACCCCCGAAGACCGAAAGCGGAAGCGTTAGCACAACGCGGTTGATGTATTCGTACGTCTTCACGATCCGACCGATCAAGTACCAAACGCACGGCACCTCCGAGTTCAGCACACGTTCAGCCCGATGACGTCCCTCGCATTCCGATCCAGCCGAGTGTTGAGGAAGAGTTTCGTCAGCACGATGGCGTGGTGATTATTTTTATGTTCTATCGACGCTGGGCTTCGCCTAAGCACCGCTACAGGATTATCGAGGTGGATTATGGTGGAGGGGGGCACCGCACACGGCTAAGAGACCAAAGGGATCAATTGTTGTGTCTACGGGGTGCCCCCTACCCACGTATATAAAGGAGCAAGGGAGGGTGCGGCCGGCCAAGGAGGAGGGCGCGCCAAGGGGGGAGTCCTACTCCCACCGGGAGTAGGACTCCTCCTTTCCTTGTTGGAGTAGGAGAAGGGAAGGGAGAAGGAGAAGGAAGGAAGGGGACGCCCCCTCCCTAGTCCAATTTGGACTAGTCCATGGGGAGGGGTGCGGCCACCCTTTGGGGCCTTTCTCTCCTTTCCCGTATGGCCCATTAAGGCCCAATACGAATTCCCGTAACTCTTCGGTACTCCGAAAAATACCCGAATCACTCGGAACCTTTCCTATGTCCGAATATAGTCGTCCAATATATCGATCTTTACGTCTCGACCATTTTTGAGACTCCTCGTCATGTCCCCGATCTCATCTGGGACTCCGAACTCCTTCGGTACATCAAAACATACAAACTCATAATATAACTGTCATCGAAACTTTAAGCGTGCGGACCCTACGGGTTCGAGAACTATGTATACATGACCGAGACACGTCTTCGGTAAATAACCAATAGCGGAACCTGGATGCTCATATTGGCTCCCACACATTCTATGAAGATCTTTATCGGTCAAACTGCATAACAACATACGTTGTTCCCTTTGTCATCGGTATGTTACTTGCCCGAGATTCGATCGTCGGTATCTCAATACTTAGTTCAATCTCGTTACCGGCAAGTCTGTTTACTCGTTTCGTAATACATCATCCCGCAACTAACTCATTAGTTACAATCCTTGCAAGGCTTATAGTGATGTGCATTACCGAGTGGGCCCAGAGATACCTCTCCGACAATCGGAGTGACAAATCCTAATCTCAAAATACGCCAACCCAAGAAGTACCTTTGGAGACACCTGTAGAGCACCTTTATAATCACCCAGTTACGTTATGACGTTTGGTAGCACACATAGTGTTCCTCCGGTAAACGGGAGTTGCATAATCTCATAGTCATAGGAACATGTATAAGTCATGAAGAAAGCAATAGCAACATACTAAACGATCGAAAAAGCTAACGGAATGGGTCAAGTCAATCACATCATTCTCCTAATGATGTGATCCCGTTAATCAAATGACAACTCATGTCAATGGTTAGGAAACATAACCATCTTTGATCAATGAGCTAGTCAAGTAGAGGCATACTAGTGACACTCTGTTTGTCTTACTCAATTTCACACCTTGTAATACATGCAAGAACTCTTTCTTTGACTGTTCCATTTTGAACTACTTCAAAATCTTGTCAAGGTATGTACTCATTGAAAAACTTATCAAGCGTCTTGATATATCTCTATAGATCTTGATGCTCAATATGTAAGCAGCTTCACTGAGGTCTTTCTTTGAAAAACTCCATTCGAACACTCCTTTATGCTTTGCAGAATAATTCTACATTATTTCTGATCAACAATATGTCATTCACATATACTTATCAGAAATGTTGTAGTGCTCCCACTCACTTTCTTGTAAATACATGCTTCACCGCAAGTCTGTATAAAACTATATCCTTTTATCAACTTATCAAAGCGTATATTCCAATTCTTGAGATGCTTGCACCAGTCCATAGATGGATCGTTGGAGCTTGCATATTTTGTTAGCACCTTTAGGATTGACAAAACCTTCTGGTTGCATCATATACAACTCTTCTTTAATAAATCCATTAAGGAATGCAGTTTTGTATATCCATTTGCCAGATTTCATAAAATGCGGCAATTGCTAACATGATTCGGACAGACTTAAGCATAGATACGAATGAGAAACTCTCATCGTAGTCAACACCTTGAACTTGTCGAAAACCTTTTGCGACAATTCTAGCTTTGTAGATAGTAACACTACTATCAGTGTCCGTCTTCCTCTAGAAGATCCATTTAATCTCAATGGCTCGCCAATCATTGGGCAAGTCAATCAAAGTCCATACTTTGTTCTCATACATGGATCTCATCTCAGATTTCATGGCCTCAAGCCATTTCACGGAATGTGGGCTCACCATCGCTTCTTCATAGTTCGTAGGTTCGTCATGGTCAAGTAACATGACCTCCAGAACAGGATTACCGTACTACTCTAGTGCAGATTTCATTCTGGTTGACCTACGAGGTTCGGTAGTAACTTGATCTGAAGTTATATGATCATCATCATTAGCTTCCTCACTAATTGGTGTAGGAGTCACAGGAACAGATTTCTGTGATGAACTACTTTCCAATAAGGGAGCAGGTACAATTACCTCATCAAGTTCTACTTTCCTCCCACTCATTTTTTCGAGAGAAACTCCTTCTCTAGAAAGGATCCATTCTTAGCAAGGAATGTCTTGCCTTTCGGATCTGTGATAGAAGGTGTACCCAACTATCTCCTTTGGGTATCCTATGAAGACACATTTCTCTGATTTGGGTTCGAGCTTATCAGGTTGGAACTTTTTCACATAAGCATCGCAGTCCCAAACTTTAAGAAATGACGACTTTGGTTTCTTGCCAAACCACAGTTCATAAGGCGTCGTCTCAACGGATTTTGATGGTGCCCTATTTAAAGTGAACGCAGCTGTCTGTAATGCATAACCCCAAAATGATAGTGGTAAATCGGTAAGAGACATCATAGATTGCACTATATCCAATAAAGTACGGTTATGACGTTCGGACACACCATTATGCTGTGGTGTTCCAGGTGGCATGAATTTGTGAAACTATTCCACAATGTTTTAATTGAAGACCAAACTCATAACTCAAATATTTGTCTCCGCGATCAGATCGTAGAAACTTTATTTTCTTGACACGATGATTTTCCACTTCACTCTGAAATTCTTTGAACTTTTCAACTGTTTCAGACTTATGTTTCATCAAGTAGATATACCCATATCTTCTCAAATCATCTGTGAAGGTCAGAAAATAACGATACCCGCCTCAAGCCTCAGCACTCATCGGATCGCATACATCAGTATGTATTATTTCCAATAAGCCAGTTGCTTGCTCCATTGTTCCGGAGAACGGAGTTTTAGTCATCTTGCTCATAAGGCATGGTTCGCAAGCATCAAGTGATTCATAATCAAGTGATTCCAAAATCCTATCAACATGGAGTTTCTTCATGCACTTTACACCAATATGACCTAAATGGCAGTGCCACAAATAAGTGCATTATTGATACGTCTCCAACGTATCTATAATTTTTGATTGCTCCATGCTATATTATCTACTGTTTTAGGCAATATTGGGCTTTATTTTCCACTTTTATATTATTTTTGGGACTAACCTATTAACCGGAGGCCCATCCCAGATTTGTTGTTTTATGCCTATTTCAGTGTTTCGAGGAAAAGGAATATCAGACGGAGTCAAAACGGAACGAAATCAACTGGAGAAGTTATTTTTGGAAGGAAAGCCACCCGATGGACTTGGAGTGCACGTCAGGAAAGAAGGGAGGTTCTCACGAGGGTGGGGGGCGCGCCCCCTGCCTCGTGGCCCCCCCTTCGGTCCACCGACGTGCTCCTTTCACCCATATATACCTACGTACCCTAAAACTTCCAGAAAAGAAGATAGATCAGGAGTTCCGCCGCCGCAAGCCTCTGTAGCCACCAAAAACCTCTCGGGAGCCTGGTCCGGCACCCTGCCGGAGGGGGAACCCATCACCGGTGGCCATCTTCATCATCCCCACGCTATCCATGACGAGGAGGGAGTAGTTCACCCTCGGGGCCGAGGGTATGTACCAGTAGCTATGTGTTTGATCTCTCTCTCTCTCTCGTGTTCTCTCTCGTGTTCTATGGCACGATCTTGATGTATCCCGAGCTTTGCTATTATAGTTGGATCTTATGATGTTTCTCCCCTTCTACTCTCTTGTGATGAATTGAGTTCCCCTTTGAAGTTATCTTATCGGATTGAGTCTTTTATGAACACTTGATGTATGTCTTGCCGTGCTTATCTGTGGTGACAATGGGATATCATGTGCCACTTGTTGTATGTTTTGGTGACCAACTTGCGGGTTCCGCCCATGAACCTATGCATAGGGGTTGGCACACGTTCTTGACTCTCCGGTAGAAACTTTGGGGCACTCTTTGAAGTACTTTGTGTTGGTTGGATGAATCTGAGATTGTGTGATGCATATCGTATAATCATGCCCACGGATACTTGAGGTGACAATGGAGTATCTAGGTGACATTAGGGTTTTGGTTGATTTGTATCTTAAGGTGTTATTCTAGTACGAACTCTTTTATAGATTGATCCGAAAGAATAGCTTTGAGGTGGTTTCGTACCCTACCATAATCTCTACGTTTGTTCTCCGCTATTAGTGGCTTTGGAGTGACTCTTTGTTGCATGTTGAGTGATTGTTATATGATCTATCTATGTTATTATTGTTGAGAGAACTTGCACTAGTGAAAGTATGAACCGTAGGCCTTGTTTCCTATCATTGCAATACCGGTTACGCTCACTTTTATCATTAGTTACCTTGCTGTTTTTATATTTTCAGATTACAAATACCTTTATCTACCTTCCATATTGCACTTGTATCACCATCTCTTCGCCGAACTAGTGCACCTATACAATTTACCATTGTATTGAGTGTGTTGGGGACACAAGAGACTCTTTGTTATTTGGTTGCAGGGTTGCTTGAGAGAGACCATCTTCATCCTGCGCCTCCCACGGATTGATAAACCTTAGGTCATCCACTTGAGGGAAATTTGCTACTGTCCTACAAACCTCTACACTTGGAGGCCCAACAATGTCTACAAGAAGAAGGTTGTGTAGTAGACATCAAGCTCTTTTCTGGTGCCGTTGCCGGGGAGGCTAGGTAAGTGAAGGTATATCTTTAGATCTTGCAATCGAATCTTTTTGTTTCTTGTTTTAGCACTAGTTAGTCTATAAAAGAAAACTACAAAAAAATGAAATTGAGTTTGTCTCATACGCTTCATCTTTTTAATATCTTTCGTGAGTATGATGGAAAAGAAAATTGTGCCAAAGTGCTAGAAGAAGAATTACATAGAATGCTTGGCATAAAATATGTGAATGATGAGCATGATTGCAATGTTGTTAGTATGAATTCCTTGAATATCCATGATGCTAATGATATGGAAAGCCACAAGCTTGGGGAAGCTATGTTTGATGAAGATGATATTTTTTGTCCCCCAAGCATTGATGAGACAATTTACTATGATGAAAGCATGCCTCCTATCTATGATGATTATTGTGATGACACGTATGCATTAAAGAATAATGATAACCATGGAACTTGTCTCTTGATCTTAGTTTTCAATCACATGATAGTTATTTTGTTGAGTTTGCTCCCACTATTATTCATGAGAAGAATTTTGCTTATGTGGAGAGTAGTAAATTTTCTATGCAAGTAGATCATGAAAAGAATGCTTTAGGTGCTAGTTATATTGTTGAATTCATTCATGATGCTACTGAAAATTATTATGAGGGCGAATATATGCTTTTAGGAATTGCAATAATGTCAAGTTTCCTCTCTATGTGCTGAAAATCTTGAAGCTATGCTTGTGTTACCCTCCTATGCTAGTTGATTATTGTTCCCATAAGTTGATTGCTCACAAAATCCCTATGCATAGGAAGTGGGTTAGACTTAAATGTGCTAGTCATATTCTTCATGATGCTCTCTTTATGTTTCAATTCTTATCTTTTATGTGAGCATCATTGAAATCATCATGCCTAGCTAGGGGCGTTAAACGATAGCGCTTGTTGGGAGGCAACCCAATTTTGATGCTTGATAATTGTATTGAGATATGGAGGTGATAATATCAAAGTCGTGCTAGTTGAGTAGTTGTGAATTTTAGAAATGCTTGTGTTGAAGTTAGCAAATCCCGTAGCATGCATGTATGGTTAAAGTTGTGTAACAAATTTGAAACATGAAGTGTACATGGCTTGTGCATCCTTATGAGTGGCGGTCGGGGACGAGCGATGGTCTTTTCCTACCAATCTATCCCCCTAGGAGCATGCGCGTAGTACTTGATTTTTGCTGACTTCTAAATTTTTGCAATAAGTATATGAGTTCTTTTGACTAATGTTGAGTCCATGGATTATACAAACTTTTACCTTTCCGCTTTTGCTAGCCTCCTTGGTACCGTGCATTGCCCTTTCTCACCTTGAGAGTTGGTGAAAACTTCGCCGGTGCATCCAAACCCCGTGATACGATACGCTCTATCACACATAAACCTCCTTATATCTTCCTCAAAACAGCCACCATACCTACCTATCATTGCATTTCCATAGCCATTCAGAGATATATTGCCATGCAACTTCCATCATCATTGTTATGACATACATTACTTTTGTCATATTGCCATTGCATGATCATGTAGTTTACATCGTATTTGTGGCAAAGCCACCATGCATTATTTTCCATACATGTCACTCTTGATTCATTGCACCATCCCGGTACACCGCCGGAGGCATTCATGTAGAGTCATATTTTGTTCTAAGTTTCGAGTTGTAATTGTTGAGTTGTAAGAAAAATAAAAGTGTGATGATCATCATTATTAGAGCATTGTCCCAAGTTAGGAAAGGATGATGGAGACTATGATTCCCCCATAAGTCGGGATGAGACTCCGGACAAAAAAAATATATAAAAAAAGCAAGGCCAAAAAAAAAGAGAGGCCCAAAAAAATGAGCGAAAAAGAGAGAAGGGACAATGCTACTATCCTTTTACCACAGTTGTGCTTCAAAGTAGCACCGAGATCTTCATGATAGAGAGTCTCTCATTTTGTCACTTTCATATACTAGTGGGAATTTTTCATTATAGAACTTGGCTAGTATATTCCAATGATGGGCTTCCTCAAAATGCCCTAGGTCTTCGTGAGCAAGCAAGTTGGATGCACACCCACTTAGTTTCTTTAGTAGAACTTTCATATACTTATAGCTCTAGTGCATCAGTTGCATGGCAATCCCTACTCCTCATGTTGACATCAATTGATGGGCATCTCCATAGCCCGTTGATTAGCCTCGTCAATGTGAGACTTTCTCCTTTTTTTGTCTTCTCCACACAATCCCATCATCATATTCTATTCCACCCATAGTGCTATATCCATGGCTCGCGCTCATGTATTGCGTGAAGGTTGAATTTTTTTGAGATTATTTGAGTATGAAACAATTGCTTGGCTTGTCATCGAGGGTATAGAAGTTGGGAACATCTTTGTGTGACGAAAATGAAGCATAGCCTAACTATATGATTTTGTAGGGATGAACTTTCTTTTGCCATGCTATTTTGAGAAGACATGATTGCTTTGCTAGTATGCTTGAAGTATTATTATTTTTATGTCAATATGAACTTTTGTCTTGAATCTTTCGGATCTGAATATTCATATCACAAGTAAGAAGAATTACATTGAAATTATGCCAACTAGCATTCCACATCAAAAATTATCTTTTTATCATTTACCTACTCGAGGACGAGCAGGAATTAAGTTTGGGGATGCTTGATACGTCTCCAACGTATCTATAATTTTTGATTGCTCCATGCTATATTATCTACTGTTTTAGGCAATATTGGGCTTTATTTTCCACTTTTATATTATTTTTGGGACTAACCTATTAACCGGAGGCCCAGCCTAGATTTGCTGTTTTATGCCTATTTCAGTGTTTTGAGGAAAAGGAATATCAGACAGAGTCAAAACGGAACGAAATCAACTGGAGAAGTTATTTTTGGAAGGAAAGCCACCCGATGGACTTGGAGTGCACGTCAGGAAAGAAGGGAGGTACTCACGAGGATGGGGGGCGCGCCCCCCTGCCTCGTGGCCCCCCCTTCGGTCCACCGACGTGCTCCTTTCACCCATATATACCTACGTACCTAAAACTTCGAGAACAGAAGATAGATCGGGAGTTCCGCCGCCGCAAGCCTGTGTAGCCACCAGAAACCTCTCGGGAGCCTGTTCCGGCACCCTGCCGGAGGGGGAACCCATCACCTGTGGCCATCTTCATCATCCCGGTGCTATCCATGACGAGGAGGGAGTAGTTCACCCTCGGGGCTGAGGGTATGTACCAGTAGCTATGTGTTTGATCTCTCTCTCTCTCTCTCTCTCTCTCTCTCTCTCTCTCTCTCTCGTTCTCTCTCGTGTTCTATGGCACGATCTTGATGTATCCCGAGCTTTGCTATTATAGTTGGATCTTATGATGTTTCTCCCCCTCTACTCTCTTGTGATGAATTGAGTTTCCCCTTTGAAGTTATCTTATCGGATTAAGTCTTTTATGAACACTTGATGTATGTCTTGCCGTGCTTATCTGTGGTGACAATGGGATATCATGTGCCACTTGATGTATGTTTTGGTGACCAACTTGCGGGTTCCGCCCATGAACCTATGCATAGGGGTTGGCACACGTTCTTGACTCTCCGGTAGAAACTTTGGGGCACTCTTTGAAGTACTTTGTGTTGGTTGGATGAATCTGAGATTGTGTGATGCATATCGTATAATCATGCCCACGGATACTTGAGGTGACAATGGAGTATCTAGGTGACATTAGGGTTTTGGTTGATTTGTATCTTAAGGTGTTATTCTAGTACGAACTCTTTTATAGATTGATACGAAAGAATAGCTTTGAGGTGGTTTTGTACCCTACCATAATCTCTACGTTTGTTCTCCGCTATTAGTGGCTTTGGAGTAACTCTTTGTTGCATGTTGAGGGATTGTTATATGATCTATCTATGTTATTATTGTTGAGAGAACTTGCACTAGTGAAAGTATGAACCGTAGGCCTTGTTTCCTATCATTGCAATACCGTTTACGCTCACTTTTATCATTAGTTACCTTGCTGTTTTTATATTTTCAGATTACAAATACCTTTATCTACCTTCCATATTGCACTTGTATCACCATCTCTTCGCCGAACTAGTGCACCTATACAATTTACCATTGTATTGGGTGTGTTGGGGACACAAGAGACTCTTTGTTATTTGGTTGCAGGGTTGCTTGAGAGAGACCATCTTCATCCTGCGCCTCCCACGGATTGATAAACCTTAGGTCATCCACTTGAGGGAAATTTGCTACTGTCCTACAAACCTCTACACTTGGAGGCCCAACAACGTCTACAATAAGAAGGTTGTGTAGTAGACATCAACTATCATTATTAACTTTGCATCTTTTGGCTTCAATATTATGAATGTGTGTATCACTACGATCGAGATCCAACGAACAATTTCATTGGGTGTGTAACCATATAAGGTTTTATTCATGTAAACAGAACAACAATTATTCTCTTTCTTAAATGAACAACAGTACTACAATAAACATGATCAAATCATATTCTTGCTCAACGCAAACATCAAATAACACTTATTTAGGTTCAACACTAATCCCGAAAGTATAGGGAGTGTGCGATGATGATCATATCAATCTTGGAACCACTTCCAACACACATCGTCACTTCACCCTTAACTAGTCTCTGTTCATTCTGCAAATCCCGTTTCGAGTTACTAATCTTAGCAACTGAACTAGTATCAAATACTGAGGGGTTGCTATGAACACTAGTAAAGTACACATCAATAACATGTATATCAAATATACCTTTGTTCACTTTGCCAAATACTTGGGGCAGTTCCGCTTCCAGTGACCAGTCCCTTTGCAGTAGAAGCACTTAGTCTCAGGCTTAGGTCCAGACTTGGGCTTCTTCACTTGAGCAGCAACTTGCTTGCCGTTCTTCTTGAAGTTCCCCTTCTTCCCTTTGCCCTTTTCCTTGAAAGTAGTGGTTTTGCTACGTCTTGAGCTTGCGTTGGTTTTCCTCGAAGAGGAGAGGATGATGCAGCACAGTAGCGTAAGTATTTCCCTCAGTTTTTGAGAACCAAGGTGTCAATCCAGTAGGAGGCCACGCGCAAGTCCCTCGTACCTGCACAAAACGATAGCTACTCGTAACCAACGCGATTATGGGTTGTCAATCCCTTCAAGGTCACTTATGAAAGTGAGATCTGATATTGATAATATTTTTGGTATTTTTGGTATAAAGATGCAAAGTGAAAAGTAAAAGGCAAAGAAAAAAAACAAAGCAAGTATAAAAGTGATAGAGATTGATATGATGAGAATAGACCCGGGGGCCATAGGTTTCACTAGTGGCTTCTCTCAAGAGCATTGATATTCTACGGTGGGTGAACAAATTACTGTTGAGCAACTGACAGAATTGAGCATAGTTATGAGGTTATGTAGGTATGATCATGTATATAGGCATCACGTCCGAGACAAGTAGACCGGAACGATTCTGCATCTACTACTATTACTCCACTCATCGACCGCTATCCAGCATGCATCTAGAGTATTAAGTTAAAAACAGAGTAACACCTTAAGCAAGATGACATGATGTAGAGGAATAAATTCATGCAATATGATAAATACTCCATCTTGTTATCCTCGATGGCAACAATACAATATGTGCCTTGCAACCCTTTCTGTCACTGGGTAAGGACATCGCAAGATTGAACCCAAAGCCATGCACTTCTCCCATTGCAAGAACTACCAATCTAGTTGGCCAAACCAAATGGATAATTCGAAGAGACTTGCAAAGATAACTCAATCATACATAAAAGAATTCAGAGAAGATTCAAATATTATTCATAGATAAGCTGGATCATAAACCCACAATTCATCGGTCTCAACAAACACACTGTAAAAAGAAGATTACATCGAATAGATCTCCACGAGAGAGGGGGAGAACATTGTATTGAGATCCAAAAAGAGAGAAGAAGCCATCTAGCTACTAGCTATGGACTCGAAGGTCTGAAGTAAACTACTCACACTTCATCAGAGGGGCTATGGTGTTGATGTAGAAGCCCTCCGTGGTGGATTCCCCCTCCGGCGGAGCTCCGGAACAGGCCCCAAGATGGGATCTCGTGGATACTGGAAGTTGCGGCGGTGGAATTATGTTTTTGGCTCCTGTTCTGATCGTTTGGGGGTACGTAGGTATATATAAGAGGAAGGAGTACGTCGGTGGAGCTTCGAGGGGCCCACGAGGCAGGGGGGCGCCCTCCACCCTCGTGACCGCCTCGTGGCTTTCTTGACGGAGGGTCCAAGTCTCCGGTCTTATCTCGATGAGAAAATCACGCTCAAGATTTCATTCCGTTTGGACTCCGTTTGATATTCTGCTTTCTTGAAATACTGAAAAAGGCAAAAAAAAACAGCAATTCTGGACTGGGCCTCCGGTTAATAGGTTAGTCCCAAAAATAATATAAAAGTGGAAAATAAAGCCCATTATAGTCCAAAACAATAGATAAAGTAGCATGGAGCAATCAAAATTATAGATACGTTGGAGACGATCGCATCCCTAAGCTTAATTCCTGCTCGTCCTCGAGTAGGTAAATGATAAAAAGAGAATTTTTGATGCAGAGTGATACTTTGGCATAATTTCAATGTAAATCTTCTTAATCATGGTATGTTCAGATCCGAAAGATTCAAGACAAAAGTTCATATTGACATAAAAATAATAATACTTCAAGCATACTAATCTAAGTAATTATGTCTTCTCAAAATAGCATGGCAAAAGAAAGTTCATCCCTACAAAATCATATAGTTAGGCTATGCTTCATTTTCGTCACACAAAGATGTTCCCAACTTCTATACCCCCGATGACAAGCCAAGCAATTGTTTCATACTTAAATAATCTCAAACTTTTTCAACCTTCATGCAATACATGAGCGTGAGCCATGGATATAGCACTATGAGTGGAATAGAATATGATGATGGGGATTGTGTGGAGAAGACAAAAAAAGGAGAAAGTCTCACATTGACGAGGATAATCAACGAGCTATGGAGATGCCCATCAATTGATGTCAAAATGAGGAGTAGGGATTGCCATGCAACGGATGCACTAGTGCTATGAATGCTCAACAAAAGAAAACTAGTGGATGTGCATCCAACTTGCTTGCTCATGAAGACCTAGGGCATTTGAGGAAGCCCATCGTAGGAACATACAAGCCAAGTTCTATAATGAAAAATTCCCACTAGTATAAAAAGACAACTTAAGAGACTCACTATATGAAAAACATGGTGCTACTTTGAAGCACAATATATGAGACTCACTACATGAAGAACAAGGTGCTACTTTGAAGCACAATATATGAGACTCACTGCATGAAGAACAAGGTGCTACTTTGAAGCACAAGTGTGGAAAAAGAGATATTAGCATTGCCCTTTTTATTTTCATTTTTTTGGGGCCTTTTTTTCTTTTTTCTTTTTGGCCTTTCTCTTTTTTCATTTGGGCAATGCTCTAATAATGATGATCATCACATTTCTATTGATTATAACGTAAGGATTACAACTTGAAACTAGAACAAGGTATGCCTCTATATGAATGCCTCCGGCGGTGTACCGGGATGGTGCAATGAATCAAGAGTGACATGTATGAAAAATAATGCATGGTGGCTTTGCCACAAATACGATGTCAACTACATGGTCATGCAATGGCAATATGACAAAAGTAATGTATGTCATGATGATGATGAACGGAACGGTGGAAAGTTGCATGGCAATATATCTCGGAATGGCTATGGAAATGCCATAATAGGTAGGTATGGTGGCTGTTTTGAGGAAGATATAAGGAGGTTTATGTGTGAAAGAGCGATCATATCACGGGTTTGGATGCACCGCTAAGTTTGCACAAACTCTCAAGGTGAGAAAGGGCAATGCACGGCATCAAGAGGCTAGCAATGGCGGAAAGGTAAAAGCGCGTATAATCCATGGACTCTACATTAGTCAAAAGAACTCATATACTTATTGCAAAAATTTAGAAGTCATCAAAAATCAAGTACTACGCGCATCCTCCTAGGGGGATAGATTGGTAGGAAAATACCATCGCTCGTCCCCGGCCGCCACTCATAAGGATGCACAAGCCAGGTACACTTCATGTTTCAAATTTGTTGCACAACTTTAACCATACGTGCATGCTACAGGATTTGCTAACTTCAACACAAGCATTTCTCAAATTCACAACTACTCAACTAGTACCACTTTGATATTATCACCTCCATATCTCGAAACAATTATCAAGCATCAAACTTATCTTAGTATTCAACGCACTCAAAAGAAAGTTTCACATATCTTGAATACCAAGTATATTAACATTAAGCAAATTACCATGCTATTAACGACTCTCAAAATAATCTAAGTGAAGCATGAGAGATCAAGTTTCTTTAAAACAAATCCACCACCGTGCTCTAAAATATCTAAGTGAAGCACTAGAGCAAAAACTATCATGCTCAAAAGATATAAGTGAAGCACTATGAGCAAACTATCAAGCTCAAAGATATAAGTGAAGCACATAGAGTATTCTATCAAATTTAAATTCATGTATGGCTCTCTCAAAAGGTGTGTACAGCAAGGATGATTGTGGTAAACTAACAAGCAAAGACGCAAATAATACAAGATGCTCCAAGCAAAACACTTATCATGTGGTGAAGAAAAATATAGCTCCAAGTAAATTGCCGATGAAAGTAGACGAAAGAGGGGATGCCTTCCGGGGCATCCCCAAGCTTTGACTTTTTGGTGTCCTTGGATTATATTGGGGGTTCCATGGGCATCCCCAAGCTTAGGCTCTTGCCACTCCTTGTTCCATAATACATCAAAAGAATTCACCCAAAACTTGAAAACTTCACAACACAAAACTTAATAGAAATCTCGTGAGCTCCGTTAGAGAAAGAAAACAAAAGACTACTTTAAGGTACTGTAATGAACTCATTCTTTATTCATATTGGTGTTAAACCTACTGTATTCCAACTTCGATATGGATCATAAACTATTTTACTAGCCATGTATTCATCAAAATAAGCAAAGAACACACGCAAAACCGAATCTGTCAAAAACAGAACAGTCTGTAGTAATCTGTAACTAACGCAAACTTCTGGAACTCAAAAAATTCTACCAAAATTATACAACCTGGAAAATTTGTTTATTGATCAGCAGCAATTGGAATCAGTATTTTATCACGTTCTGGTGATTTTTAACAATTCGGGCACTGAGCACAAAGTTTCTGGAAATTACAGCAAGATCAAATAACTATCATCCAAGAAGACCCAATAGGTTTAACTTGGCACAAACACTAATTAAAAGATAAAACCACATCTAAACAGAGGCTAGATGGATTATTTATTCCTAAACAGAAACAAAAAACCAAAAAACTAAAAATAAAATTGGGTTGCCTCCCAACAAGCGCTATCGTTTAACGCCCCTAGCTAGGCATAAAAGCGAGGATAGATCTAGGTATTGCCATCTTTGGTAGGCAATCCATAAGTGGCTCTCATGATAGATTCATATGGTAATTTTATTTTCTTTCTAGGAATGTGTTCCATGCCTTTATTTAATGGAAATTGGAATCTAATATTCCTTTCCTTCATATCAATAATTGCACCAATCGTTCTAAGAAAAGGTCTACCAAGAATAATAGGACATGAAGGATTGCAATCTATATCAAGAACGATAAAATCTATGGGCACATAATTTCTATTTGCAACAATAAGAACATCATTAATTCTTCCCACAGGCTTTTTAATAGTGGAATCCGCAAGACGCAAGTTTAGAGAGCAATCATCAAAGTCACGGAAATCTAGCAAATCACACAAAGTTTTGGGAATAGTAGAGACACTAGCACCCAAATCACACAAAGCATGAAACTCATAATTTTAAATTTTAATCTTAATGGTAGGTTCCCACTCATCATAGAGTTTTCTAGGGATAGAAACTTTCAACTCAAGTTTTTCTTCATAAGATTGCATCAAGGCATCAACAATGTGTTCGGTAAAGGCTTTATTTTGACTATAAGCATGAGGAGAATTTAGCACGGTTTGAAACAAGGATATACAATCAATTAAAGAGAAATTTTCATAATTAAATTCCTTGATATCCAATATAGTGGGTTTAGCAGCATCTAGATTTTTGTTTCTTTCAATCCCACTTTTATCAATTTCATCATCGTGATCTAAAAACTCCGAATTCTTAGAACGCCTTCTAGGTAAAGGAAGATCATATTCAGTTTCATCAAGATTCATATTGAAAATCAAAGATTTAATAGGGGACACATCAATAACTTTTAGATCTTCATCTTGATTATCATAGGGATTAGAAGAACAGGCTTTAATAAAGGCATCTTTGGAAGCACGCATCCTAGCGGTTCTTTCTTTGCACTCATCAATGGAAATTCTCATAGCTTGGAGAGACTCATTGATATCATGCTTAGGAGGAATAGATCTAAGCTTTAAAGAATCAACCTCAAGAGAAATTCTATCAACGTTCCTAGCCAAATCATCAACTTTAAGCAATTTCTCTTCAAGCAAAGCATTAATATTCTTTTGTGAATTCATAAACTCTTTAACACTACTCTCAAATTCAGAGGGCATCTTATTAAAATTTCCATAAGAGTTGTTGTAGGAATTTCCATAATTATTAGAAGGATTACTAGGATAAGGCCTAGGACTAAAATTCCCTCTATACGCGTTGTTACCAAAATTATTCATACCAACAAAATTCACGTCCATAGATTCATTATTATTCTCAATAAAGGTAGACAAAGGCATATATTAGGATCATAAGAAACACTCTTAGTAGCAAATAATTTCATAAGTTCATCCATCTTTCCACTCAAAACATTGATTTCTTCTATAGAATGCACTTTTTTATTAGTAGATCTTTCAGTATGCCATTGAGAATAATTAACCATAATATTATCTAGGAGTTTAGTAGCATCTCCTAAAGTGATTTCCATAAAAGTGCCTCCCGCGGCCGAATCTAAAAGATTTCTAGAAGCAAAATTCAATCCAGCATAAAAGTTTTGTATAATCATCCACAAGTTCAAACCATGAGTAGGACAATTACGTATCATTAATTTCATTCTCTCCCAAGCTTGTGCCACATGTTCATGATCAAGTTTCTTAAAGTTCATAATATCATTCCTAAGAGAGATGATCTTAGCGGGAGGAAAATACTTAGAGATAAAAGCATCTTTGCACTTGTTCCAAGAATCAATACTATTTTTAGGCAAAGATGAAAACTGCGCTTTAGCACGATCTCTAAGCGAAAAAGGAAATAGCTTCAATTTAACGACATCATTATCGACATCTTTTTCTTTTGCATATCACATAAATCAACGGTTATTCAGATGAGTAGCGGCATCTTCACTAGGAAGGCCGCGAATTGATCTTCCATAACAAGATTCAACAAAGCAGTATTGATTTCACAAGATTCAGTATTGGCAAGAGGAGCAATCGGAGTGCTAAGGAAATCATTATTATTGGTATTGGTGAAGTCACACAATTTGCTAGCATCTTGAGCCATCGCGACAAACAAGCAATCCAACACACGAGCAAACAAACGAATGAGGCAAAAGGCAAAGGGAAAAAGAGAAGGAGATTGGGAAAGAGAGGGCAAATAAAACGGCAAGCGTGAAGTGGGGGAGAGGAAAACGAGAGGCAAATGGCAAATAATGTAATGCGAGAGATAGGGATTGTGATGGGTACTTGGTATGTTGACTTTTGTAGACTCCCATAGCGGCCTGTAAATCCTTCTTGCTACGCCTTGAGCTTATGCTGGTTTTCCCGAAGAGGAGAGGATGATGCAGCACAAGAGCGTAAGTATTTCCCTCAGTTTTGAGAACCAAGGTATCAATCCAAGAGGAGGCCACGCGCAAGTCCCTCATACCTGCACAAAACGATAGCTACTCGCAACCAACGCGATTAGGGGTTGTCAATCCCTTCACGGTCACTTACGAGAGTGAGATCTGATAGAGATAATATTTTTGGTATAAAGATGCAAAGTGAAAAGTAAAAGGCAAAGAAAAAAACAAAGCAAGTATAGAAGTGATAGAGATTGATATGATGAGAATAGACCCGGGGGCCATAGGTTTCACTAGTGGCTTCTCTCAAGAGCATAGAAATTCTACGGTGGGTGAACAAATTACTACTGTTGAGCAATTGACAGAATTGAGCATAGTTATGAGGTTATCTAGGTATGATGATGTATATAGGCATCACGTCCGAGACAAGTAGACCGAAACGATTCTGCATCTACTACTATTACTCCACTCATCGACCGCTATCCAGCATGCATCTAGAGTATTAAGTTAAAAACAGAGTAACGCCTTAAGTAAGATGACATGATGTAGAGGAATAAATTCATGCAATATGATAAATACTCCATCTTGTTATCCTCGATGGCAACAATACAATACGTGCCTTGCAACCCTTTCTGTCACTGGGTAAGGACACCGCAAGATTGAACCCAAAGCCATGCACTTCTCCCATTGCAAGAACTACAAATCTAGTTGGCCAAACCAAACGGATAATTCGAAGAGACTTGCAAACATAACTCAATCATACATAAAAGAATTCAGAGAATATTCAAATATTATTCATAGATAAGCTGGATCATAAACCCACAATTCATCGGTCTCAACAAACACACCGCAAAAAGAAGATTACATCGAATAGATCTCCACGAGAGAGGGGGAGAACATTGTATTGAGATCCAAAAAGAGAGAAGAAGCCATCTAGCTACTAGCTATGGACCCGAAGGTCTGAAGTAAACTACTCACACTTCATCGGAGGGGCTATGGTGTTGATGTAGAAGCCCTCTGTGGTGGATGCCCCCTCCGGCGGAGCTCCGGAACCGGCCCCAAGATGGGATCTCGTGGATACAGGAAGTTGCGGCGGTGGAATTATGTTTTTGGCTCCTGTTCTCATCGTTTGGCGGTACGTAGGTATATATAGGAGGAAGGAGTACATCGGTGGAGCTTCGAGGGGCCCATGAGGCAGGGAGGCGCGTCCAGGGGGGGCGCCCTCCACCCTCGTGACCGCCTCGTGGCTTTCTGGACGGAGGGTCCAAGTCTCCTGGGTCTTATCTGATGAGAAAATCACGTTTCCGAAGATTTCATTCCGTTTGGACTCCGTTTGATATTCTGTTTCTTCGAAATACTGAAAAAGGCAAAAAACAACAATTTTGGGCTGGGCCACCGGTTAATAGTCCATTATAGTCCAAAACAATAGATAAAGTAGCATGGAGCAATCAAAAATTATAGATACGTTGGAGACGTATCAGTTTTGTCAACCATCAACACTTGATGCTTTTTCTTGATTTCTACCTTCACCGATTTCATCATCATGAAAAGCTCGGGAATCGTTTTCGTCATCCCTTGCATACTATAGTTCATCACGAAGTTCTACTAACTTGGTGATGGTGACTAGAGAATTCTTTCAATCACTATTTTATCTGGAAGATTAACTCCCACTTGATTCAAGCGATTGTAGTACCCAGACAATCTGAGCACTTGCTCACTGCTTGAGCTATTCTCCTCCATCTTTTAGCTATAGAACTTGTTGGAGACTTCATATCTCTCAACTAGGGTATTTGCTTGAAATATTAACTTCAACTCCTGGAACATCTCATATGCTCCATGACGTTCAAAACGTCTTTGAAGTCCCGATTCTAAGCCATTAAGCATGGTGCACTAAACTATCAAGTAGTCATCATATTGAGCTAGCCAAATGTTCATAACGTCTACATCTGCTCCTGCAATAGATCTGTCACCTAGCGGTGCATCAAGGACATAATTCTTCTGTGCAGCAATGAGGATAAACCTCAGTTCACGGACCCAGTCCACATCATTGCTACTATCATCTCTCAACATAGTTTTCCTCTAGGAACATATCAAAATAAATATAGGGAAGCAACAACGCGAGCTATTGATCTACAACATAGATATGCTAATACTACCAGGACTAAGTTCATGATAAATTTAAGTTCAATTAATCATATTACTAAAGAACTCCCACTTAGATAGACATCCCTCTAATCTTCTAAGTGATCACGTGATCCATATCAACTAAACCATGTCCGATCATCACGTGAGATGGAGTAGTTTCAATGGTGAACATCACTATGTTGATCATATCTACTATATGATTCACGCTTGACCTTTCGGTCTCAGTTTTCCGAGGCCATATCTGTTATATGCTAGGCTCGTCAAGTTTAACCTGAGTATTCCGCGTGTGCAACTGTTTTGCACCCGTTGTATTTGAACGTAGAGCCTATCACACCCGTTCATCACGTGGTATCTCAGCACGAAGAACTTTCACAACGGTGCATACTCAGGGAGAACACTTATACCTTGATAATTTAGTGAGAGATCATCTCATAATGCTACCGTCAATCAAAGCAAAATAAGATGTATAAAAGATAAACATCACATGCAATCATAATATGTGACATGATATGGCCATCATCACCTTGTGCCTTTGATCTCCATCTCCAAAGCATCGTCATGATCTCCATCGTCACTGGCATGACACCATGATCTCCATCATCTTGATCTATATGAATGTGTTGTTACATGGTCGTCTTGCCAACTATTGCTCTTGCAACTATTGCTATCGCATAGCGATAAAGTAAAGCAATTATTTGGCACTTGCATCTTATGCAATAAAGAGACAACCATAAGGATTTTGCCAGTTGCCGATAACTGCAACGAAAACATGATCATCTCATACAACAACTTATATCTCATCACGTCTTGACCATATCACATCACAACATGCCCTGCAAAAACAAGTTAGACGTCCTCTACTTTGTTGTTGCAAGTTTTACGTGGCTGCTACGGGCTTAGCAAGAACCGTTCTTACCTACGCATCAAAACCACAACGATAGTTTGTCAAGTTGGTGCTGTTTTAACCTTTGCAAGGACCGGTCGTAGCCACACTCGGTTCAACTAAAATTGGAGAAACTGACACCCGCCATCCACCTATGTGCAAAGCACGTCGGTAGAACCAGTCTCGCATAAGCGTACGCGTAATGTCGGTCCGGTCCGCTTCATCCAACAATACCGCCGAACCAAACTATGACATGCTGGTAAGTATTATGACTTATATTGCCCACAAATCACTTGTGTTCAAGTCGTGCATATGACATCTACGCATAAAACCAGGCTCGGATGCCACTGTTGGGGAGCGTAGTAATTTCAAAAAATTTCCTATGCTCACGCAAGATCATGGTGATGCATAGCAACGAGAGGGGAGAGTGTTGTCCACGTACCCTCGTAGACCGAAAGTGGAAGCGTTAGCACAACACGGTTGATGTAGTCGTACGTCTTCACGATCCGACCGATCAAGTACCGAACGCACGGCACCTCCAAGTTCAGCACACGTTCAACCCGGTGACGTCCCTCGAACTCCAATCCAGCCGAGTGTTGAGGGAGAGTTTCGTCAGCACGACGGCGTGGTGACGATGTTGATGTTCGACCGACGCAGGGCTTCGCCTAAGCACCGCTACGGTATTATCGAGGTGGATTATGGTGGAGGGGGGCACCACACACGGCTAAGAGATCCAAGGGATCAATTGTTGTGTCTATGGGGTGTCCCCCTGCCCCCGTATACAAAGTAGCAAGGGGGGTGCGACCGGCCAAGGAGAAGGGCGCGCCAAGGGGGGAGTTCTACTCCCACCGGGAGTAGGACTCCTCCTTTCCTTGTTGGAGTAGGAGAAGGGAAGGGAGAAGGAGAAGGAAGGAAGGGGGCGCCCCCCCCTCCCTAGTCCAATTCGGACTAGTCCATGGGGAGGGGTGCGGCCACCCTCTGGGGCCTTTCTCTCCTTTCCGGTATGGCCCATTAAGGCCCAATACGAATTCCCGTAACTCTCAAGTACTCCGAAAAATACCCGTATCACTCGGAACCTTTCCGATGTCCGAATATATTCGTCCAATATATCGATCTTTACGTCTCAACCATTTCGAGACTCCTCGTCATGTCCCCGATCTCATCCGGGACTCCTATATCCTCGGCACATCAAAACATATAAACTCATAATATAACTGTCATTGAAACTTTAAGCATGCGGACCCTACGGGTTCGAGAACTATGTAGACATGACCGAGACACGTATCCGGTCAATAACCAATAGTGGAACCTGGATGCTCATATTGGCTCCCACATGTTCTACGAAGATCTTTATCGGTCAAACCGCATAACAACATACGTTGTTCCCTTTGTCATCGGTATGTTACTTGCCCGAGATTCGATCATCGGTATCTCAATACCTGGTTCAATTTCGTTACCGGCAAGTCTCTTTACTCGTTCCGTAATACATCATCCCGCAACTAACTCATTAGTTACAATGCTTGTAAGGCTTATAGTGATGTGCATTACCGAGTGGGCCCAGAGATACCTCTCCGACAATCGGAGTGACAAATCCTAATCTCGAAATACGCCAACCCAACAAGTACCTTCAGAAACACCTGTAGAGCACCTTTATAATCACGCAGTTACGCCAGGACGCTTTGGTAGCACACAAAGTGTTCCTCCGGTAAACGGGAGTTGCATAATCTCATAGTCATAGGAACATGTATAAGTCATGAAGAAAGAAATAACAACATACTAAACAATCGAGTGCTAAGCTAACGGAATGGGTCAAGTAAATCACATCATTCTCCTAATGATGTGATCCTGTTAATCAAACGACAACTCATGTCAATGGTTAGGAAACATAACCATCTTTGATCAACGAGCTAGTCAAGTTGAGGCATACTAGTGACACTCTGTTTGTCTATGTATTCACACAAGTATTATGTTTCCGGTTAATACAATTCTAGCATGAATAATAAACATTTATCATGATATAAGGAAATAAATAATAACTTTATTATTGCCTCTAGGGCATATTTCCTTCAGGGGCGCCAGAGGGGGCGCCACCGCCGGGAGAGCAGGGCGGTCGGTGTCAAAACCGGCGGATCTCGGGTAGGGGGTCCCGTAATGTGCGTCTAGGATCGATGGTAACAGGAGACGGGGGACATAATGTTTATCCAGGTTCGGGCCCTCTCTATGGAGGTAATACCCTACTTCCTGCTTGATTGATCTTCATGAATATGAGTGTTACAGAAGTTGATCTACCACGAGATCGTAATGGCTAAACCCTAGAAGTCTAGCCTGTATGACCATGGTTATGAGTATTGCCGATCCGGACTAAGCCCTCCGTTTTATATAGACACTGGAAGGATCTTGGGCTACATCAGGTCGGTTACAGAGAAAGGAATCTTCACGTTTGGTCGCCAAGCTTGCCTTCCACGCCAAGGAGAGTCCCATCCGGACACGAGTAGAGTCTTCAGTCTTCATATCTTCACAGCCCACCAGTCCGTCCCATGGCGAACAGGCCAGACACCCGAGGACCCCTGAGTCCAGGACTCCCTCAGTCCGCACGGCAGATTTGGTGGGGAGGAGGCCGATAATGACGAGCAGCATGTCGTCGGGGAGGCTGCTGCTGAAGTCCAGACTCGCCGGATGCGGTTTTGGCTCGAGCCGCCTCCCATTATTGGCTGCCTCGCCGTCCATCTCAACCGGCGGTGACGCCGGTATACACGTGTGCTGGTGTGTGTTGTGTGTTGGGTGTGCGCGAGTGCGTCCTTCGGTGCATGCCACGCCGCAGTGGTGAATTGTGCGCGAGTGCGTCCTTCACGCGGAAGAAGTGTGTCCTCAATGCGCCCTCAATTTACTAGCGTGTGGGGTGCTACCCCGAGTGGTTTCAACTTTGTTTACTTCACCGCGTGTCAGATGGGCCTCTAGTTTACTTATTTTCACCCACTGCCACATGGGCCAGCACACGAAGATACAGAACACGAGCTAACAAGGCAGCATGTGGATGATAACCCACAAGCATAGGGGATCGCAACAGTTTTAGATAAGTAAGAGTGTCGATCCCAACGAGGAGCTAAAGGTAGAACAAATATTCCCTCAAGTTCTATCGACCGCCGATACAACTCTATGCACGCATGACGTTCGCTTTACCTAGAACAAGTATGAAACTAGAAGTACTTTGTTGTTGTTTTTGGATAGGTTTGCAAGAAAGCGTAAATAAAAGCTAGGGGCTGTTGTAAGTAAAGAAGCAATAAAGTAAATATAATGAGTGTGGAAAAGTGGTGGTAGGAGTTGCGAAATTGTCCCTTAAGCAAGAGTACTTTACTAGACCGATAGCTAGTATCATGTGGGAGAGGCCACTGCCAACATGTCATCCCTGACTTGGAATTCTATGCACTTATGATTGGAACTATTAGCAAGCGTCCGCAACTACTAACGTTCATTAAGGTAACACCCAACCATAGCATTAAGATATATTGGTCCCCCTTCAATCCCGTATGCATCAATTTCTATGCTAGGTTGAAGCTTCTGTCACCCTTGCCCTCCAATACATAGTCCTATCAACATACAACTAACCCTATGGTGTGATCCACACGCGCGCTCATATGATGGGCACCAAAGGACAACAACATAACCACAAGCAAATTAAATCAATCATAGCAATTCATCAACCACCGATAGGACAATGAAAATCTACTCAGACATCATAGGATGGCAACACATCATTGGATAATAATATGAAGCATAAAGCACCATGTTCAAGTAGAGGGTACAACGGGTTGCAGGAGAGTGGACCACTGTAGATATAGGAGGGAAGGTGATGGAGATGTTGGTGAAGATGGCGGAGGTGTTGGTGTAGATCGCGGTGATGATGATGGCCACGGCAGTGTTCCGGCGCCACCGAAAGAGAAGGGGAGAGGTGGCCCTTCGTCTTCTTCTTCCTTGACCTCCTCCCTAGATGGGAGAAGGGTTTCCCCTCTGGTCCTTGGCCTCCATGGCATGGGAGGGGCGAGAGCCCCTCCGAGATTGGATCTGTCTCTCTGTCTCTCTCTGTTTCTACGTTCTCGTCTGCTGCCCTTTCACCGTTTCATGTATATATGGAGATCCGTAACTCCGATTGGATTGAAACCTTCGCCCAGATCTTTTTCCAAAAATTAGCTTTCTTGCGGCCGAAGAAGGGCATCAACTGCCTTACGGGTGGTCGACGAGGGTCAGGGGCGTGCCTGCCTGGAGTGGGCGTGGGCCCCACCCTCGTGGCCACCTCGGGCACCGTCTCGCGTTGATTTTACTTCCCAAAAATCACAAATATTCCAAAATAATTCTCCTTCCATTTTTATCCCATTTGGACTCCGTTTGATATGGGGTTTCATGAAACATAAAACATGCAACAAACAGAACTGCACGGGCAATCGGATCAATATGTTAGTCCCAAAAAATAGTATATAATGTTGCCAAAATTATATGAAAGTTGCATAATATTGGCATGGAACAATCAAAAACTATAGATACGACGGAGACATATCAACATCCCCAAGCTCAATTCCTACTCGTCCTCGAGTAGGTAAATGATAAAAAATATAATTTTTGATGTGGAATGCTACGTAGCATAATCTTGATCATATGTGTAATCATGGCATGAATATTAAGACACGAGTGATTCAAAGCAATAGTCTATCATTTGACATAAAAACAATAATACTTCAAGCCTACTAATAAATCAATCATGTCTTTTCAAAATAACATGGCCAAAGAAAGTTATCCCCACAAAATCATATAGTCTGGCTATGCTCCATCTTCACCACACAAAATATTCACATCATGCACAACCCCGATGACAAGCCGAGCAATTGGTTCATACTTTTTAACGCGCTTAAGCTTTTTCAACCCTGACGCAATACATGAGCGCAAGCCATGGACATAGCACTATAGGTGGAATAGAATAATATGATGGGGGTTATGTGGAGAAGACAAAAAAGGAGAAAGTCTCACATCGACGCGGCTAATCAACGGGCTATGGAGATGCCCATTAATTGGCGTCAATGTGAGGAGTAGGGATTGCCATGCAACGGATGCACTAGAGCTATAAGTATATGAAAGCTCAAACTGAAACTAAGTGGGTGTGCATCCAACTTGCTTGCTCATGAAGACCTAGGGCATTTGAGGAAGCCCATCATTGGAATATACAAGCCAAGTTCTATAATTGAAATTCCCACTAGTGTATGAAAGTGATAACTCAAGAGACTCTCTATATGAAGAACATGGTGCTACTCTGAAGCACAAGTGTGGCAAAAGGATAGTAACATTGCCCCTTTTTGTCTCTTTTTTGCGGACTTCTTTAGCCCCATTTTTTTATTTAGGCTTCTTTGGCCTCTCCTTTTTTTTGATGGGGCAATGCTCTAATAATGATGACCATCACACTTTTATTTACTTACAACTCAATATTACAACTCGATACTAGAACAAAGATATGAGTCGATATGAATGCCTCCGGCAGTGTACCGGGATGTGCAATGATCTAGCATAGCAATGATATCAAAAAACGGACAAGCCATGAAAAAATCATGCTAGCTATCTTACGATCATGCAAAGCAATATGACATTAAATGCTCAAGTCATGTATATGATGATGATGGAAGTTGCATGGCAATATATCTCGGAATGACTATGGAAATGCCATAATAGGTAGGTATGGTGGATGTTTTGAGGAAGATATAATGAGGCTTATGTGTGATAGAGCGTATCGTATCACGGGGTTTGGATGCACCGGCGAAGTTTGCACCAACTCTCGAGGTGAGAAAGGGAAATGCACGGTACCGAAGAGGCTAGCAATAATGGAAGGGTGAGTGTGCGTATAATCCATGGACTCACATTAGTCATAAAGAACTCATATACTTATTGCAAAAGTTTATTAGCCTCGAAGCAAAGTACTACTACGCATGCCCCTTGGAGGATAGATTGGTAGGAAAAGACCATCGCTCGTCCCCGACCGCCACTCATAAGGAAGACAATCAATAAATACCTCATGCTCCGACTTCATTACATAACGGTTCACCGTACGTGCATGCTACGAGAATCACAAACCTCAACACAAGTATTTCTCAATTTCACAATTACTCAACTAGCACGATTCTCATATCACCACCTTTATATCGCAAACTATTGCAAGGAATCAAACATATCATATTCAGTGATCTACAAGTTTTATGTAGGGTTTTATGACTAACCATGTGAATGACCAGTTCCTGTCATCTCTCTAAATAGATATAAGTGAAGCACGAGAGTTTAGTTCTTTCTACAAAAGATATGCCCACGCTCTAACAAATATAAGTGAAGGAAAAGAGCATTCTACAAATGGTGGTTGTCTAAGTGAAGAGAAACAGGCAATCCAAACTTCAAATGACATAAGTGAAGCACATGAAGCATTCTATAAAGCCATACTCAAAAGATATAAGTGAAGTGCAGAGCGCATTCTATAAATAAACCAAGGACCATCTAATACCAGCATGGTGCATAAAATAAAATGAAAACTAAATGCAAAAGACGCTCCAAGCTTTGCACATATCACATGAATGAAACCAATCCGAAAACATACCAATATTTGTTGAAGAAAGAGGGGATGCCTTCCGGGGCATCCACAAGCTTAGACGCTTGAGTCTCCTTGAATATTTACTTGGGGTGCCTCGGGCATCCCCAAGCTTTAGCTCTTGCCTCTCTTCCTTCTTCTCACATCGAAACCTTCTCGATCATCGAACACTTCATCCACACAAAACTTCAACAGAAAACTCGGTAAGATCCGTTTTTATAATAAAGAAAATCACTACTCTAAGTACTGTTGCAAACCAATTCATATTTTGTTTTTGCATTTTTTCTACTGTAATATAAATTTTTGGCTCAATCCACTGATATAAATTGATAGTTTCATCAAAACAAGCAAACTATGCATCAAAAACAGAATCTGTCTAAAACAGAACAGTCTGTAATAATCTGAAAATTCACCATACTTCTGATACTTGAAAAGTTCTGCCAAAATTAGAAAAAAACAATTTTTATAGAAAGAGCAAAAAGAATCAGAACCATTTGACGTTCCAGTAAAAATTAAAATTCACGCACTACAGCCAAAGTTTCTGTCCTACACCGCACAAACCAACAAGCATTGTAAACATCCTAAAGGCAAACCTTGGCACATTATTTTTATTCCTAAACTTTATAAAAGCACACAACAGAAACAAATTACTTTCTAAAACTTCCGGTTTGTCTCCCTGGCAGCGCTTTCTTTAAAGCCATTAAGTAAGGCATATAGTGCTCAAGTAGTGAATCCACCCGGATCCCAAGGTATATCAAAGCCAATTTTAATTAGCAATGATTTGGCATTTAGTAGTGAGCACAAAGCAACATATATCAAGCAATGACGAAATCTAACTCTCTTCCTATGCATCGGCATGTCATAAAAGAACAATTCATGCACACAAATTAAAGGCCAATGCATAGTATAAACAGTTTCTTGCAATTTTATTGTGTTGGAAACATAGAGAGGTGGAGATATAGTTCCTCTCTCATAATAATTGCAAGTAGGAGCAGAAAGCACATGCATATTATATTCATCAAAATCATCATGTGCAACAGTAAAAGGCAACCCATCAATATAATCCTTAATAAAAGCAAACTTCTTCGATATAGTGTAGTTGGGAGAATTCAAAAAGATAATAGGACTATCATGCGTGGGTGCAATAGAAACAATTTCATGTTTAACATAAGGAACTATAGCAAGTTCATCTCCATAAGCATAATTCATATTGGCATCTTGGCCACAAGCATAGCAAGCATCATCAAAAAGGGATATTTCAAAAGAATCAACGGGATCATAGCAATTATCATAGCATTCATCCTTCGGTAAGCATGAAGGGAAATTAAACAATGTATGAGTTGAAGAGTTACTCTCATTAGAAGGTGGGCACGGGTGATCAATCCGCTCTTCCTCCTTTTGTTCTTCGCTCTCCTCCTCATATTTTTCACCCAATGAGCTCATAGTTTCATCAACTTCTTCTTCCATAGATTCGTGCAAAATATTAGTCTCTTCTTGGACAGCGGAGACTTTCTCAATAAGTGCATTAATTTCGTAATTGTATTCATAATTCTCATAACAATATTTTAGGATAGCTAAATTTTCAGTTCTATAAACAGCATCATCAAAATCTTCAAACTTTTAAACATAGATTCAATTTCATAAGCACCCATAAAAGCAACAAATTCTTCTATTTGTTCCACATCATAATAATCATATATACCATTAACATAAGAAGCTAAGGTTTTATTATCATTAAATTTGCATAGAAAGGGGAGGTGTGGAGCCTTCATCCTATAGCAACAAGTATAATCATAACTCAAGCATACTTGCCGAGCATACCACTTCAATATATAAATTTGATCCCATAGTAGTTTCCATTTTTGTGTCAAGAGATAATACCTAAAGTATACATGTTGATCCAACGATATTCCCATTACCAAATTGAATGAGGTTTTCTCAGGATTATCAAAGTGGTACATAATATTTTTCACATATTGAGCATCGAGGGTTTTAGGAGGTTCCTCATCTCCATCAGTACCAAGTACACCTAGTTTTTTTGGTATTTCGTGTTCCATATCCATAACTAAAGATAGAGAACAACTAAGAACAGCAAATAAAAATTACTTAGGGATAAAGCAAACAAGCACACAAGAGAATATTCACCCCACGCTATGACTCCCCGGCAATGGCGCCAGAAAAAGGTTTTGGTAACCCACAAGTATAGGGGATCGCAACAGTTTTTGATAAGTAAGAGTGTCGAACCCAATGCGGAGCTAAAGGTAGAACAAATATTACCTCAAGTTCTATCGGCCACGGATACAACTCTACGCACGCTTGACGTTCGCTTTACCTAGAACAAGTATGAAACTAAAAGTACTTTGTAGGTGTTTTTGGATAGGTTTGCAAGAAAGTGTAAATAAAAGCTAGGGGCTACTGTAAGTAAAGAAGAAATAAAGTAAATATAGCGAGTGTGCAAAAGTGGTGGTAGGAGTTGCGAAATTGTCCTTTAAGCAATTGACTACTTTACTAGACCGATATCAAGTATCATGTGGGAGAGGCCACTGCTAGCATGTCATCCCTGACTTGGAATTCTATGCACTTATGATTGGAACTATTAGCAAGCGTCCGCAACTACTAACGTTCATTAAGGTAAAACCCAACCATAGCATTAAGATATATTGGTCCCCCTTCAATCCTGTATGCATCAATTTCTATGCTAGGTTGAAGCTTCTGTCACCCTTGCCCTCCAATGCATAGTCCCATCAACATACAACTACCCCTATGGTGTGATCCACGTGCGCTCTCATATGATGGGCACCAAAGGATAGCAACATAACCACAAGAAAATTAAATCAATCATAGTAATTCATCAACCACCGATAGGACAATGAAAATCTACTCAGACATCATAGGATGGCAACACATCATTGGATAATAATATGAAGCATAAAGCACCATGTTTAAGTAGAGGGTACAGTGGGTTGCGGGAGAGTGGACCGCTGTAGATAGAGGGGGGAAGGTGATGGAGATGTTGGTGAAGATGGCGGAGGTGTTGGTGTAGATCGCGGTGATGATGATGATGGCCACGGCAGCATTCCGGCGCCACCGGAAGAGAAGGGGAGAGGGGGCCCCTTCGTCTTCTTCTTCCTTGACCTCCTCCCTAGATGGGAGAAGGGTTTCCCCTCTGGTCCTTGGCCTCCATGGCATGGGAGGGGCGAGAGCCCTCCGAGATTGGATCTGCTCTCTGCTCTCTCTGCTTCTGCTTCTCGTCTGCTGCACTTTCACCGTTTCGTGTATATATGGAGATCCGTAACTCCGATTGGATTGAAACCTTCGCCCAGTTCTTTTTCCAAAAATTAGCTTTCTTGCGGCCGAAGAAGGGCATCAACCGCCTTACGGGTGGCCCACGAGGGTCAGGGGCGCGCCTGCCTGGAGTGGGCGAGGGCATGGGCCCCACCCTCGTGGCCACCTCGGGCACCGTCTTGCGTTGATTTTACTTCCCAAAAATCACAAATATTCCAAAATAATTCTTCGTCTGTTTTTATCCCGTTTGGACTCCGTTTGATATGGGGTTTCAGCAAAACATAAAACATGCAACAAATAGGAACTGGCACTGGGCACTGGATCAATATGTTAGTCCCAAAAAATAGTATATAAAGTTGTCAAAAGTATATGAAAGTTGCATAATATTGGCATGGAACAATCAAAAATTATAGATACGACGGAGACGTATCAGTGGACTGGTTGACCGGTCAACTAAACAATATACGGAGCTATACGCTGACACAGTGAGCGTATAATCCGTCGGTATAGAGTGTTTGAGTGAGGGGAGGCCCGTGAGATAGCAGAGAGAGAGAAAGACCTACTCCCTCCGTTCGATAATGTAGTTCCAACATTATTTTTAAAGTCTAACTTTTGAAACTTTGACAAAGTTTATAAAGAAATTACTTATATCTACAATACCAAAGATAAATGATAGTCTGAAGTAAGTACATGTTGTGATGAATCGAATGGTTGTTCCAGATGTAAATCTTTTTCTCCACATATACCTGGTCAAACTTTTCTGAGGTTTGACTTTTCAAAACATCCATATGCTTATGGACGTTAGAGAATCCCTAACTAAAGAGAGAGAGAGATAGAGAGAGAGAGAGAGACTGAAATAGAAAGAGCGAGTGAAAAAAGTGTGTGTGCATGTGTGAAAGAGACATGGACAACACTCGATAAAAGTCGAGAAAAAACGTGTGTGTCTTATGCAAACATATCACACATGCATCTTCAACAACGGAAGCAAGGTGAGGAGATAGTGTGTGGTTGTTTGCAACCGAGAGAGCAAGACCCCTAGCACGTGGCCAAGAGCGGTCTGACAAACAAGGGAGAGGGATCGAGAGAGACATACGGAGAAAATGCAGACATGGGGAGGAGAGAGTGTATGTTTTTCATAGAGAGATCCCCTAGAGATCGTGATGGGACTACATGGGTGGGAGATCGAGTGACAAGGTATGTGTGCGATAGAAGATACCCTGAGAGATATCAAGATAGACGTATGGATGGAAGGAGACAATACGTGTATTCCTGATGGCTAGTGAGAGATACTCATACTTAGGGGGGGGGCTTGCGCCTATGATGGAGTGAGGGATTATGGTAGTTATTAGAGGGTGTGTGTCACATAGAGAAAGAACAAGGGCGGAGAGTGTTGGATGGGTCTATATGTATAGCGCGAGCGAGACATGTGTATGTGTGAACCAGGGAGATATAAAGTTTGAAATAGATTGAGGAGCCCCGATAAGGCTGAGTGGTGCGTCAGATAGCTGAGAGGGGGAAAGAGATATTCTATCCGCTCGATAATGCAGTGCATGTAAATTTTTTAGAAGTCAAACTTTGGAAACTTTGATCAGGTTTATGCAAATGTTATTTATATCTATAATACGAAAGATACATCATACGAAACTACATCTCATGGTGAATCTAATGGTATATGTTTGCCGGTCTAGATGTAATTGTTTTTCTCCACGTACATGGTCAAACTTTGTGATCTTTGACTTTTCAATAAATCAATATGCTAGGGACCGAGGAAAGTGCCTAAGTCAATAGAGATCAAGTGCGTGTGAAGGAGAATGACTAAGTGTGCAAAAAGAGTATGTGTGTGAAAGAGAAAGTGACAACAAACGATAAATTAGAGAGAGTGTGTTTTTTTCGTTTCTTAGGCGAACATATCACACATTCATCTCTGAGATAGAAAAGCGAGGCGAGGAGATACACGAAGATAGCTAGTGTGTGACTGTTTGCAACGGAGAGAGACACCCCTATAGCACATGTCCAATAGAGGTATGGCCAACAAGGAACAAAGGTCGAGAGTGACACATGGAGAACATGGACGCATGGGGAGGGCGAGAGGGTGTGTTTGTGATAGAGAGATCCCCTCGAGATCATGAGGGGACTATATGGGTGGGAGATCGAGGGAGGTGCGTGCATGATAGAAAGATGCCCCGAGAGAAATCGAGATAGACCATGCACATGTTTGTGATGGAGACTAAGATTAGCTAGTCATATACATATAGGGGGGACTGCGTGTGCCTACAATTGAGTGAGAGACCATCCTACTTGGCTAGCTAGGCATGAGATTGTGTGTGTGTGCATGTGAGATGGAGAGAGCACGAGGGAGAGAGATAGAGTTTTAGATGGGCCTATCGAGTGCGAGTGAGATATGCATGTGTATGTGTGACCTAGGTAGATGGAGAGTTTGAGAGAGAGGGGGAAGAGCTCCGAGACGATAGAGTGGTGTGTGAGGGAGTTACGGGCAATGAGCCAAGGAATTTGTGTGCGTACGATGGGTGCACCCAAGATATCTAGCTTGGACTAGAGAATCATACATAGTGTGCGAGAGAAACCTATAGATGGAGTATATATGCATGCGAACTAGAAAGACCCCCCCCCCCACACCCACACAAAAAGAGAGAGAGAGATGGAGAGAAAACGAGAGGGACCAACAAGGTTTGTGTGTTGGATGCGTTTGAATTGAAGATTGTCTGAGAGAGAGAGAGAGAGAGAGAGAGAGAGAGAGAGAGAGAGAGAGAGAGAGAGAGAGAGAGAGAGAGAGAGAGAGAGAGAGAGAGAGAGAGAGAGAGAGAGAGAGAGAGAGAGAGAGAGAGAGAGAGAGAGAGAGAGAGAGAGAGAGAGAGAGAGAGAGAGAGAGAGAGAGAGAGAGAGAGAGAGAGAGAGAGAGAGCAGGAGTCCTGGAGAGGGGGAGGTCGCGTTTTATGCATCAAAGACTGATATAAACCATGTTTCGATATAAACTTGCATTCAAATATTTAAATTGGAGAACATGTTGTCTGCAATCCACACATGAACGGATATATGCATATATCAAACAAGTTCATTAATTTGAGTTTCAACATGTTCATGGAGTACTATAATACTGTACAACATGCTACTCGATTGAGGTGTTCAACTTTGGATTTAGTTCACTATTTTGACCTGGTGAACGAGCTATTTCATTGAATCGAGATATTTCATTTTGGGTTTGATTCCCATTTTTGAGTGGGTCAACCATTTGTCATATAGTAAATCGCTAGCAATGAGCATGTAAAAACACATTACTCCCGAGCATCATCTCTCCATCCAAAAAAGAAGTGGCAAGCTAATATTTCAAAATTTTATTCGAATCGACTTGGTAAGGTAGACGTGGATGCTCGTTCTCCCAAATTTTGAACGAACCGTTAAACATCCTCTACTCGGTGGAATTCGCCCGAGCAAATAAGCGGGAGACACGAAATTACCGTCCTATGTGGGACACGCATAAATTGGTCCGTTGTACATCGAGGGTAGGTTCGTAACTTCATCCAAGCGCGCCTTCTCCTTGGCTTGAACGACATGTGCCGAATAATTCATAAACCATGGTCGGAAAAACACGCTCTCCTCGCCCGAAATAGCTCGCGCCCACTATTTCAAAACACGCTCTCCTCGCCCGAAATCGCTCGTGCCCACTATATTTCAAAACAAACCCTCCTCGCCCGAAATCGCTCTCGCCGCTTTGGCCAAAATATTGGCCGAGCTGTACAAAGGGGAGGAGGAGGAATTTCTGTGTATCAAGCGCAGAGATGGATTTTCTATGTATAGCCCTCCCAGCTGGGTAACTCCCAACTCCTCTGCTCTACTCACCTTACTCTCTGATCTACTTTCAATGAAATATTAATCCATCCACTTATAACAGCACTGGCGAAAGGTTTCCGAAGGGCTTCATCGTCCTGCCCCGCAGCCGGAGGACCACAATCGGAACCTTGACCCCGGATTCGAAGAGGATCCGGATATATTCGTGGCGCTCGAGGACGGGGTGTTTTACCAGGCAAGGTATGACGGCACTAAAGTGGCCATCACTGCCGATTATCCCGGTCTTCTCCTTGCTTCACACGTAAATAATCAGGAGACATCTCATCCGAAAGAGTTCTATCATTCTGCCTCACCCACCGCACCGTCCTATGCTCCAAAGGGGAGGCGTTCGGCGCACCATGCCTCCCCAGGGGCATCTCCAAAGAGAGCATCCCCCATGTCGGGCAGGACTTTGAAGAGGAAGGCAAACGAAGATACGGCCAAGCCTTCATCGAAGAGGTATGGATTTGCAAATATGTTCTTCAGCAGTCACATCCAATTGTGACTTTTATGTATGTCCTGTATCAGAAAAAGGGCGTGTCGGACTATGTCCAGGGGTCCGGCCGGTCACACTTCCCACAGCCAGGATCCAGATCCTACCGTAAAGGTGGGGGCTGATACGGGGGTGACGCCGGATTGTCCTCCAGCCGAGGATTCAGATGATGTATCCGTCACCAACTCAGAGGTGGAGAGCGCCATGAATCATCGGCGCCGGAGGGCCGTTCTTCGTAACCCCGGCTTTTCAACAGAAGCATTCAACGCCTTCAACTCGGCTGATGCATACATCCGGACTGCTCGAGGCGGGCTTGCCAGAGCCATAGACCAATATTTGAAAGATATGCAGGTAATTTTACTGTGTCTAAATGTGATAATTATAGGCCAGTAGCCCCCGAGACTGGAAGCAGTTGGTACAAATGATTTAAGGATCGTTGTATAACCAGTTTCTTATGAAGAAGAATGGCCTGCTAGCCCAAGAGCTAGAAAAGTGTCAGACACAGCTAAATGCTGTCACCGCCGAACTGGAAGAGTTCAAGAAGGCGCCCTCTGGTAATATTTCCCTCCATCGAGAAATAATAGTTGCATACCAGTTATGCTAAATCGGTTGCTTATCTCATGACAGGATCGTCAGATCGACTGGAGGAGAGGCTGAAAACCGCACAGGCGGGAGAGAAAGAGGCCAAAAGACTACATGCCGCAGGCGAGCAAGTGCTGGCCCGAGCCAGGGAGGAGAAAAACAAGCTCCAAGATTTGAACACCCAGCTGGGCGAAGAGCTGAAAGATGTGCGGGCCCAGCTGGCTGACTCCGTAAAGGAAAATAAAAGGCTGCGAGGCGGCTTATTCAGTATGTGAACAAACTTACCTTATAGTAATTCGGAGATGAAAGGATCTGACAGAGTTATGTTTGTAGGTATGCTGACGGGCCGTCTTGAAGAGGAGGTATCCGGATCGTCAAGCGATCTGCTGCAAGGGCTGTCCCAAATGCACGAGCAAGCTCGGCAGGCAATGCGGAGTGTTGCCAAGGCCTCATGGCCATCCGCCACCCCTCCAGGAAGTATGGAGGAGCTTGTAGAGCTATTCAAGGGAGCGCGACGGTGTATCCGATTATGGAAAATATCGGCCTGCCGGGAGGGTGCGCGAGAAGCATGGGCCATGGTGAAAACACGGTATACCAAGCTTGATCCGAATTGCAAGGCCCGAGTCGGACCTCTAGGGTCATATGGGAAAGAGATTCCCGTAAATTTGGTGTATGACCAAGTAGAAGTAGCCGCCAAGTATTCCCAGCAGGATTGTAAGTTAGACAACCTGTTAGACGGTATAGAGGAGGGAATTTATGAGTCAAAGTGACTATGTACTTTCCTTGACATATTTGTCCCTAGCCGGATTGTAAAAACGATTGTCATGGCCGACCTTTTCGCTTCGACCTCTGGGCCCGAAGGGGCAGAGTGTTTCCGGATACCAATGCGGCATACCGGGGCACGCATGGAAACTAGGCGTAGGGGTCATAGTTTCTTGAACAGACAAGTTGTATCCGGCTAGCTATGTTATATTACATTTTGATTGTAAGAAACATCTTCCAGAGAGAAAAGTTCCATTAAGGGTTCCTTTCCCTGGGTGTGCATGCGTACATTTGCGTGTCTGAACTGTGATTGAGAAAATCGCAGTACGTTCAATATCTGGGGGTTCGTATTTTAACGACTGTAAAAACATCTTTAGTTCACCGACCGAATATTCCCTTAAGAACGCTAGCTTTCGGCTTCACCCAGTCTGAGGTACACATCTGGATGACCCGGTAGTAACAATCGCAGATGTGCTCCCTTTATGCCCTAGCCTAACTAACGGGAGCGTAGGGCATAAGCACACGAGCCAGGTAACCCAGCTTGGCCAAAACTTAAGTTATATCGATGCATATGATGGCGAAGAAAAGGTACATATGGGGAAAACACACATATGTGATGAGCTTGATGCTCGGAAAATAACAATAATAAGCTTCTGTCAAAGAAGAGCCCAGGTATAATTGACGTACATATTAGAGGCTGTATATGTCACAAGTGCACGGTTTAGCCGCACAAAAAGTTTTAATGCTAAAAAAGGAAAATGCAAAAAGAGAGGAAAAAGTAATGGAAACAATAGGGAGAAGAAGACGAATAAAGAGTTTGGCGCTAGGCATAGAATCTTCGGAGTTTGGCCGCGTTCCAGGGGTTTGACTCTAGGCGATTGTCTGATGCATCACGCAGGCGGTACGCTCCTCCGGTGAGAACTTCGTCGATGATGAAGGGACCCTCCCACTTGGGCTTGTGTTTGTCCTTTTTCCTCTCCGGCAAGCGTAGAACGAGTTCGCCAACATTATAAGTCTTGGCCCGTACTTCTCTGCTTTGATATCTGTGGGCATGTTGTTGATAAAATGCGAAACGGGCTTTTGCAACGTCGCGCTCCTCCTCCAGGGCATCTAGGTTGTCCTGCCGATCAAGCTCGGCCTCTCTCTCTTCGTACATGCGCACTCGAGGTGAGTCATGAATAATGTCGCAGGGTAACACAGCCTCTGCGCCGTACACCATGAAAAAAGGTGTATATCCAGTAGTGTGGTTGGGCGTGGTCCGCAGCCCCCAGAATACAGAGTCAAGCTCCTCAACCCAGTGCTTGTCTGATTCTTTCAAAGACCGCACTAGTCTGGGTTTGATGCCGCTCATAATAAGACCATTAGCCCGTTCGACTTGACTGTTTGTTTGCGGGTGATAGACGGAGGCGTAATCGAGCTTAATGCCCAGATTGGCGCACCAATGTTTCACCTCGTCGGCTATAAAGTTGGAGCCGTTATCGGTGATGATGCTGTGTGGAACACCATAGCCGTGTACAACGCCGGATATAAAGTCTATCACTGGTCCGGCTTCGGCCGTTTTAACTGGTTTGGCCTCTATCCATTTGGTGAATGTATCCACCATGACCAGCAGATATTTTTTCTTATGGCTTCCTCCTTTAAGGGGTCCGACCATATCAAGCCCCCAGACCGCAAAAGGCCAAGTAATGGGGATTGTTTGCAGAGCGGTGGGTGGCATATGGCTCTGGTTGGCGAAAAGCTGGCATCCGACGCAACGTTGGACAAGGTCCTGTGCGTCTGCTCGGGCCGTCGGTCAATAAAAACCTATATGGAAGGCCATGCTAATGAGGGCACGAGCTGCAGCATGGTGACCGCCGAGACCGGCGTGAATTTCAGCCAGGAGCTACCGCCCCTCTTCCTCGGAGATACATCTCTGAAGGACTCCGGTAGCGCTTTTCTTGTAGAGCTCTCTGTCGTCAACCTTGTAGGCCTTCGAACATCGGACAATGCGGCGGGCCTTATTCTGGTCCTTGGGGAGTTCCCGCCTATTAAGGTAGGCCAAGAAGGGTTCGGTCCATGGGGAAATGAATGCCATGATGAGATGGGCCGATGGTGTTATTTTGGTGGCGGAGCCCCCGATGATGTCAGTGTGTTCGGACTCTGGGGATGTGGTCGGATCCGGACTGGTGTTGCCGCTCTCCCCTTGCCACACCACGGAAGGCTTAAAAAGCCTTTCCAGAAAGATATTAGGTGGCACGGGGTCGCGCTTGGCGCTGATGCGAGCAAGTACGTCCGCCGCTTGATTACTTTCTCGAGCCACATGATGGAACTCGAGCCCCTCGAATCGAGCTGACATTTTGAGAACGACATTACGGTAAGCTGCCCTTTTTGGATCTTTGGCATCAAAATCTCCATTTATTTGAGATATTGCGAGGTTTGAGTCCCCGCGCACTTCCAGGCATTGTATGCCCATGGAGACGGCCATCCGAAGGCCATGTAATAAGGCCTCATATTCGGCTACATTGTTAGAGTCTGTGTATAATATTTGGAGTACGTACTGAACTACGTCTCTGGTGGGAGACGTTAAGACGACACCCGCTCCTAACCTTGCTAGCATTTTGGAACCATCGAAATACATGACCCAGTTGGAATACGTGCCGTACTCTTTAGGGAGTTCAGCCTCTGTCCATTCGGCGACGAAGTCAGCCAGTACTTGGGATTTAATGGTCGACGCGGTTTATATGTTATGTCAAATGGAAGGAGCTCAATGGCCCATTTGGCAATCCGGCCCGTAGCGTCGCGGTTGTTTATTATGTCCTTGAGTGGTACTTCGGAAGCCACCGTGATCGAACACTCTTGAAAGTAGTGTCGTAGCTTCCGGGATGTCATGAAGACCGCGTATGCTATCTTTTGGTAATGAGGGTACCGGGATTTGCATGGTGTGAGGACAGTGGACACGTAGTATACTAGCTTTTGAAGCGGGAATTTGTGTTCGTCCTGTTTCCGCTCGACGATGAGTACGGCGCTCACCACCTAGTGTGTTGCCGATATGTATAATAACATGGGTTCTCCTACGTTCGGTGCGGCCAGGATTGGGTTGCTCGCCAAAAGGGTCTTTATTTCCTCTAGTCCGGCCATTGCCGCGTCCGTCCACTCGAACTGGTCGGTGCGTCAAAGAAGGCGGTAGAGTGGCAAGGCTTTTTCTCCCAATCTGGAGACAAAGCGGCTTAAAGCTGCCACGCATCCCACAAGTTTTTGGACCAGTTTAAGGTCTGTTGGCGTAGCCTTGTGACAAAGCGGGGATTTTTGCTGGAATTGCCTCAATTCCTCTATTGGAAACGATGAAGCCCAGCAGTTTTCCAGCGGTAACGCCGAAAACACACTTTTCCAGATTGAGCTTAATGTCATATGTACGGAGGTTGTCGAATGTAAGACGTAAATCGTCTATCAGTGACTCGACGTGCCTGGTTTTGATGATGATGTCATCCACATATGCTTCAACTATTTTGCCGATCTGTTTCTCCAAGCATGTTTGAATCATGCGTTGGTAAATGGCGCCAGCATTTCTGAGCCCGAAAGGCATATTGTTGAAGCAGAAAGGCCCATATGGGGTGATGAATGTCGTTGCGGCTTGATCGGACTCTTTCATCTTGATTTGATGGTATCCGGAGTACGCGTCAAGGAAACACAGTTAATCGTGTCCTGCGGTCGCGTCAATAATCTGATCAATGTGAGGGAGGGGGAAGGGATCCTTAGGGCAGGCCTTGTTGAGATCTTTGAAATCGACACACAGGCGCCAGGATTTATCCTTCTTTGGTACCATCACCAGGTTTGCTAGCCAGTTTGGGTGTTTTATTTCTCTGATGAATTCGGCCTCCAGTAACTTGGCTAGCTCCTCTCGCATGGCTTATCGTTTAGGTTCGGAAAGACGCCGCAATGCTTGCTTGACTGGTTTATATCCCTTCAAGATATTAAGGCTGTGTCGGCCAGCCTGCATGGGATTCCTGGCAATCCGAAGGGTGCCAGGCGAATATGTCCCAGTACTCGCGCAGGAACTCTCGTAGCGCGGCATCGACTGTTGGGTCAAGTTGTGCTCCGGTGGATGCTGTCTTCTTGGGGTCCGTTGGGTGGACTTGAAATTAGGTTATTTCGTCTGCTGGTTCGAAAGAGGTGGATTTGGGTCGCTTGTCCAGGATTACGTCACCCCTATCCACATTGGAGCACAGCGCGGTCAGCTGTTCGGCCGCGAGGGCTTCAGAAAGTGCCTCGAGGGCCAGGGATGCGGTTTTATTTTCGGCGCGTAGTGCTATGTCCGAATCACTGGCAAGAGTGATGGTACCGCTGGGCCTGGGCATCTTCATTGTACCCGTAATGAGGTATGGCTCGGAAGCGTGTGAATGCGTCCCGCCCTAGTAGGGCGTGATATCCGCTGTTGGAAGGGGCCACTTGGAAGGTTATCTTTTCAGACCGATAATTCTCCGGCGTGTCGAATACCACATCGAGCGTGATTTTTCCCGTGCATCATGCCTCCCGACTAGGAATGATTCCCCGAAAGGTCGTGCTACTTTGCTCAATGCGGCTCCTATCTATTTCCATTTTTATGAGTGTGTCCTCGTAAATGAGGTTTAGTCCGCTGCTGTAACGCCCTCGATGCGGCTATATCTCCCACGTGTCGAGGCACGACTTAGAGGCATAACCGCATTGAAAGCAGTGTCGCAAGTGAGGTAATCTTCACACAACCCATGTAATACATAAGGGAAAGAGATACATAGTTGGCTTACAGTCGCCACTTCACACAGTACATAAATAAACATCCATCATTCAGAGTACACTCAAGGTCCGACTACGGAACCAAAATAAAAGAAGATACCCCAAATGCTACACATCCCCGATCGTCCCAACTGGGCACCACTACTGATCATCAGGAAAAGACACATAGTAACGACCACGTTCCTCGTCGAACTCCCACTTGAGCTCGGTTGAGTCACCTGCACTGCATCATCGGAACCTGCAACTGTTTTGGAAGTATCTGTGAGTCACGGGGACTCAGCAATCTCACACCCGCGAGATCAAGACTATTTAAGCTTATAGGAAGGACAGAGTAATAAAGTGGAGCTATAGCAAAGCGACTAGCATATATGGTGGCTACATCGCAAAAGAGAGCGAGAAGAGGAGCAAAGCACGGTCGTGAAACTAATAGCGATCAAGAAGTGATCCTGAACTACTTACGTCAGACATAACTCCAACACCGTGTTCACTTCCCGGACTCCGCCGAGAAGAGACCATCACGGCTACACACGCGGTTGATGTGTATTTTAATTGAGGTCAACTTCGGGTTTTCTACAACCGGACATTAACAAATTCCCATCTGCCTCATAACCACGGGCACGGCTTTGAAAGATATTACCTGCAGGGTGTCCCAACTTAGCCCATTATAAGCTCTCATGGTCAACGAAGGATATTCCTTCTACCGGAAGACCCGATCAATCTCGAATCCCGGACTACAAGACATTTCGACAGCAATAAAACAAGACCAGCAAAGCCACCCGAATGTGCCGACAAATCCCGATAGGAGCTGCACATATCTCGTTCTCGTGGCACACCGGATAAGCGAAGCGTCAGAACCGACGTAATCCAAGTTGCCCAGGAATGGTCCCGAGACGGTGCTCTAGTTTGGACCAACACTCGAGGAGCATTGGCCCGGGTTTAAAATAAGATGACCCTCGGCTCGCGAAAACCCGGGGAAAAGGCTTAGGTGGCAAATGGTAAAACCAATGTTGGGCCTTGCTGGACGAGTCTTATTCAAAGCGAACTGTCAAGGGGGTCCCATAAATCACCCAACCGTGTAAGGAACGCGAAAATCAAGGAACATAACACCGGTATGACGGGAACTAGAGTGGCAAGAGTGGAACAAAACACCAGGCATAAGGCCGAGCCTTCCACCCTTTACCAAGTATATAGATGCATTAATTATAGCAGATATATATTGTGATATCCCCAACAAGTAAACATGTTCCAATAAGGAACAACATCTCCATGTTCCAACAAGGAACAAACTTCAGCTTCACCTGCAACTAGCAACGCTATAAGAGGGCTGAGCAAAGCGGTAACATAGCCAATCAACGGTTTGCTAGGAAAAGGATGGTTAGGGGCTGATATGGCAATATGGGTGGCATGATATAGCAAGTGGTAGGCATCGCAGCATAGGCATAGCAAAAGAGCGAGCAACTAGCATAGCAAAGATAGAAGTGATTTCGAGGGTATGGTCATCTTGCCTGCAATGTTCTCGAGTTGTCGAAAGCTTGATCCTCGTAAGCGTTCTCAACAGGTTCCTCGCTCACGTACTCGCCTCCGGCTCTACCCAAAGCAACAACACAAACAAAGGAACCACAATAAATCACGGTGCAATGCACAATCAACATGATGCAAAACATGACATGATATGCGGGATGTGATATGCAATGCGTATGCGCCCGGAAGGAAAATGATGAACCAGGCATCAACTTGACAAACCAAGTATGCCACTGGAAAGATGAGATGATTTCGGTTGAAATCGATATAAAGATCACCGGAAACGTATGCACGGTTTGCAAATGACAAGCAAAACAAGAATGGCGCAAATCTGCCATTAACAGCATGATGCCACTTAGCAAGCAACAATTAATTAAGCTACTGCACCCAAATGTACCAACAAAGCACATGGCAGTGATCTACACAAGATGCTCGACAAAAGATGAGCACTGAGCTACGGCTAGTTCACATCATAACAGGTTCAAACAAGCATGGCAAAAGTGCACAAAATATCAGGCTGGACATGGCAAAAACAGCATCAGGTTGCAAAGTTCAGAGCAGCAAAACTACATGCTACAGGAAATTAAAATAGCAAAACAAGGCATGGCATGAATCTACTCAAAGCCTAGAACAAAAGTCCCTTACTGACCATAAGCCAAAAAGGACTAGAAAATATAGTAACACCCATGTCAATATTGAAAGTTTCGTTAACAGATTCAGCAACATGACATGTCAAAAACTGATAACGAGTAGGCATGTTTACAAGCTCAATGCACTCGCTACAGAGCCTTATATGATAAACTAAGCATACATACATCAAGAAGACATGACATAGAAGACATACATGGCAAGAACGATAACATAGCATCCATGGATCAACCACAACAAGCTTGGCAAAATTGAATAACATGTAAACAATCTGCCAGGAAACATTTGGTAGCAAAAGTAGAGCTCGATTGACTCAAGCTATGGCACTCCATAATTGCAAACAAGGGCATGGATGGATAGATAAAGACATGTTTTACAAAACATCCTTACTGAAGTATCTCAAAATATGCATGGATCTCTCGGTAGCATCAAGTTAACATGGCATCAAAAATCAGCTAAACAGGGCTGAAATCAGCAACATCAGGACAACTACTTTGTATGCTTGTGCTAGTCACCACATAGATCAGAAAAATACATGGCATACACCCCTGGAAAGATGGCATGGCATATTTCAAAACACATGTAGGACTCAAATTCATAGGGGGCACACAATAATCATGGCAAAAATAACAAAAGTGCAAGTTCTGTTAAGAAACAGAAACTAACATCACATAGCACTCTTCTAACAGCATTTCGGGCATCAAGATGAGCTCAAATGAAAATGGTGCAATGAGATGAAATGATCTACTCTTCGAGACGAACATTTTGACATATTATACGCGCAAAATGGATCTACAGATGCAAAGATATAGCACGTTGAAAATGGTACAAAATATCAAAAGATGCAAAAGACTTAGAGAAAAAGGGGAGGAAAGAGAAGTCAACGGCGGCGCGCGAACCGAGGCCGGATCGGGCCGGCCGGATCGGTCGAGGGCGGAGGCGACTCGGGCTCGCCGGAGCCCGCGGCGAGGAGGAGGAGGGCGGCCGGGTTCGGCCGGCCGGGAGGAGGAGAGGTCGCCGGCGGGCGGGAGCCGGCGGAAGGCGGAGCGGCGCGGCGAGATCCGGCGGCGGCGGGGCGGCCTGTGGCGGGCGGCGGCGGGCGGCCGGGGCGGCCGAGGTGGCGGCGGAGGGCGGCCGCGGCGGCGAGGGCCGCCGCTGCTGGAGAGTGCGGGCGGCGGCGGCGGCGCGCTGCGGGCCGCGCGGGCGGCGGCGCGCGCGACAGTGGCGCCCATGGATTGGGCGAGGGCGGCGGCGATTTTTGGCGGGCGGCGGCGGACACGTCCGGCGGGCGCAGGGACGGATTTTAGGGTTTCGGGGAAGGAATGATCCGGATTTGGAGGGGGGTTTGCTTAAATTGGCATAGAGGGAGCTAGGAGAGTCCAAATGAGGTGTAGTTTTCGCCCACACGATCGTGATCGAACGACGGAGAGCATGGAAGTGACTTAGATGGGTTATTGGGCTGTTTTGAAGGGGTGTTGGGCTGCAACTTAAAAGAGGCCTTTGCGAGAGTGCGGTTATCCGTTGGAGTACCAAACGAGCTCCAAATGACCCGAAACTTGACCGGTGGTCTACGGGTGGTATACCAAGGCCACTAGACAAACCTCGGTCCATTTCGAGAAGGTTTAGTACCCGCACACGGAAAAACGTAAAAGGGACCGCCGGGGAAGATAGGAGTGCCGGATTGCAAAACGGACAACGGGAAAAATGCTCGGAAACATGAGACGAACACGTATGCAAATGCGATGCACATGATGACATGATATAAAATGCATGACATGGACAAAATGCAAAATGAAGAAAAACCCAACCACGGAGGGAATATCATATATCAATGCCGAAAATGGCAAGAGTTGGAGTTACAAATATGGAAAGTTACTCCGGGTGTTACAACACTCCACCACTACAAGAGGATCTCGTCCCAGATCTAGGACTGAAAGAACTCCGGATATTCGAACGGAGGTGATCCTCGCGCTCCCAGGTAGCTTCTCGGTCGGAATAGTGTGACCACTTCACTTTCAGGAATTTGATTGACTTGTTGCGAGTCTTGCGCTCGGTTTCTTCAAGAATAGCAACGGGGTGCTCATGATAAGAGAGATCTTCTTGAAGGTCAATCTCTTGAAGTTGATAGTGCGCTCAGAGTCTTGAAGCACTTGCGGCTGTGACACGTGGAACACATCGTGCACGCTTGCAAAGTTGGATGGAAGCTCGTTGATAGGCTAGATCGCCTCTTTTCCCAATGATCTTGAAAGGACCCACGATCTAGGGGCAAGCTTCCTTTGATACCGGGTTGCGAGTGCCTTTCATTGAGAGACGCGGAGGTAGGCATGGTCTCCAATTTCAAAAGCCACATCACGGTGCTTATCATCATAATAGCTCTTCTGGCGCGATTGCGCGGCTTTGAGATTCTCACGAATGACTTGGCACATTTCTTCTGCTTTTGTGATCAAGTCATTGCCAAGAAGTTGGCGTTCACCTGTCTCAGACCAATTGAGAGGAGCATGGCACTTTCTACCATAGAGAATTTCGAATGGGGCCTTGCCCGAACTCGCTTGGAAGCTGTTGTTGTAGGAGAACTCGGCATATGGAAGATAATCTTCCCACTTCATACCGAAAGAAATGACACAAGCCCTGAGCATATCTTCAAGGATTTGATTTACTCGCTCAACTTGGCCACTTGTTTGAGGATGGAAAGCTGTGCTGAAACGAATGTTGGTGCCCATGGCCTTCTGAAAAGAATCCCAAAACTTGGAGGTAAAGATGCTGCCACGGTCTGAAGAGATCACTTGAGGAATGCCGTGCAAAGAGACAATCCTGGAGGTGTATAGCTCTGCCAACTGAGCTGTTGTGATGGATTCTTTGATAGGAAGAAAATGAGCCACTTTAGTAAGCTTGTCAATGACAACGAAGATAGCATCATTTCCACGCTTGGAATTTGGAAAACCAGTCACGAAGTCCATTTCAATATGATCAAACTTCCATTCAGGAATAGCAAGAGGTTGAAGGAGACCAGCTGGTCTTTGGTGTTCTGCTTTCACTCTTCTGCAGACATCACATTCATTCACGAATTGAGCAATTTCTCGCTTCATTCGAGTCCACCAATATGACTGCTTGAGGTCATGGTACATCTTCGCATTTCCGTGATGAATGGATAGAAGCGAATTGTGAGCCTCGCTCATAATGACTTTTCTCGAGATCACCCTTAGGAACCACAATCCGTCCTCAAAGAACAGAGTGTCTTTGTCATCAATGTGGAAGCACTTGTACTTGAAATGCCCTTGTCGATACCACGCTTCACCTTTTTCACCATGGTATCCGAAGTTGAGCCTCATGAATCTGATCTTCCAAAGTAGGAGAGACTATGAGGTTGGCAAGAAAGCCTTGAGGAACAACTTGAAGATTCAGCTTGCGGAAAGATTCACAGAGATCCGGCTGAAAGGGCTTGAGGATTAGACTGTTGCGATAAGCTTTCCTGCTCAAAGCATCTGCAATGACATTGGCCTTGCCCGAGTATATTCAATACTTGGTTGTACTCTTGAATCATTTCACCCATCGAGTCTGCTGAGGTTGAGGTTGGGCTGAGTGAAGATGTACTTGAGACTCTTGTGATCGGTGAAAATGTCCACTTTCCTTCACAACAAGAGATGTCTCCATGTTATTAATGCATGGACAACTGCCGCCAACTCAAGATCGTGAGTGGGGTAGTTCTTTTCGTTGGCTTCAATGGCGAGAGGTATAAGCCACAACTCTCTTCTCTTGCATTAACACAGCACCGAGACCTTGAAGAGAAGCATCACGAAAACTTCAAATGGCTTGGATTCATCAGAGGAGTCAAGACAGAGCTGTGACGAGTTTCTCTTTGAGGGTATTGAAAGCAACGCCACACTCGGAGACCGACATACTTCACATGCTTCTGGAGAAGGTTGGAAAGAGGCTTTGCAATCTTGGAGAAGTTCTCAACGAATCTTCGGCAATAGCTTGCAAGACCAAGAAAATTGCGGAGCTGCTTGACATTCTGAGGAGGTTCCCAATTCACAATTGCGGACACCTTCTCGGGATTAACAGCGATGCCCTTGGCGGAGATGATATGACCAAGATAAAGCGCTTCGTCAAGCCAGAATTCACATTTGGAGAACTTAGCATAGAATTGGTACTCTCTGAGCTTGTCTAGTACCAATCGCAAATGTTTGGCATGATCCTTCTTATTCTTGGAGAAGACCAAAATATCATCGAGATAGACCAAGACGAATTCATTGGTGTAGGGGTTGAAGATGAAGTTCATCATCCGAGAGAATGTTGGAGGAGCATTGACGAGGCCGAAAGACATGACATTATATTCATAAGAACCAAAGCTTGTTCTGAATGCTGTCTTGGGAATATCTTGTTCACGAATGCGAATCTGATGATAACCCATACGAAGGTCAAGCTTGGAGAACACTGTAGCACCTTTGAGTTGCTCGAAAAGCTCATTGATGTTGGGAAGTGGATACTTGTTCTTGATTGTCTTCTTATTCAATGGACGGTAATCGACGCAAAGTTGGTCCGTGCCATCCTTCTTCCGGACAAAAGAACACCACAACCCCAAGGAGATGAACTCGTCCGATCAAACCCAGACGCTCTTGTTCATCGAGCTGCTTCTTCAATTCCTTCAGCTCATCAGGTCCAAGCTTGTATGGACGCTTGCAAACGGGTTCGATGCGTGCTCAAGATCGATAACGAACTCAATCGGCCGATGAGGAGGCATACCCGAAGCTCTTCGGAAAGACATCTTGGTACTCACAAACGATCGAATCGAGAGATAGCATTCAGTTCGCCCTTCTCATTGAGAGAAAACAACCAATGGTTTCATCACGAGCGCATAGATGATCACATCATTAGAAGAGTGAGTCAATTGAATTTCCGCAGCACAATCAAGCTGAGCTTTGTGCTGATAAAGCCAGTCCATTCCGAGAATAAGATCAATATCCGAGTCATCGAGAACAATAGGTTTAGCCAGAAACCTATAATCGCCCATCTTGATACCGACATTCGGAACCAAAACTCGAGAAGTCATCTGCTTACCTGGGGATACAATCTTCAACGGAATAGGAATCTTTTCTGTCACCAACTCATGCTTGGCAACAAAAGGTCTCAAAATGAAAGAAAGCGATGCACCAGTATCAAATAAGACTTTTGCAGGAATATCATTAACTGAGAGATTACCCATTATCACATCAGAAGATTCCTCTGCTTGAGCTGCATTCATCATATTGACCTTGGCATACTTTGGATTATGCTTGACCACTACATTGCTGGAAGATTTCACAGGAGGAGGAGGCGGAAGGCGCCTCTGGTTGAAGCACTTGTTCGCATAGTGACCTTTTTGCTGACATTTGTTGCAAGTCACCTCAGAGAGCGGACGGTGGTAAGGAGCATTTGACCTTGGAGCTTGAGAATTAGACTTGTTCTGATAGCTTGGGTTGGGTGGGTGGGAAGATCCACGGCCACCTGAGTTCTTCTGCTGATAAGGCCGACGGAACGGAGGAGGAGGAAGGTAGAACTTCTGCTGCTTAGCTGCCACTTGAGAGGAAGAAGAAGACTGAACTGCATCCCTGATTCTCTTCTTAGAAGCCTCACATTTGAGCTGGGCAGCTTCTTGCTTTAGTGCCATGTTGTAGAAATCATCATACTTATCTCGCTCAAAAGCACAAGAGCTAATTGCAGATCTTCTCTCGCACCACCTCCGAATTGATAGATCATACTCTTTTCATCGTGCACGCCTTGCTTAGCAAAACGAGCGAGCTTCGAACTGGATATTGTATTGATAGACAGACATGATGCCTTGCTTGAGATTGCGGAACTCCTCACGCTTGCTCTCAACAACACTTTTCGAATGTGATGAGCTCAAAATCACGGCGAACTCATCCTGTAATGACACGACCTCCTCTGGAATCTTTGTATTCCTGGTACCACTCGCAGCTTGATCCTTGAGTTGAAACGATGCAAATTTGACAAAGTCCTCGTGTCCGACATTGCTACAATCAAAGTGCTTGCAGATGTCCACTAACCAATCGTCAGCGTCGTGGCCTCGACGTAAACCGAAAGACTTCGCTGATTAGCGAGGAACCGATCGAGAGTAGCAAAGTGCGGCTGATTGTTGCCTTGACCTTGATTTCCTTGATTGCCTTGCCCTCGAGTACGCTTCTTGCAAGAGCTGCAAAATCATCTGAGCATTGGCATTGGTGGCTGCCATGATAGCTTGCCGTGCCTCCGGAGGCGGAGGTGGAGGTGGAGGTGGAGGTTCGATGATCCCCATCATTGCGATCCGGATTCGAGCGCGTTGGTGGAGCCATCTGAAGAGGGTGACATCCGTTAGTCCTTTGATAGACAAAAGATAAGTAGAATCAACGGATAGAAATTGCAACATATAGTCTTCACAATAAACATTCAACAAGAATGAACGAATGAATTCCAAAGTTAATCATCACACGCCCATTAAGGTGAGAAGCCACTTAGATAAAGATATGGAAACAACATCTGCCTTAGAAACAATTCAATATCACAATTGAAAACAAAAGATTGGCTTCTAGAATGAGCGGAACAAACACATGATAGAGATTTCGCCCAAAGTGTTAGTGGTGGGGCCCACACGGACACGACGATAGCGGACGCCACGAATGACAAACAAGACGCCCCGAATCAGCATAGCCAAGGATTCTTTAAGACGCCTCGCGACCATCAGAAATCGACCGTGAATGGGCGGACCACTAGACGTTGAACCCCAATCTCAAATCATACATCCGCCGGAAAGAATATCCTGTAAGCTACTAGAATTCCCACCTATAAACTCCCAAACTTTCGGTTATGCAATCTGGTGTTGGGGATACAGGGACACAAAATATATCACCCAAACTAACAATACCTAGATCCAATTGTATCCATCCGTCAACACATAACCAAGAAATCCTCGAAATCGTGTACCTCGACCTTCAAAAACATCCGTTATACAAGTCATGGCAATACTCCCTTTTCGCCTCGATCGGGCTATCAGGGTTATCTCACCAACAACTGCACAAAAGAGATTTCGATGTCGGTAAAACTCAGGTATTCCAGAATCGCAACGATAATATTGTGACGACAACACCTCGGAGCTCAACTCCCGGACACCGCCACAACCCCTAAATGTCGAGGCACCAAGAACAATGTTCTCGTCACAAAACCATCGAACGATTCCAAGATACCCACGTGATCCTAAAATTTTTTAGTGAAATTTGAGGAGAGAAGAGTCAAAACTCTACGTCAGAGACCTCACAGAGCTGACGAAGGGACTGGGAGTAAAAAGAATCCTACTCTCGATATATATAATCCTAAGACTCAAAACATTTTCCATTCTAGACTCAACAACGCCAAAGAAACAATCAAGTAGGGGCTCCTAAGTCGGGAAGGCTCGATACCAACTTGTAGCGCCCTCGATGCGGCTATATCTCCCACGTGTCGAGGCACGACTTAGAGGCATAACCGCATTGAAAGCAATGTCGCAAGTGAGGTAATCTTCACACAACCCATGTAATACATAAGGAAAGAGATACATAGTTGGCTTACAATGCCACTTCACACAAGACATAAATAAACATCCATCATTCAGAGTACACTCAAGGTCCGACTACGGAACCAAAATAAAAGAAGATACCCCAAATGCTACACAGATCCCGATCGTCCCAACTGGGCACCACTACTGATCATCAGGAAAAGACACATAGTAACGACCACGTTCCTCGTCGAACTCCCACTTGAGCTCGGTTGAGTCACCTGACCGCATCAACGGAACCTGCAACTGTTTTGAAGTATCTGTGAGTCACGGGACTCAGCAATCTCACACCCGCGAGATCAAGACTATTTAAGCTTATAGGAAGGACAGAGTAATAAAGTGGAGCTGCAGCAAAGCGACTAGCATATATGGTGGCTACATCGCAAAAGAGAGCGAGAAGAGGAGCAAAGCACGGTCGTGAAACTAATAGCGATCAAGAAGTGATCCTGAACTACTTACGCCGACATAACTCCAACACCGTGTTCACTTCCGGACTCCGAGAAGAGACCATCACGGCTACACACGCGTTGATGTGTATTTTAATTGAGGTCAACTTCGGTTTTCTACAACCGACATTAACAAATTCCCATCTGCCTCATAACCGCGGGCACGGCTTTCGAAAGATATTACCCTGCAGGGGTGTCCCAACTTAGCCCATTATAAGCTCTCACGGTCAACGAAGGATATTCCTTCTACCGGGAAGACCCGATCAATCTCGGAATCCCGGACTACAAGACATTTCGACAACAATAAAACAAGACCAGCAAAGCAACCCGAATGTGCCGACAAATCCCGATAGGAGCTGCACATATCTCGTTCTCAGGGCACACCGGATAAGCGAAGCGTACAGGAACCGACGTAATCCAAGTTGCCCAGGAATGGTCCCGCACGGTGCTCTAGTTTGGACCAACACTCAGAGGAGCATTGGCCCGGGGGTTTAAAATAAGATGACCCTCGGGCTCGCGAAAACCCGGGGGAAAAGGCTTAGGTGGCAAATGGTAAAACCAATGTTGGGCCTTGCTGGACGAGTCTTATTCAAAGCGAACTGTCAAGGGGGTCCCATAAATCACCCAACCGTGTAAGGAACGCGAAAATCAAGGAACATAACACCGTATGACGGGAACTAGAGTGGCAAGAGTGGAACAAAACACCAGGCATAAGGCCGAGCCTTCCACCCTTTACCAAGTATATAGATGCATTAATTATAGCAGATATATATTGTGATATCCCCAACAAGTAAACATGTTCCAATAAGGAACAACATCTCCATGTTCCAACAAGGAACAAACTTCAGCTTCACCTGCAACTAGCAACGCTATAAGAGGGCTGAGCAAAGCGGTAACATAGCCAATCAACGGTTTGCTAGGAAAAGGATGGTTAGGGCTGATATGGCAATATGGGTGGCATGATATAGCAAGTGGTAGGCATCGCAGCATAGGCATAGCAAAAGAGCGAGCAACTAGCATAGCAAAGATAGAAGTGATTTCGAGGGTATGGTCATCTTGCTCGCAATGTTCTCGAGTTGTCGAAAGCTTGATCCTCGTAAGCGTTCTCAACAGGTTCCTCGTTCACGTACTCGCCTCCGGCTCTACCCAAAGCAACAACACAAACAAAGGAACCACAATAAATCACGGTGCAATGCACAATCAACATGATGCAAAACATGACATGATATGCGGGATGTGATATGCAATGCGATAAAGCGCCCGGAAGGAAAATGATGAACCAGGCATCAACTTGACAAACCAAGTATGCCACTGGAAAGATGAGATGATTTCGGTTGAAATCGATATAAAGATCACCGGAATCGGATGCACGGTTTGCAAATGACAAGCAAAACAAGAATGGCGCAAATCTGCCATTAACAGCATGATGCCACTTAGCAAGCAACAATTAATTAAGCTACTGCACCCAAACGTACCAACAAAGCACATGGCAGTGATCTACACAAGATGCTCGACAAAAGATGAGCACTGAGCTACGGCTAGTTCACATCATAACAGGTTCAAACAAGCATGGCAAAAGTGCACAAAATATCAGGCTGGACATGGCAAAACCAGCATCAGGTTGCAAAGTTCAGAGCAGCAAAACTACATGCTACAGGAACTTAAAATAGGAAAACAAGGCACGGCATGAATCTACTCAAAGCCTAGAACAAAAATCCCTTACTGACCATAAGCCAAAAAGGACTAGAAAATATAGTAACACCCATGTCAATATTGAAAGTTCCGTTAACAGATTCAGCAACATGACATGTCAAAAACTGATAACGAGTAGGCATGTTTACAAGCTCAATGCACTCGCTACAGAGCCTTATATGATAAAATAAGCATACATACATCAAGAATACATGACATAGAAGACATACATGGCAAGAACGATAACATAGCATCCATGGATCAACCACAACAAGCTTGGCAAAATTGAATAACATGTAAACAATCTGCCAGGAAACATTTGGTAGCAAAAGTAGAGCTCGATTGAATCAAGCTATGGCACTCCATAATTGCAAACAAGGGCATGGATGGATAGATAAAGACATGTTTTACAAAACATCCTTACTGAAGTATCTCAAAATATGCATGGATCTCTCGGTAGCATCAAGTTAACATGGCATCAAAAATCAGCTAAACAGGGCTGAAATCAGCAACATCAGGACACCTACTTTGCATGCTTGTGCTAGTCACCACATAGATCACAAAAATACATGGCATACACCCCTGGAAAGATGGCATGGCATATTTCAAAACACATGTAGGACTCAAATTCATAGGGGGCACACAATAATCATGGCAAAAATAACAAAAGTGCAAGTTCTGTTAAGAAACAAAAACTAAAATCACATAGCACTCTTCTAACAGCATTTCGGGCATCAAGATGAGCTCAAATGAAAATGGTGCAATGAGATGAAATGATCTACTCTTCGAGGCGAACATTTTGACATATTACACGCGCAAAATGGATCTACAGATGCAAAGATATAGCACGTTGAAAATGGTACAAAATATCAAAAGATGCAAAAGACTTAGAGAAAAAGGGGAGGAAAGAGAAGTCAACGGCGGCACATGAACCGAGGCCGGATCGGGCCGGCGGATCGGTCGAGGGCGGAGGCGACTGGGCTCGCCGGAGCCCGCGGCGAGGAGGAGGAGGGCGGCCGGGTTCGCCGCCGAGGAGGAGAGGTCGCCCGGCGGCGGGGAGCCGGCGGAAGGCGGGAGCGGCGCGGGCGAGATCCGGCGGCGAAGGGGCCGGCCGGGGCGGGCGGCGCCGCGGCGGCCGGGGCGGCCGAGGTGGCGGCGGAGGCGGCAGGCAGCGGCGAGGGCCGGCCGCATGCGAGGCGCGGCGCGGCGGGCGGCGCGCTGCAGGCCCAGCGGGCCCGCTAGGCCCGGGCGGCGGCGGCGCGGGCGGCGGCGCGCGGGACAGGTGGCGCCCATGCGATTGGGCGAGGGCGGCGATTTTTTGTCCGGGCGGCGGCGGACACGTCCGGCGGCGCGGGACGGATTTTAGGGTTTCGGGAAGGAATGATCCGGATTGGAGGGGGTTTGCTTAAATAGGCATAGAGGAGCTAGGAGAGTCCAAATGAGGTGTAGTTTTACCCCACACGATCGTGATCGAACGACGGAGAGCATGGAAGTGACTTAGATGGGTTATTGGGCTGTTTTGAAGGGTGTTGGGCTGCAACTTAAAAGAGGCCTTTGCGAGAGTGCGGTTATCCGTTGGAGTACCAAACGAGCTCCAAATGACCAAACTTGACCGGTGGTCTACGGTGGTATACCAAGGCCACTAGACAAACCTCGGTCCATTTCGAGAAGGTTTAGTACCCGCACACGGAAAAACGTAAAAGGGACCGCCGGGGAAGATAGGAGTGCCGGATTGCAAAACGGACAACGGGAAAAATGCTCGGAAACATGAGACGAACACGTATGCAAATGCGATGCACATGATGACATGATATAAAATGCATGACATGGACAAAATGCAAAATGAAGAAAAACCCAACCACGGAGGGAATATCATATATCAATGCCGAAAATGGCAAGAGTTGGAGTTACAAATATGGAAAGTTACTTCCGGGGTGTTACATCTGCCGCCGTCCATGAGCACTTTGGTGAGCCGAAAGCCTTCCACGATTAGACTGAGGACCGAGGCGGCTGGTGCCCGGACTGTCCTGAATTTTGGTTCATCATCGGCATTGAAAGTTATGGCCGTGTCGTTCCAAGGGTTTATTGTTGCGACTTGGCAGACTTCAGCGAGGTCGCGGAGTGCCCTTTTGCGCTGATTTTTTGAAGCAAAGGTCTCGAAGACCGTCAATACTCTGAGTTCATCGTCTTCCAGGGGTGTTGTTATGGGGTATTTTTGGTGAGGAGATGTTCGCCGCTCTTGGCCACTTGCCGGAGTATCCAACATGCTCTAAGGCTGTGGGTTGGTACGGTGTCCGGTATTGTATGTATCTTGCATGGCCTATGGAGCCATCCCTCCAGAACAGTTCTGAACCCCATAATGGGCTTTGATTTCTTTACTATTGTGTCAGGCGCCCCACGAGGGTGCGTCCTTTTTGTCCGGATGAGGGGTTGAGTTGAAGACGTGGTTCCCAACGAGCTGCCTGAGTTTTCCAGGCGCTTTCCATTGCACAGTACTTCTGTACTATGTTTGCCAAGTCAGCGAAGTGTAATACGCGACAGCGATTGATGGCCTTGAGGATTCCTTCGTCCGTTCAATTGTTGCAGAATGCTGAGACCGCGTCTTCATCACGGCAGGCCCAAAAGTGGTGGACCGTTTCCTGAGACTGTTGTTGTATGCTCATGAGAGCGTTTATCTTTGGGTGGGTGGGTGGATTTAAATCCGAACCCTGACCCAACTTTGGATCCGGAGTCTGAAGATCTTCCGGACTTGACAGTTCGGGCTCCGGGATATCAACTGATTTTTTAGGCTTGTCATCCGATTTTGTGTTTGGAGGACAAGGCGTGTCTTTCTGCTGGTAGGTGTCTGGCTCTTCGAGATTGGAGATCCGAACATAGTTCGTCGTCACTATGGAGGAATAGTTGTCTTGCTCCTCGACTACCGCTATCTGGTGGGTGATCGGCGGAGTTTTAATTTCTCTCAGGTCGGGTTTAAGCCCAATTCGATCGTAGTCTATAGTGACTCCCAAGGTGGCGATGCGATCTAGGAGTTCGTTTAAAGATGATAGCTCCGTCGGATCCATCCGTTTGGAGTATTCGGGATCAAGATGGAGGCGATTTTCGATGACTTGAGAGGTCATCATCGGCTTAAGGGCCGGACAGGCGGTCATGATGAAGCCGCCCAGCCGGAGGGTTTGGCCTAAGGCCAGGGCTCCTCCGGAGGTGATATTTTCCTTGACGACAAGGCGAGCCATCAACCCTTTTGACGACGGTACAGTGGAACTCTCAATGAAAGCACCAACATCGGTGTCAAAACCGGTGGATCTCGGGTAGGGGGTCCCGAACTGTGCGTCTAGGATCGATGGTAACAGGAGATGGGGGACACAATGTTTACCCAGGTTCGGGCCCTCTCTATGGAGGTAATACCCTACTTCCTTCTTGATTGATCTTGATGAATATGAGTGTTCCAAGAGTTGATCTACCACGAGATCGTAATGTCTAAACCCTAGAAGTCTAGCCTGTATGACAATGGTTATGAGTATTGCCGATCTGGACTAAGCCCTCCGTCTTATATAGACACCGAAAGGATCTAGGGCTACATCAGGTCGGTTACAGAGAAAGGAATCTTCACGTTTGGTCGCCAAGCTTGCCTTCCATGCCAAGGAGAGTCCCATCCGGACACGAGTAGAGTCTTCAGTCTTCATATCTTCACAGTCCACCAGTCCGACCCATGGCGAACAGGTCAGACGCCCGAGGGCCCCTGAGTCTAGGACTCCCTCAGTCCGCACGACAGATTTGTTGGGGAGGAGGCCGATGATGACGAGCAACATGTCGTCGGGGAGGCTGCCGATGAAGTCCAGGCTCGCCGGATGCGGTTTTGGCTCGAGCTTCCTCCGCTTGTTGGATGCCTTGCCATCCATCTCAACCGGCGGCGACGCAGGTGTACACGTGTGGTGGTGTGTGTTGTGTGCTGGGTGTGCGCGAGTGCGTCCTTCTGTGCATGCCACCGCACAGTGGTGAATTGTGCGCGAGTGCGTCCTTCACGTGGAAGAAGTGTGTCCTCAATGCGCCCTCAATTTACTAGCGTGCGGGGTGCTACCCTGAGTGGTTTCCACTTTGTTTACTTCACCGCGTGTCAGATGGGCCTCTGGTTTACTTATTTTCACCCACTGCCACATGGGCCAGCACACGAAGATACAGAACACGAGCTGACAAGGCAGCATGTGGACTGGTTGACCAGTCAACTAAACAATATACGGAGCTATATGCTGACAAAGTGAGCGTATAATTCGTTGGTATAGAGTGTTCGAGTGAGAGGGGAGGCCTGTGAGAGATAGCAGAGAGAGAGAGAGAAAGAGCTACTCCCTCTGTTCGATAATGTAGTTCCAACATTTTTTTAAAAGTCAAACTTTTGAAACTTTGACCAAGTTTATAAAGAAATTACTTATATCTACAATACCAAAGATACATGATAGTATGAATTAAGTACATGTTGTGATGAATCTAATGATCATTCCAGACATAAATATTTTTCTCCACATATACCTGGTCAAACTTTTCTGAGGTTTGACTTTTCAAAACATCCATATGCTTATTGACGTGAGAAGTCCCTAACTAGAGAGAGAGAGAGAGAGAGTGAAATAGAAAGAGTGAGTGAAAAAAGTGTGTGTGCGTGTGTGAAAGAGACATGGACAACACTCAATAAAAGTTGAGAAAAAACGTGTGTGTCTTACGCAAACATATCACACATGCATCTTCGACAACGGAAGCAAGGTGAGGAGATAGTGTGTGGTTGTTTGCAACCGAGAGAGCAAGTCCCCTAGCACGTGGCCAAGAGGGGTCTGACGAACAAGGGAGAGAGGTCGAGAGAGACGTACGAAGAAAATGTGGACATGGGGAGGAGAGAGTGTATGTTTGTCATTGAGAGATCCCCTGGAGATCATGATGGGACTACATGGGTGGGTGATCGAGTGACAAGGTGTGTGCGCGAAAGAAGATACCCCAAGAGATATCGAGATAGACGTATGGATGGAAGGAGACAATATGTGTGTTCCTGATGGCTAGTGAGAGATAATCATACTTAGGGGGGGGAGTGCTTGCGCCTATGATGGATTGAGGGATTATGGTACTTGTTAGGGGGATGCGTGTCACATAGAGAGAGAACAAGGGCGGAGAGTGTTGGATGGGTCTATATGTATAGCACGAGCGAGACATGTGTATGTATGAACCAGGGAGATATAAAGTTTGAGAGAGACTGAGGAGCCTCGATGGCAGAGTGGTGCGTCAAATAGCTGAGAGGGGGGAAGAGATATTCCATCCGCTCGATAATGCAGTGCATGTAAATTTTTTAGAAGTCAAACTTTGGAAACTTTGATCAGGTTTACGCAAATGTTATTTATATCTATGTTGGTGTACAAAAAGAGGGGTGCACTTTTTGTACCCCTATAACTGTGCACGGGTAGTCTGAGCCGTGGGCACCACCGCACTGAGCAAGGCAAGGGAGGTGAGCCAAGGTAAGGCCTAAGCTCGAAAGGAGCAGAACGACGCCAAGACCAAGACCACAAAGAGCAAAGGGGACGAAGTGGACTCCCCCGGCAAGACCCTTGTCGGGAGGCGGTTCTAGCAAACCCGGCAAGACCCTTGCCGTGGCAGCTCGTCCCACACCTACGGAGCGAATCACCCTTGAGTCCATTGCCCCCATGGGTCAAGGATTCGGGAGATATCCCCGTGGTGGCATGCAGATCTTTGTGAAGACATTCAAGATCGGATAGACACTATATAAGATGACGATCCTTGGCAGGATCCCAGCTAAGGAGGACCACAAGGCCCCCGGCAAGAGCCTTCCGGGGATGACAGCAGGCGCCACGACAAGACCCTTGCCGGGGCTACGGCGAGGCCCTCGCCAAGAACACCCGTAGGGCCACCATCAGGCCCACGCCAATCAAACCTCCACCACCGTTCGCATGCAGCTGCCGACCCAACCAGTTGGGCAGGCACCTGCGTGGCGGCAAGCGGATCTTCGTGGAGACCCACCATTGCGCCACCTCAGCTGCCTGCCTGCCTACATGGCACCGCGGGCACCGCTGGCCAGGGCGCGTGTCGACACGAAAGGAAGCGGCGACGGACGAGACAGGGCCCTCCCCCGTCCCCGAAAAAGCAAGGACACCTAAGCAAGATGCGTTAAAAGCGCCTTGTCATGTAATCCGAGGGATAAACTCGCATCACTGTACCCTTTCCACCTCCTGTATGCCATTGTGGCAACCCCTTTCCCTATAAAAGGAGGCCCAAGGCGACCAGGAGGAGGATTCGACTTTTTGGAGCTCCTCACGCCCCATTGCTAGTTCAAGAACACAGATAAACAAACCACCAAAGCAGGAGTAGGGTTTTACGCATTCTCGCGGCCCGAACCTGGATAAAGAAACTGTGTGCTATATGTTTGATCCGCTCTTCTCACGACCCCACGCCCCGCGACCATAGTAGGGATTCTTATGATCCCATAGGTGTCGTTCCCACCGACAATCTACAATACCAAAGATACATCATACGAAACTACATCTCATGGTGAATCTAATGGTATATACCCCATGCGCGCTTCGTGTAGAAGGGTTCCTAGAAAGCTGGGGAGATCTTTTCCCTGAGATCTTTTCACAAACATATTTTTTCTAGCGAGGCTCTTCGTCATCCCCTTGACCTTCTAGAAGTTACGGTAGGTAAAAATACAAGTGTCGACTAAGCACCGGCTCTAGTGGAAAAGAATCACTCCATATCCCACGAGTAACTCAACACGCGCGACCACCCGCATAGGTGCACACTGAATGACTGAACTCAACATGCAACCACATGCACGGGCCTTCTACTAGCGTACACTCACTGCCTCACTAAACTAACTCTCCTGGCTCCCTCGTGAAGAGGACTAAACTAACTCTCCTACATGCAAGCACACACTTGACTCCATCCTAAGAACATGGACACCGTTTTAACATCATGGGCGCCAAATCACCTTCTCCCCGGAAGCTCCCTTCTCCCGAGCCGCGAAACCTCAGCCCCTCCTCCATGGCGCCTCCCACTGCACCAATTTCACAACCGCCCTCCTCCCTAATGCCGGAGACGCTGTCCATTTGTCGTCGTGCACTGGGCCGTGTGCCTCTTACTCCTTGCTGCTGGAGCTGCCTCGACGACGGCCGCGTGAACGGTACCGGAGCCGATTCACCCCCGCCATTGTTCACGGTGCCGGAGCGGCTCCAACTTCGGATCCGTCCAGAGGACCCGGCGTTGCTTCCCCGTAGCCATCGACCGTCGCGACATCGTTATTTCCCTACCGCCGGTCGCCACCACAACCGCGCCGGCCTCATCGACTCGGCAGCTGGACCTGCCTACTTCACCATGCCGCCAGATAGGTCGCACCCTCATCTCAAATCACTTTATTTAGGCGTCAGTGTCTGAATTTTTATTCTGGGGTAATCGATTCCCAATGGGAAGCAGCACCCCTCGACGCGGTGGAGCTCCTAGGCTGTCGGTTGGCTGGTGTCTAACGTAAGGGTGCTGGGCCGCAAGTTCGCCGTGGAAGCAGTGCTTAGATGGCTATCTTAGAGTTGCGTGGGTTGAAGGTGCTGTCGCCGCCGGATCTGGATGACGGGGAGTCTTTGTGGATTGGCCCGGGGGCAGCGCAATCACGGCAGTGCGGTGGGGCGGGGAGCGCGGTTTTAGCCGGGGCCACGGACGGCGGAGGCAGGCTGCTCTACTATTGGTCGCTGGCTCTTCGGGGAAGATTCCTAACAGTGTCAGCCGGGAGGTACAAGACGGCCATCAAGCCATCCGGCGTAGATCGGACAGTACCAAAATAAAATAAAATCGTGTGACCCCAATTTAGTTTTCAGTCAACAGACGTATGACCACTCTCGTACCTTGTTGTTGATCTCTTAGTGTATTTCTTCAGATCAAAGAGATGTGTCATTCTTAACATTATGCGTTATCTGCATCTTCAGCCACACCGTCTTCCGACTCACCGCAGCTGCTCCAACAAGGGAAGCATACACCAGAAGGGATATATAGTCCCCACTCAACTGTTCCCTGCATCGAATGCGCGTGCCCGACATCACTACAAAAAAGTACACTTCCGTGATGATACGTGATTGTCACAATAGGTCACGTTTTCTGTCATGCATGTACATCCATGACAAATTTATGACAGAATCAAGATAGTCATACATGTGCAGTCGTAGAAGTGTTCCATGACATTACCAAAATTATCATCACGGAAGTGTCCACTTCCATGATGATAAATCGCGCGTCACCGGAGTGCTTTCGTCAAGGGTGACCGACACGTGGCATCCACCGTAACAGAACGCCGTTAAGCTAGAGGGTCCGGTTTTGGATCCGATAACCCGTTAACAACCCCGACCAATGGGGATTTTCCACGTGTAAAATCATCATTGGCTGGAGGAAACACATGTCGGCTCACCGTTGGGACAGACGCCATCCACTCATTGGACGCAAAGCACCTATGATACGCCGACACGTGGCACGGCCCAACAGAGGCCCATTCGTGTGAAAAGGCCGGCCCGTTTGACTTGGTCAAAAGGTAGCGGGCTGGCCCAAGGCAAGCCTATTAACGGCCTGTTCGCATATAGCCCATTTACAGCACGGTATCCCAGGGCCCGTTTATGGCCTATCCGAATTAGGCCCAGTAGCGTCATCTAGGCCATCCAATATAATTCCATCCCGTTTTAACTTTCGACCGATGTATGGCCCATGACGTCTTTTGGCCCATATGAGGCCCTTAGTAAACCTCGGCGCATTAACGGCCCGTGGTAAAACTGGCCCGTAATGAACAGTGTATCACTTTATACCCATTAACGGCCCATTATTCTGGTGGGCCATTTCCAGCCCATGTTATCTTTCGGCCTTCTTAGGGCCCATTTATTCTTGGGCTCATTTCCAGCATTCGTTTACTTTCGGCCCGTTACTGTCATTTTCAGCTTGTGGACCAAATACATCCTGTGGTTAAAATTGGCCCGTTTGTGGCCCGTTAATACGTTGGGCCATTTTCATATACGGCCTATTAACGACTGCCTGTTATGGTCGGGCCATGAACGGACGATTTCAACTCTAGCCCATTCACGGCCATAATGTGGTCTGTTATTGGCCCATGTTTGGCCAACCGATCATACGGCCCGTAGAAGGCCCATTGATGATACGGCCCGTAGAAGGCCCATTGTGTCTACGCCCCGTAGAAGGCCCATTGTGTCTATGGCCCTTAGAAGGCCCATTTTTTCTACGGCCCGTAGGAGGCCTACAGTAAATATGTAGCCCATTGTTAATGTGGCCTAGTTTTAAAAAAATAGGTTATTCCGGCCACTAGCAAACCGCGGAAAAAGAACTACACTGACTACAAGAAAACAAATAAACAAGACAACGGAAATAAATAAGGAAGTAACTTACGCTAGGCTATCACGGCTATTACACATATGACATCCACTAGGCATCAAAGTTCGCCACCAGTGCAAATATAGGGAACAAAGCAGCATATAAACGCCGCAGCAAAACAAGTCCGGAACTGAAACCACTTCAGAAGAGCTCAAGAAAAAATATCCTGGGTACCCATAATGCTGGCAAGATGCTTAGCAAGCTTATTAACATTCGCTTGTTTGGCGCTTAAATCCTCCAAACTTTGTCATTGCACCGAAAGTATGCATCTGAATTCTGCAGGGACTTCCTCAGTCCTTCGACTTCCTGTCGCATAACATCTGATCGATGTCTTTCAACTTGAAGTTGAGACTCAAGAAGCCGAACTGATTCAGGCAGCGAGCACGAAGAGCTGGTGCCAGCAGTAGTAGCCAGTAACTCGAACACTACATCAAGACAGGACTTTGGGGTTGTATCAGTGTCTTCAATATAGTTTTTATCAGCTTTCTTGGAGAACAACAGGGATGTCTCACTATCTTGAATCTGATCTGCACTACTTCCTTTACCATTGCATAACTGTAGGACCTTGAGAAGAGGTGTCTAGAGGGGGGGGGGGTGATTAGACACAAAGTATCAAAGTTGCAGTTTTTAACTTCTTAAATTTCAAGTGGAGTTTAGGCACAAGTTTAACATTCACAATACATAACAAGCAAGCATGCAAAGAGTATGTGAGCAGCGGAAAGTAAATCATGCAACTTGCAAGAATGTAAAGGGAAAGGTTTTGGAGGATTCAAACGCAATTGGAGACACGAATGTTTTTGTCGTGGTTCCGGTAGGTGGTGCTATCGTACATCCACGTTGATGGAGACTTCAACCCACGAAGGGTAACGGTTGCGCGAGTCCACGGAGGGCTCCACCCACAAAGGGTCCACGAAGAAGCAACCTTGTCTATCCCACCATGGCCGTCACCCACGAAGGACTTGCCTCACTAGCAGTAGATCTTCACGAAGTAGGCGATCTCCTTGCCCTTACAAACTCCTTGGTTCAACTCCACAATCTTGTCGGAGGCTCCCAAGTGACACCTAGCCAATCTAGGAGACACCACTCTCCAAGAAGTAACAAATGGTGTGTTGATAATGAACTCCTTGCTCTTGTGCTTCAAATGATAGTCTCCCCAACACTCAACTCTCTCTCATAGGATTTGGATCTGGTGGAAAGAAGATTTGAGTGGAAAGCAACTTGGTAAGGCTAGAGATAAAGATTCATATGGTAGGAATGGAATATCTTGGCCTCAACACATGAGTAGGTGGTTCTCTCTCAGAACTGGTAAGTTGGAAGTGTAGGTTTGTTCTGATGGCTCTCTCCACGAATGAAGAGGAGGTGGAGGGGTATATATAGCCTCCACACAAAATCTAACGTTACACACAATTTACCAAACTCGATGGGACCGAATCAACAAACTCAGTCGGACCGATTTAGTAAACCTAGTGACCGTTATTGATTTCGGTGGGACCGATATGCAACTCGGTAGGACCGATATGATTAGGGTTAGGGCATAACGTAATCTCGGTGAGACCGATTACACAAACTTGGTGAGACCGATTTTGGTAATTAGCTAACCAGAGAGTTGGTCAGGCAAACTCGGTGGGACCGATTACTCAAGCTCGGTGGGACCGATTTTGGCAATAAGTTAACCAGAGAGTTTGCATTGTAATCTCGGCAGTACCGATTGCTCAAACTCGGTGAGACCGATTTTGGTAATGGACATACACAGAGAGATTACAATCCCATCTCGGTGAGACCGAGATCCCTATCGGTGAGACCGATTTGCCTAGGGTTTGTGGTAGTGGCTATGACATCTGAACTCGGTGGCGCCGGATAGAAAGAATCGGTGGGGCCGAGTTTGACTTTAGGTTTAGGTCATATGTGGAAGTGGGAAAGTAGTTGAGGGTTTTTGGAGCATATCACTAAGCACTTGAAGCAAGAGGCTTATTAAGCAACACCTCATCCCTCCTTGATAGTATTGGCTTTTCCTATAGACTCAATGTGATCTTGGATCACTAAAATGTAAAATGAAGAGTCTTGAGCTTGAAGCTTGAGCCAATCCTTTGTCCTTAGCATCTTGAAGGAGTTCCCACATCCTTTAGTCCATGCCACTCCATTGTTGAACTTATCTGAAACATACTAGATAAATGTGTTAGTCCAACGAGATATGTTGACATTAATTACCAAAACCACCTTGGGAGCACTTGTGCTTTCAGTCTCCCCCTTTTTGGTAATTGATGACAACATACATGAAAGCTTTAGATAAAGATATAAAGAATAGCAAGTAAAGCTTTGGAAAGACATGTAACAAGCATAGGCTCCCCCTACATGTATGCAATCATGTGAATATGGAATAGAGAGGCATGTGAGAGCATAACCATGATAGAGTAGGCAGTGTGTTACATGTATCTTGGCGATATGCATCAGAGCGAAGAATATTAAAGAAAATACCTTCATGATCATGAGTCCTTCTTGCAAACAGTATGTACATCAGCAATAATTCCTCATACACATGATTGTGATGCATATGCTTACCTTGTAGTCTTGAGTTGGCTTAGGATGGAATGAACCTGCGTAAACAAGGTTAGATAACACAGATACACTTACTAGCCAGAGCAAACAGAAGAAACTACAAGAATACCAAGACTGGGATGACATGTAGAGAGTGAGTACTAAGTACCACATTGGATTAGACATGTCCCCAAGGGTAAAGATATGCAATGAATTTAAATGATTTCTTTCCCTTAGATGTCTTGCTCCCCCTGAATCTAGCATGGGATACTGGGAGAAGATAGGGAACAGAAAATCAGAGCTGAAAGATATTAATGAACAGAGCTAATGCAAATAAGCACATATGAACATGTCTTTCCCCTCAAGAAGACATGTGGCATCTCTCCTCTTGAATACCAAGCATCTGGGATCCTTGAGAAATACTTTCTACTTGAGTATTCTCTCCCCTGGAGATCTCTTTCTCCCCTTGAGGAGGTGATACTTTCTCTCTCTGATGTGATCTCTCTAAGTGATAAGCTTTGATGTGATCTCTCTCTCCCCCTTTGACATAAATTTCCAAGAAGGGTTTGATCCTTGAGTCACAACACAAAGCATTTTTATGAATGTGATGCTTGTAGAGGACAAGATTCATTGAGTGGAGCTGGATCAAAAGAAACACAGAATAAGTGGAAAACTGTTTTCCCTATTGTGAAATCGGTGGCACCGAGTGGTATGCTTCGATTGTACCGAAAGGATTCGGTTGGACTGAAAACACCAAATCGGTGAAACCGAGTTCATCACAGAGAAAACACTTGTCACCTTAGCTCACTAGACTAGTAAGATCTCACAAAGATTTGCAAGGAATTTACTGAAAGATTTGCAATGAATTGGATGCAGGAAATGCAGAGCAAACAGAAAAGAAAAGAAAGAAATCTAGATGAAGTTTTTTCTGAAAGGGGAAACGAATATGCATGAGACAAATGCAAAAGCACAGAAAAGAACACGAGAGAACATCATCTAGAGATGGTCGGCGACAAAGTCACCTATGTTAGAGTATATTGATTTAGGAGTCAAGTGAGTTCACTTGATCATAGGTCATACTCATCGTTTAAGCTCAAAAATGGGTTGCCATTTTTTGTTTAAGCATCTTGATGTATTCACATCTTGTCGAGTTGCTTTAGCTCATGGCTTGGAGTAAAGCTTATCTAAGATGGAATAACATACCTTGGTTGGTGGTGTTGATCATGTAGTTGAACTTGTGTGGGTTGCTCAAGGTTGAAGTAGCTCATCAAGAATTTGGAGCACCACTTGGAATTTGAGTCCATCTACCTACATGGGTTAGTTCTTGCAAGGAAGAGCACTTGTGTATCCAAAAATGACAATCATGAAGCTCAACATAGAATTTGTCAAAGGATATGTTTGAATGGTTTCGTGCTTCCTTGTCTTCAACCACCATAGTGTAGAGACTTGGTGATGTAGAGATTGCTCAAGATGTGAGTAGATTACAATCTCATGGAATTTAATTCAACCAAGTACCTACATGGGTTATATAACATGTAAGATGCAAATATATCCAGGACATAAGATTTTCATCATAAGAGAAATATCATGGATTAGTCATAAGCTCATGTCTTGCATGTATCCAATGGAGTTTCTACTCCAAGTTTGAAGCATCAATGATGTTCAATTCTCCTCTCAACTTGCAAAATACTTTCTCATCAAGAGGTTTAGTGAATATGTCTGCTAATTGCTTTTCGGTGCGAACATGCTTAAGATTAATGTCACCCTTAGCAACATGATCTCAAATGAAATGATGACGAACTTCAATAAGCTTAGTTCGAGAATGTTGTACGGGATTATGACCAATTTTGATAGCACGTTCATTGTCACAAAGCAATGGAACATGTCTCACATATATCCCATAATCTTTAAGAGTTTGGGTCATCCAAAGTAATTGAGCACAACATGAACCAGTGGCAATGTACTCCGCTTAGGCGGTAGATAAGGATACCGAGTTTTGTTTCTTGGAGGACCAAGACACAAGAGATCTACCAAGAAATTGACAAGTACCCGAAGTGGACTTTCTATCAACCTTGTCTCCGGCATAGTCCGAGTCAGAGTAGCCAACAAGATCGAAAGAGGCCCTCTTAGGATACCAAATGCCAAAATTTGGTGCATGAATTAAGTGTCTCACTATCCTTTTTACGGCCTTAAGATGACATTCTTTAGGAGCAGCTTGATATCTTGCACACATGCATACACTTAGCATAATATTGGGACGTGAAGCACATAGATATAACAATGAACCAATCATAGAGCGATAAACCTTTTGATCAACCGGTTTACCATCTTTGGTCAAATCAAGATGTCCACTAGTAGGCATGGGTGTAGACATACCTTTGCACTCTTGCATATTGAACTTCTTGAATAAGTCCTTAGTGTACTTTGTTTGAGAGACAAAAGTACCTTCCTTAGTTTGCTTGATTTGCAACCCAAGAAAGAATTTGAGCTCACTCATCATTGACATCTCAAACTTCTCCGACATTAGCTTTCCAAGCTTCTCACTAAAATGAGGGTTAGTTGATCCAAATATGATATCATCAACATAAATTTGGCACACAAATAGTTCTCCATTAACCCTTTTAGTAAAAAGTGTGGAATCAATTTTCCCAATTTCAAATCCCTTTTCAAGAAGAAACTTGGTCAAGCATTTATACCAAGCTCTAGGAGCTTGTTTAAGACCATAAAGGGCTTTGTGAAGTTTGTAAACATGATTGGGTTTCTTAGGATTGATAAAGCCGGGAGGTTGTTTAACATAAACTTCCTCCTCTATTTCACCATTTAGAAAAGCACTTTTAATGTCCATTTGGTATAAAGTGATATCATGGTGATTAGCGTAGGCAAGTAAGATGAGAATGGACTCAAGTCTAGCAACGGGAGCATAAATCTCACCATAGTCCATACCTTCGACTTGTGTGTAGCCTTGGGCAATGAGACGTGCTTTGCTGCGAACTACTTGTCCATCTTCATCTTGCTTGTTGCAAAACACCCATTTGGTACCGATGATGTTGTGGTTGTTGTCGGGCTTCTCAACCAATGTCCAAACTTGGTTTCTCTCAAAGTTGTGTAGCTCTTTATGCATAGCATTTATCCAATCCAGATCTTCCAATGCTTCTTCGACCTTCATAGGTACAATGCTAGAGATGAAAGAACAGTTTTCACAAAAGTTAGCTAAACGAGTTTTAGAGCGAGTGATTCTCCCGGTTTGAATATCATTGTAGATTTGCTCGACGGGATGGTCTTTAGCAATTCTTGCTCGAACTCGTGAAAGCTTTTGCTTGGGTCTTGGTTGCACATCTTCTTCATCTTGTTCTTCTTCTTCTTCTTGATCTTCTTCATTGTTGGCGTTGTCGCTCTCTTGTCGTGGTGGAGAAGGAGGTTGTTGACGTTCATCTTGATGCACTTCCTCGTTTTCTTCATGTTGGTGTGTTCCACTTGTGGATGCTTCCGTATCAACTCTCGGTTCACCTTGTCGTGAAGTAGAAGCTTCCACTTGAACGGCTGAGGTACTCTCCTTCACCTCCATTGGACGGACCTTGCCAATAGACAAGTCTTGGATTGCTTCCGAAGGATCTTTGTCTCCTACATCAATTGGCAATTTCTCTACTTGCGAGCCGTTAGATTCATCAAACTTCACATCTATCGTCTCTTCAACCTTTCGGGTGAAATTGTTGTAGACATGGTAAGTGTGAGAGTTTGAGACAAAACCTAGTAGGAAACCTTCATGAGACTTAGGAGCAAATTTAGAACGACGATGCTTATCAAGAATGTCGCACTTTGAGCCGAATACTCGAAAGTATCCAACTTGGGGTTTGTTACCGGCGAGGAGCTCGTATGTCGTCTTGCCGAGTAGCTTGTGAAGATACAAGTAATTTGTTGCATGACAAGCTGTCTCAACCACTTCTGCCCAAAAGTGCTTTGGCGTCTTGTACTCATCAAGCATCGTTCTCGCCATTTCGATGAGCGTCCGGTTCTTCCTCTCAACAACTCCATTTTGTTGAGGTGTGTATGTAGCCGAGAACTCGTGTGAAATCCCTTCTTCGTCAAGAAAGGTGTCCACGTTTGCGTTCTTGAACTCCGTTCCGTTGTCGCTGCGAACCTTCTTGATCTTCACTTCAAACTGATTTTGAGCCTTCCTGGCGAAGTTTTTGAAGATCTTTTGGACCTGCGATTTATCATCGAGAAAGAACACCCACGTAAATCTTGAAAAATCATCAACTATAACTAGACCAAAAGAATTTCCACCGAGACTCTTGTAAGCGTTGGGACCAAAAAGATCCATGTGAAGTAGCTCAAGTGGCCTCCTTGTGGTCATGATGTTCTTCACGAGATGCCTTCCTCCAACCTGTTTACCTACTTGACATGCACTGCAAAGTCTATCCTTATCAAATATGACATCGTTAACAACAAGGATATGATTCCCTTTAATAAGCTTGTCAATGTTTCTCATGCCAATGTGACCTAGTCGTCTATGCCATAACCAACCTTTTGAGGATCTAGCAATGAAGCAAGTTTTAGGTTGAGCCTTTTTAGAGAAATCAACAATGTAAAGATCTCCTCTATGTATACCGGTAAAGACCATTTTATGATTATCTCGACGAAACACTTGGCAATCTACTTCAGTAAATAGGACGTTGAAACCGAAATCAGCAAGTCTAGATACCGAAAGTAAGTTCTAGCCAAGAGATTCAACGAGCATAACATTCTGAATGGAGCTATCATGTGAGATGGCCACCTTACCGAGGCCAACCACCTTACCCTTTGAGTTATCACCGAAATTGACATACTTTCGAGGACCATCGTTTTCAGCAAGCTCACGAAACATGTCTTTATCTCCGTTCATGTGATCGGTACATCCACTGTCAAGAACCCATTCCTTTCCTCCTGACATATATCCCCGAAGATTTTCCATAAGACCAAAATGTCTCATTGCATCGTCAAGATCGAAGTCACTATCATCATCCTCATCATAGTATCCATGTTCAACATCGTCATGTGGTGGATCAAGTCCTAGAGAAGGTAATTCGTTAGAGTGAGTTTGATAATGATCTTGCTTATGAATTCTTATAGCTTAAGAAATAATATCACCAATAATTCCAACATCTCCTTTGGCACGCATAAGGTTTGTAAGCTCAAATAGACGATCACCAAGCATAGGATCACTAGTATTCATATTACTCAAGGCAATAGACTTATGGAGAATTTCATCTAGATTTTTCAAGGAATAATTTGGAAAGCGTTCCTCAAGAAATTTCCATATAGTGTAGGCACACTCAAGGGTAGGCAAGTTTCTAATTAAGTTTCTAGGCAAGCCTCTAGTGATAAGATTAACAGTTCTAAGATTCCTAGTCATGTCAATTGATAAATCAGGGGTAGGATGCATAGCGTCAACACAAGGTGCACAAGGGCTAGCAATGTACTTGCTCAAATGATATTGATTGAAAATTACAAGCATCTCATTTTTCCACTCATGAAAATACTCTCCATCAAGTATAGGCACTCTATGTCTAAGACTCCCCAAAGAAGACTCATCCATCTTCCTCCAATGGTGATTAAACCAAAGCAATGGAGACCAATGCTCTGATACCACTTGTAGGACCTTGAGAAGAGGTGTCTAGAGGGGGGTGATTAGACACAAAGTATTAAAGTTGCAGTTTTTAACTTCTTAAAGATTAAGTGGAGTTTAGGCACAAGTTTAACATTCACAATACATAACAAGCAAGCATGCAAAGAGTATGTGAGCAGCGGAAAGTAAAGCATGCAACTTGCAAGAATGTAAAGGGAAAGGTTTTGGAGGATTCAAACGTAATTGGAGACACGGATGTTTTTGTCGTGGTTCCGATAGGTGGTGCTATTGTACATCCACGTTGATGGAGACTTCAACCCACGAAGGGTAACGGTTGCGCGAGTCCACGGAGGGCTCCACCCACGAAGGGTCCACGAACAAGCAACCTTGTCTATCCCACCATGGTCGTTGCCCACGAAGGACTTGCCTCACTAGCGGTAGATCTTCATGAAGTAGGCGATCTCCTTGCCCTTACAAACTCCTTGGTTCAACTCCACAATCTTGTCGGAGGCTCCCAAGTGACACCTAGCCAATCTAGGAGACACCACTCTCCAAGAAGTAACAAATGGTGTGTTGATGATGAACTCCTTGCTCTTGTGCTTCAAATGATAGTCTCCCCAACACTCAACTCTCTCTCATAGGATTTGGATCTGGTGGAAAGAAGATTTGAGTGGAAAGCAACTTGGGAAGGCTAGAGATCAAGATTCATATGGTAGGAATGGAATATCTTGGCCTCAACACATGAGTAGGTGGTTCTCTCTCAGAACTGGTAAGTAGGAAGTGTAGGTTTGTTCTGATGGCTCTCTTCACGAATGAAGAGGAGGTGGAGGGGTATATATAGCCTCCACACAAAATCTAAATGTTACACACAATTTACCAAACTCGGTGGGACCGTATCAACAAACTCGGTCGGACCGATTTAGTAAACCTAGTGACCGTTAGTGATTTCGGTGGGACCGATATGCAACTCGGTAGGACAGATATGATTAGGGTTAGGGCATAACTTAATCTCGGTGAGACCGATTACACAAACTCGGTGAGACCGATTTTGGTAATTAGCTAACCAGAGAGTTGGTCAGGCAAACTCAGTGGGACCGATTACTCAAGCTCGATGGGACCGATTTTTGGTAATAAGTTAACCAGAGAGTTTGCATTGTAATCTCGGCAGTACCGATTGCTCAAACTCGGTGAGACCGATTTTGGTAATGGACATACACAGAGAGATTACAATCCCATCTCGGTGAGACCGAGATCCCTATCGGTGAGACCGACTTGCCTAGGGTTTGTGGCAGTGGCTATGACATCTGAACTCGGTGGCGCCGGATAGAAAGAATCGGTGGGGCCGAGTTTGACTTTAGGTTTAGGTCATATGTGGAAGTGGGAAAGTAGTTGAGGGTTTTTGGAGCATATCACTAAGCACTTGAAGCAAGAGGCTTATTAAGCAACACCTCATCCCTCCTTGATAGTATTGGCTTTTCCTATAGACTCAATGTGATCTTGCATCACTAAAATGTAAAATGAAGAGTCTTGAGCTTGAAGCTTGAGCCAATCCTTTGTCCTTAGCATCTTGAAGGAGTTCCCACATCCTTTAGTCCATGCCACTCCATTGTTGAACTTATCTGAAACATACTAGACAAACGTGTTAGTCCAACAAGAGATATGTTGACATTAATTACCAAAACCACCTAGGGAGCACTTGTGCTTTCAATAACGGGGTACTCTTGTCCAATATTTTATCCGCATTCTAAAGGAGAAACAAACAAACACATCACAGGTTTACAATGTAGTATATGAAACTCATTTTGGTAAACCAGTTCAGTAGTAAGGTGGACAGGATAACAGCATGAAACAAACATATATCTATGTAGTATGGTCACTGTATGGTCTATGTCATTCTAGTTTATGTTGCCAAATCAAGATAGATACAGTTCGAATCATATCTATTTAAGACAAAAGAGCATAGACAGAATATAAGTGTGGGAAACTACACAGCAATAACAACACTTGTAATGTGCATGGCATGAGAACATAACTGTTTATTCAATTGAAACTGAAATCAACATAGAGCAAGTTACAACAGCAAACACGTTAAAGAAACAAGTTTAAAACATACCTGTTGCGCCATTGGAGTTTTATTTGCATCTTTCAAATTTGAAATTAGTTGGCATGAGTAAATACAGTGATGCAAGAGCAAAGTAGTGTGAACCATAGTTACGGAACCTGACCTGAGAACAATTCTTCTTCTTCTTTAAGCATTGACTTGGGGTTCAGAGTGGTGGTCCTCGTGCTTTGGGCACTGCAGTTGCCTTACTAACTGCTCGTGTTTGGGTGCTCTGTGGTGGAGACGGTGCTGTGTCAACGAAAACTGGGTTACTATCTGCTGGGGTTGGGGTTAGAAGGGGTGTAGCTGGTTCTCTGTCCAACCGGGTAGGGGTACAATCTGCGTGAGTCTGGGTTATGTGTGGTGGGGCTGGTTCTTGGGCAAGTACAACCGTGGTTCTATCCCCATCGACAGGTAGCACGATCTTTTCTGAAGACCGTGTTTTTTACTCCCACAGATACTGCCACCACCCCCTCCAATTGAAATGGCTGATAAACAAGAAAAGTAATTGAATGTACAGACATTGTAAGATACACAGGTACAATGGATAGTAGGGAAGGAAACAGGGCATGAAATAATTCACATTTATGTTTTCTAACCAAACAGAATAGCAGGACATAATTTCAAATATATGATGGCTAATTAAACAGGATAGCATGACAGACTTCAAAATATGATGACTATGTAAACAGGATGACATGATATAACTATACGATGTGTCTATTAAAGTGGTTGGCATGCCATGAATCACAAACATGTCCATCGATGGAAACATGATGGCATGATATAATTCACGGATAGAATGACATAATTCAAAATATGATGACTATGTGAACAGGATGAGATGATATAACTATATTATGTCTTTAGAAAATGGGTTGGCATGCCATAATTTAGATACATGTTGTCTATGTAAACTTCATGGCATGATATAATTCAAATATATGATTTATATACTAAGCAAGTGAGCAGACGGCAATCGCATATATGATGTGTCAACAAAGGAGATGGCATTCAATATTGTGTATATGATGTAAAAACTAAGCATTGCAATACAACATATGCATGATATGGGTAATATAACACTGCCAAGTTTGAGCATACACCTCAGGGGGATAATAGGACTGGTCATCCGCCTCTGAATCCTCCTCTGAAGAGCTATCTGTAAGCAGCAACATATCTGCTTCACCAGGTAGCATTGTCTACTCTGAAGACCTTGTTTTCACACCAAATTTCTCCATCACCAATTCAAATGGCTGATGCATAGGAAGAGCAGTTGAATATACGAACATTGTCGACAAAAGCAATGAGAAATACAAAAAAGGATGGCATGATATAATTCACATATATGACGCTTGGCTAAACAGCATGGCATTGCATAATTCACATATATAATGCCTTGCAACAAGATAGCATTGCATAATTTACATATATAATGTCTTGCAAAAAGATGCCATTGCATAATTCACATATATGGTAATTAGACACTAAACATGTGGTATTCACACAAATCATGTCTAAACTAAGCAAATGACATAGCAATGCAAGATATCATACGCACGATATGAGCAACATAACCCTGCCAAGTTAGAGCATGCACCTCGGGGAATAGGACAGGTCATCTGTATGCAATCCTCCTCGAGGAGCTATCCATAACCAGCGAGATATGCGCTTCACGATAGCATAGTCTACTCTGAAGACCTTGTTTTCACTCCAGAATTTTCCATCACCATGTCAAATGGCTGATGCACACAAAGAGTAGTTGAATGTACTAACATTGTTGACAAATGTAATACGTAACGAAAAAAAAGGATGGCCTGATATAATTCACATATAAGATGACTGGCTAAGCAGGATGGCATTGAAAAATTCACATATATGATGCCTGGCTAAACAAGAAGGCATTGCATAATTCACATAAACGATGAATAAACTAAACATATGGCATTCACACAAAGCATGTCTAAACTAAGCAGTTGACATATTTGATGTATAAAGTAAGCAATGCAAGGCACCATATGCATGATATAACCAACATCAGCATGCCAAGTTAGAGCGAAGACCTGATGGGGTAAATAGGAGTGGTCTTCTGCTTCTGAATCCCCCTCAGAACAGTTATCTTCCTTTTGATTACGATCCGAAATGGGTGGAGGGGGGGCTGCCTTTGCGCCCACCATGGAGCGACGTCTGCATGAAATTTTATTGCCATGCAAGGCTAGTCTCTTTTGCTCTACATGTTCAGTTCTATGGTGTACAATAACTAACATGCATAGGAATAAAACATAGTGAGATTATGTAAGGAGTACATGCACAAATCCAGAGTGATGGTAGCAAACTGTGGATAGACCCGAAACCAATGATAGCAGACAGATAATAGCTTTAGTTAAAAAATACAGATAATGGCTCCTTTAATGTTTTTTTGCACCCAACATGAAACTCATAGTAGACACCCGAGATTAACCAGATAGTAGACAGATAGTACTGATAGCTGCCCCAATATGTACCCCACAACCATTTAAAAACTCAAGTTTCAGCATAAGTTTGGACCTGAGTCGGAGTCTAATAGGTGAACACGACGATAAAGTAGCATGTCATCATATTAAGTGATGCATAATGTAAGCAGACACGGAAGAGTGCGACCTCTCTTGTGTACCGTGTAGTCCTCAAGGTCATCTGCTTAGTTGAAGATGGTAATGCAGTTGTCGTGGCTGCCGGCGGTGGGGAAGAAGATCTGAGGCGGCGAAAGACAGTCTAGAGAGCGGATCCCTGCTGTGGTGAACCCTTCCGTCGTTGGAGCAGCTGAGCTAGGGTGGAACACAGCACCGCATGAGCAGGACAAACCACACAAGGTTTTCTTTGACACATATCTGTAACGGAAGTAATTGTGTAAGGGCTTGTTTGAATTTGAGGATTCGAACAATGCAGGGATAGGAAATAGACATGAATAGGATAGGAATGCACGTGCAAAATAGAGAATTTAAGAACACTGGGTTTCTGCCAATCTAGGTGTTTGGTTCACAAGAATTGGAAGATCACAGAATGCAAAGAAGTATGGTGAGATTAAGTCAAACCACAAGAAGTGTACAACCTCTTTGGCGAAGCCATGTCGATCTCAGCGTGATTGGGTTGGCCGGTGAGGATGCTCCGGCTGACTTGGCTGCAGGAGGAGGGGAAGAAGATCTTAGGCGTCTGGAGATGGAGCCCGAGGTACTGCTCCACTGTGATGGAGGGTTTCGTCGTTGGAGAAGTTCCGGTGAGTTGTACGACGCCGAGGCTGAAGCAGGACAAGAGAGACAATGTTAACCTGAGTGGAATTCTAATAGCATCTCCAATAGATGACGTAAAATACATAACCACAAAGAACTAGATGTATACATCAGCCGCTCATCTCTGAACTTAACTGTCGAAACTGAATTTAACTGTCGAAACTGAACTTAACTATCGAAACTGAATTTTGCTATCGAAACTGAATTTTACTATCGAAACTGAACGCACTAGAGGTGAGGCTACACGTTAGTCGAGTGACTTTTTGATCTGTGGTTAGTCGATTTTGCAGTCGTTGGATACGAAATCAAGGGCCTGCAGTTCATCATCAACCTCCACCCCCCTGAGCCGCCAGCCACCCCGGCCAAACAGCCGCCCCGCCGCCCCCCGAAAACACTCCCTACCGCCGGTCTGCCGCCGCACCGGCCATCCCTGTGCCCCCCACCCCCGTGCCGAGCTTTTTTCAGGCGATCCCCACGCCACCGCCCCACCACCACCGGCGACCACCGCCCCCACCCTGAACCCTAAGATAGATAGTGGGGTACTTCTCCAGCGAGCCCCCCTCCCTGCTCCGGCTGGTTTTTCCTTAACTCCGTGAGCCCCCCACCCCTGAAAATCAATCGATCCAAAAGTCGATTCATTCGACAGAAGTGTAGCTAAATTGGAGCAGCATCGCAAGCTAGAGCAAGAGCGAGAGCAGCAGCAAGAGCAAGAGCAAGAGCAAGATCAAACTAGGCAAGGGACCGAAAGCAAGAGCAGAGCAGCAGCGCGAGCGAGAGCTAAAGCACCAGCAGCTCCTACTGATGTCGACGTCGCCGCCGAGGGAGCGATGTCATGGAGGAAGTCGCCGACGATGCCGCGGTGGATGGAGCCGCGCCGTGTCGGCTCGGGACCGAGCGCCGGCAGCACCGTGAGATCGAATCAAAAAGAAAATGCGGCGATTAGTGTACAACCTCTTTGGTGGCGCCGATTAGGCCGCAACTTCATCCGAGGAAACGGTGATGCTGATGCTCTTCCGGTGGTGTAGGTGAAGACGGCGGTGTGGGAATGGAGGTGGCGCGAAAGACGAGGGAAACATCGGGACAGCTCCTTGGAGGTGGAGGACGGGGTGGCTGAACTAGTGGGACGACCAAACCAACGACGAATCCTCATCCGGTACGGTGGATGAGGGACGTCGAGGTGTTGTTGTGGACGACATCGTCGGGGAAGAGGCTCCGGGTGGGTGGCGGACGGAGGAGGGTGTGGGGCTTCGCGGGTTTTCCCGGCCTCGGTGTACGAATGGGTGGGCGGATGGGATGGGAGTGGGGAACCATGGCTTAGGGACGCGCTTGTTCGAAATGTGGGGTAAGTTACGAAAGTACCCCCAATGATTTGAGGTGGTTCTTTCGGTTTAGGGGTATCACGGGCATTTCGCATGTCGGGATTTCACAGGAGGTGGGAGTTTTGGCGCGCGTTGTAATTTTGGAATAGCAAGGCGCGGGTTGAGATGGAGGGAGTTGTCAGAGCACAACGAGACAAAGATATATCTTAAATATTTCGGGCTAACAAGGCGCGGGTTGAAATTTCCAGACAAGCCTAACGTGTACTGTACCAAATCAATTCGCACTACAAATGTCATTCAAAACTTCGAATTCATGTTATGTTCAATTAAAATATTTCACTACGTGTATAATGCATGGAACCTAGTACTCAAATGAAGGTTTTAGTGCATTCCAAACTGTTGGAAATATGCTCTAGAGGCAATAATAAATTAGTTATTATTATTATATTTCCTTTTTTATGATAATCGTTTATTATCGATGCTATAATTGTATTGATAGGAAACTCAGATACATGTGTGGGTACATAGACAACACCATGTCCCTAGTAAGCCTCTAGTTGACTAGCTCGTTGATCAATAGATGGTTACGGTTTCCTGACCATGGACATTGGATGTCGTTGATAACAGGATCACATCATTAGGAGAATGATGTGATGGACAAGAACCAATCCTAAGCCTAGCACAAAGATCGTGTAGTTCGTATGCTAAAGCTTTTCTAATGTCTAGTATCATTTCCTTAGACCATGAGATTGTGCAACTCCCGTATACCATAGGAATGCTTTGGGTGTACCAAACGTCACAACGAATCGGGTGGCTATAAAGGTGCACTACGGGTATCTCCGAAAGTGTCATTGGGTTGGCACGAATCAAGACTGGGATTTGTCACTCCGTGTGACGGAGAGGTATCTCTGGGCCCACTCGGTAGGACATCATCATAATGTGCACAATGTGACCAAGGAGTTGATCACGGGATGATGTGTTACGGAACGAGTAAAGAGACTTGCCGGTAACGAGATTGAACAAGGTATCGGGATACCGACGATCGAATCTCAGGCAAGTACTATACCGATAGACAAAGGGAATTGAATACGGGATTGATTGAATCCTCGACATCTTGGTTCATCCGATGAGATCATCGTGGAACATGTGAGAGCCAACATGGGTATCCAGATCCCGCTGTTGGTTATTGGCCGGAGAGTTGTCTCAGTCATGTCTGCATGTTTCCCGAACCCGTAGGGTCTACACACTTAAGGTTCAGTGACGCTAGGGTTGTAGAGATATTAGTATGCGGTAACCCAAAAGTTGTTCGGAGTCCCGGATGATATCCCAGATGTCACGAGGAGTTCCAGAATGGTCCGGAGGTAAAGATTTATATATAGGAAGTCCAGTTTCGGCCATCGGGAAAGTTTCGGGGGTCATCGGTATTGTACCGGGATCACCAGAAGGGTCCCGGGGGTCCACCGGGTGGGGCCACCTATTCCGGAGGGCCCCATGGGCTGAAGGGGCATGGGAACCAGCCCCTGGTGGGCTGGTGCGCCCCCCCTTGGGCCTTTCATGCGCCTAGGGTTGGAAACCCTAAGGGGTGGGGGCGCCTCCACTTGGCTTGAAGGCCAAGCCACCCCTAGGGCAGCCGCCCCCCTCCCTAGATAGGATCTACAAGGGGCCGGCGCCCCCTAGGCCCCTATATATAGTGGAGGGGAGGGAGGGCAGCCGCAACTGAGTCCCTGGTTCCTCCCTCCCTCCCGTGACACCTCTTCCTCCCGCTTGCGCTTGGCGAAGCCCTGCCGGGATCCCGCTACTTCCACCACCACGCCGTCGTGCTGCTAGATCTCCATCAACCTCTCCTTCCCTTGCTGGATCGAGAAGGAGGAGATGTCTCTCCCAACCGTATGTGTGTTGAACGCGGAGGTGCTGTCCGTTCAGTGCTAGGATCATCGGTGATTTGGATCACGACGAGTACGACTCCATCAACCCCGTTCACTTGAACGCTTCCACTTAGCGATCTACAAGGTTATGTAGATGCACTCCCATTTCCCTCGTTTCTAGATTACTCCATAGATTGATCTTGGTGATGCGTAGAGAATTTTGAATTTCTGCTACGTTCCCCAACAGTGGTATCAGAGCTAGGTCTATGCGTAGATTCTATGCACGAGTAGAACACAAAGTAGTTGTGCGTGTCGATTTTGTCAATTTACTTGCCCTTACTAGTCTTATCTTGATTCGGCGGCATCGTGGGATGAAGCGGCCCGGACCGACCTTACACGTACGCTTACGTGAGACAGGTTCCATCGGCTGACATGCACTTGTTGCATAAGGTGGCTAGCGGGTGCCAGTCTCTCCCACTTTAGTCGGATCGGATTCGATGAAAAGGGTCCTTATGAAGGGTAAATAGCAATTGCATATCACGTTGTGGTTTTTGCGTAGGTAAGAAACGTTCTTGCTAGAAACCCATAGCAGCCACCTAAAACATGCAAACAACAATTAAAGGACGTCTAACTTGTTTTTGCAGGGTATGCTATGTGATGTGATATGGCCAAAAAGAATGTGATGAATGATATGTGATGTATGAGATTGATCATGTTCTTGTAATAGGAATCACGACTTGCACGTCGATGAGTATGACAACCGGCAGGAACCATAGGAGTTGTCTTCATTTATTGTATGACATGCGTGTCAATGAACAACGCCATGTAATAGTTGGCGAGACAACTTCATGGAGACACGATGATGGAGATCATGGTGTCATGCCGGTGACGATGATGATCATGGAGCCCCGAAGATGAAGATCAAAAGGAGCAAAATGATATTGGCCATATCATGTCACTTTTTGATTGCATGTGATGTTGATCATGTTTTTGCATCTTATTTGCTTAGAACGACGGTAGTAAATAAGATGATCCCTCATAATAATTTCAAGAAAAGTGTTCCCCTTAACTGTGCACCGTTTCGAAGCACCACGTGATGATCGGGTGTGATAGATTCTAACGTTCACATACAACGGGTGTAAGCCAGATTTACACACGGGAAACACTTAGGTTGACTTGACGAGCCTAGCATGTACAAACATGGCCTCGGAACACAAGAGACCGAAAGGTCGAGCATGAGTCGTATGGTAGATACGATCAACATGAAGATGTTCACCGATGATGACTAGTCCGTCTCACGTGATGATCGGACACGGCCTAGTTGACTCGGATCATGTAATCACTTAGATGACTAGCGGGATGTCTATCTGAGTGGGAGTTCATAAGATGAACTTAATTATCCTGAACATAGTCAAAAGGTCTTTACAAATTATGTCGTAAGCTCGCGCTTTAGTTCTACTGTTTAGATATGTTCCTAGAGAAAATTTAGTTGAAAGTAGATAGTAGCAATTATGCGGACTGGGTCCGAAAACTGAGGATTGTCCTCATTGCTGCGTAGAAAGCTTATGTCCTTAATGCACCGCTCGGTGTGCTGAACCTCGAACGTCGTCTGTGGATGTTGTGAACATCTGACATACACGTTTTTGATAACTACACGATAGTTCAGTAATGTTAATCGGTTTAGAATTGAGGCACCGAAGACGATTTCGAAACGTCGCGAAACATATGGGATGTTTCGAGGGCTGAAAATGGGATTTCAGGCTCGTGCCCACGTCAAGAGGTATAAGACCTCCGACGAGTTTCTTAGCCTGCAAACTAAGGGAGAAAAGCTCAATCGTTGAGCTTGTGCTCAGATTGTCTGAGTACCACGATCACTTGAATCGAGTGGGAGTTAATCTTCCAGATGAGATAGTGATGTTTCTCCAAAGTCATTGCCACCAAGCTACTAGAGCTTCGTGATGAACTGTAACATATCAGGGATAGATATGACGATCCTTGAAATATTCGCGATGTTTGACACCACGAAAGTAGAAATCAAGAAGGAGCATCAATTGTTGATGGTTAGTGAAACCACTAGTTTCAAGAAGGGCAAGGGCAAGAAGGGATACTTCATGAAACGGCAAATCAGTTGCTGCTCTAGTGAAGAAACCCAAGGTTGAACCCAAACCCGAGACTAAGTGCTTCTGAAATAAGGGGAACGGTCACTGTAGTGGAACTACCCTAGATACTTGGTAGATGAGAAGGCTGGCAAGGTCGATAGAAGTATGTTGGATATACATTATGTTAATGTGTACTTTATTAGTACTCCTAGTAGCACCAGGGTATTGGATACCGGTTCGGTTGCTAAGTGTTAGTAACTCGAAATAAAAGCTACGGAATAACGGAGACTAGCTAAAGGTGAGCTGACGATATGTGTTGGAAGTGTTTCCAAGGTTGATGTGATCAAGCATTGCATGCTCCCTCTACCATCGTGATTGGTGTTAAACCTAAATAATTGTTATTTGGTATTTGCGTTGAGCATAGACATGATTGCATTATGTTTATCGCAACACGGTTATTCAAGGAGAATAATGGATACTCTATTTATTTGAATAATACCTTCAATGGTCATGCACCTAAAATAAATGGTTTATTAAATCTCGATCGTAGTGATACGCATGTTCATGCCAAAAGATATAAAATAGTAATGATAGTACCACATACTTGTGGCACTGCCATTTGAGTCATATTGGTATAAAACGCATGAAGAAGCTCCATATTGATGGATCTTTCCCTCGTTGCTAGATTACTCCATAGATTGATCTTGGTGATGCGTAGAAAATTTGGAATTTCTGCTACGTTCCCCAACACAAACATATATACTACCGCGTCAATATGAACTAAATTTGAATTCGTTTCTCTATTTGAATAAGATCTACAATATTGATTGTTGTGAAGTCAAAGCATTTGAATTCGTTTCTCTGTTTTAATAAGATCTACAATCATCATTATTGTCAAGTTAAACCATCATTTGTGTATTATATTCACAGCACACCACATGATTAGTCTCGAGTTACATATGAACTATGTGTACTATATGAACTCGAACTCGATTTTTTGCATCCACTTTATGTTGATTTCAAATCATAGTACATTTCAAGCTCTAGCTAGATCTTCAAAAAATAAACCATGTCTCATATGTATATTGTGTTTATCACATTATGTATGGTGCCCCGCCCCCTACGCCTACAAGTATTTAGATGTGAGTTGCAAACACCACAAATTACCACAAATTCAAATAAAATGTGAGAATGCTCGATATATAGTATTGTTTAGATTGTTCGATATTTAGTTGTAAGCTGCAAACGCCACACATTATCACAAATTCAAATAAAATGTGAGATTGTTCGATGTATAGTATGGTTTAGATTATTAGACATTTAGCTGTGAGTTGTAAACGCCATGCATTATCACATTATGGTATAACATGTGCAAAACCACAACACACGTATCACCGCTATATTCATGCATGCATATGTTTAAAACACTATGATCTCCTATTCAAATATATGAATCCACTTTCATATCAAATTATGATCTTTTTTAGTCTCTTACACCCACACAATCCTCTAACCTTTGTAGCTACCACTAACTTTCTCTCGTGCATGCACACGCCCTCCTCGCCCTGCCCCTCCCTCAACATTCTATCCATCGCGCACATTCATTTTTTTCTTCTTTAGGTCGTTCTCCCACAGTCTCCACAACTCCTTTCTGACACACACCGATCGATAAACCTCTCCAGCGATGTCTGCCTACAATATACACACGCACCTTCAATCTCCTCCTTTATGTGTCCTTGCCTCGTGTCTCTCATACGGTCCCACTCACGTGTAAACTCTCGCCCCTCTTTTCATCGATCTCAGAACCGCACACTCCTCCCCCTATCTAGCTAGTAGCTGGGCCTCTCGCACCACCTCCTAGCTCCATTCTCTCTGTCTATCCGTCTCGTCGGGCCTTATCTGCCTCTAACAAATGGACGTACACCGACCGATCTCTCGCTATACATATAGCTTGCTAGGTCCTTATAACTCGTTTTTCCCCACTCGTCGATCGATCTACCTCATTTGTTATGTCTCTCCCTTCCTCCGACAAACAACAATTGATCTACCGATCTAGTTAGGTTTGCTTACCAAACACATGGTTCCCCTTCATCATCCATGGATGTGTCCCGACAGATCTATCATGCACAGGCACACACAGAAACACATCCCCACTCTTATTGATAATATTGTAGTTCCACCCTCAGTTTGTCTAGTAGGCCTCTCCCACCATCTTCGAGAAGCAACTCCATCACCCATCCAGCACTCTACCCCTCTCCCTCCCTCTCTCTCTCTCTCTCTCTCTCTCTCTCTCTCTCTCTCTCTCTGTCCCATCCTATTTCCCGTCCTTCAGTTATGTATGGATGTCGACCGATCTCCCTCAAGACATAGTTGGGTCTTTCCTTCTCAACACATATACGAGTCGGTCTACCTCTATAGTTAGGCCTCTGCCTACCCCTCCCCCACCCCTCGGCAGCAGCGCACTTGCACACACACACACACACACACACACACACCGATACATCGAGCGCTCTAGTCATGTCTCCCTACCACACACAAACTTGACCTGTGCCCTCTGACGTTCCGGTAGCTAGGTCAGTCGCCCTATATCTTTGACTTGCACACACACACAATTTCGATGGCTCTCTTCATCGATCTCGCACCCACCCACTTGATCCTCTCTTCCACTCTATCGATATCTATGACCCCTCCCCCTCTTCTCGTGGATCGCCCGACCCTCTATATATCATATGGATAGGCCTTCATTTCACACACATTGCATGTAAAATTTTGTTTGAGATGTCATCGACACATATTCCCACAAATACATTCACAAAATCAACCCCCCCCCCAAAAACAAATACACTCACGAATGCACAAGCCATTTATCTAGGTTTGTATCTCTCTCACACACCCACGTAGGTGGGGGATGTGCACGAAGAGAAGAGGTGCACGCACGGCGCACGTACTCCAGTCTCTTTCCCAACCACACCCGCGCGGGTACACGGTGGAGCTCATTTCTGTACGAAAAGGCAGCCCACGTGGTAACTTGACACGTGTACTGGTTGTCCACTATATGGAGGGAGGATCGTCCACCACGGATTAACAAACAAATTGTGACTTGACGCGTTATGTTAAATAAAAAATAGGCAAACCATGTGGGGCCCACCTTAGAGGCAAGGCTCTATACACTAGAGTACTTTTGATGTGTCCCGTCAACTCGCAGAACAAGGAGAAGCTTTCTTAGTACACCGTCTCCCCCGCCCACGGGCGCGGTGGCTTGCAGGATGACATGAAGCTTGCTTCCTTACGCCCGCTCCCTCGCCCACGCGCGCGGTGGCTCGCAGGACGAGGAGAAAATTTTACTAGTACTCCCTCCGTTTACTCCTAGTCCCTACTACCTTGGTTAGAGAGATTATCGTATTGTTTCGAATATATGTCCTTTAGTAGATTTCAATATGAACTACTAGTACATACTCCAAACACTGATGTATATAGACGTATTTTAGAGTGTAGATTCACTCATTTTTCTCCGTATGTAGTCCATGTTGAAACGGACGTAATAGTACGCACTCTCCCTTGCCCCTCGACCCTCGCCACGTGGTGGACGTGCAACAGTTCATTCGGTCTCATATAGCCAGAATGATATATACTGCCGTACCATTATTGCTCGACTTCCCGAAGAGGGGAAGAGCCAATCGCAAGGTTAATAGTTTGGAGATGCCAAGCGCAAGGTTTATAGGAGAACGAGTAGTAGGTATCGCGTCATTTATATATAAAGTTTTTTTTCTTCAGTGGCACGTACGCAATATAAATAGGTTCATATGGAGAGAAAAGGAAACCGCTCCACTATATACATCGGCAGGACGAGCCTACACAGTTGCTTGCTGCGGTTGCTCTCTTCAGTTTTCACACTCTCTCGCACAAAACCACTGTGGCCACATCTCTAGCATCCCGGCAGATCATGTCCGCCGGGGGAAGGGGTGGATGCTTAGTGTAGATGCGGTCGCCATCGCCGACGGCGAAAACCCACTGTCGGCACGTCCCGATCAGGGGTCCCCGCCATTCTCTCTCACAAAGCCGGTGAGGTTGCCTTTGTCCATTACACACTGCCACGACGTGGGTAGTTGCCTCCTCCCGCCGCCCTCCTCTAGGTTGAGCTACGTCCCGACATCCCTCAGGTACAACTCCCATTACAGCTGGCTTGCACCACTGCTCCTGCTGCCCACATCACTCCATGTGGATATTTCTCTACTTTTTTGCCCCGCACATACCTCTACTGGCTTCTACGTATTGTATTTGTGATGAGTTTATGTCTCATCAACTAGAACCAGTAATCTTATTCTAATCACGCTTCTTCAGTTTCTTTGCCACAGGGATGCTCATCTCGATTTTGGTGAAACTGCACAAAATGATCTGATGGTCAAAGTGTTGCAAACTTCATTTCTTAGGAAGCGCCGACGTTGCCAGCAAATTAAAGCCTGGTTAGGGTTTACGGTTCAAGGGCTAGGGACTGCATGGATCATTTTTTCTTTAGCTATCTCTGTTTCAATGGATAGGGACTGCATGAGTAGTAGTAGTACTTTACGCCTTACACCCGCTCCCTCGCCCACGCGCGCGGTGGCTCGCAGGACGAGGAGAAAATTTTACTAGTACTCCATCTGTTTACTCCTCGTCCCTATTACCTTGGTTAGAGAGATTATCATATTGTTTGGAATATATATGTCCTTTAGTAGATTTCAATATGAACTACTAATACATACTCCAAACACTGATGTATATAGACGTATTTTAGAGTGTAGATTCACTCATTTTGCTCCGTATGTTGCATGTTAGTCTCCTTTGTATTTGATGAAATGTTGCAACGGGCAACCTTGCCGAAAGATACATGTAACAGAAGCTGGAAGCTTCATAGCATTGTACTATCTCGCTGATAAATTATAGTACGTACTATACAAGTAGTACTATGTAAAGAGTTAGGTGTCGCACGGTGTCCAGAAAATATGGTGATAGTGTGAGGTGGGCCATGTAATAACTGAGCTTGCGTGTTTTCACTGCTCTTGCACTCCTCCGCCATAAGAATGCAGAAAATTGTAATCTAGTAGTACCTCCTTTCGCCGAAAGCGTGGGACATCCAGCAGTCCTACCACCTCAGTAATGATGACCAATGAGCCATCAAATCACATAGACCCAGCAGTAAGTTGGACGAACAAAGAAACCATCGATCTTGAATCCGCTTCTCCCTTCAACGCAGGCGCCAGTGAGAGGTCGCGTCCGCTCTGCCCGGGCATGAATGCGGCACCGATTCTTTGGAGCGGCGCTGACTATTTCAGGCGGGAAGCGCGCGCGGGCGATGGAGGGGCTTTGGGTGGGCCAGGCTGGTCATGAGCGGGCGTGGCAGCTGTCCGCCTGTCCCTACCGGATGCCCAGAAATGAGAGGATGCACCGACTCCCACAACTAAAATGATACACTACACACCATCTCTCTGTAGGAGTAGGTCGATCTGTCGCTCTCTCTAACACACACATGTTGTTAAACACACACACACACACACACACGCACACACAGGTTCATAGAATAGGAAAATCGTGCGAGTGCGAAGCCACAGGAAGTAAGATACAAATGGAGTACGTACAAGAAGAGAAGAGGCATCTCTTAGTTGTTTGGATTAGTTGTTGCGTTTTGTCACGCCCAAGATGCGACCCTATCCTAAAGGAAGTCGAAGGTCCCACCAAGGATAGAAGCGCATCTTGAAGACGCTTTTGCAAGGTGGATATCATTACATCAACATTACATAATAGTGGGGATACATCCAATACATACAATGTCACATGAATACAACATCATCTTACATGAGATCAACATCCGACTACGGATGAAACATAAACAGAAACTCAAACAACATCCACCCTGCTAGCCCAGGCTACCGACCTGGAACCTATCCCCTGATCGAAGAAGCAGGAGAAGAACTCCAAAACAAGCAAACATCGCTCTCGCGTCATGATCATCCCATAACCTGTACCTGCAACTGTTGGTGTAGTAATCTGTGAGCCACGAGGACTCAGCAATCCCATTACCATGGGTATCAAGACTAGCAAAGCGTAAAGGGAATGGAAGGGGTAATGTGGTGAGGTTGCAGCAGCGGCTAAGCATATATGGTGGCTAACATACGCAATTGAGAGTGAGAAGAGAAACAAAGGAACGGTCGTCAACTAGTAATGATCAAGAAGTGATCCTAAACTCCTACTTACGTCAGACATAACCCAGAAACCGTGTTCTCCTCTCGATCAACCCCGAAAAGAGACACTCACGGTTACGCACACGGTTGGTGTATTTTAGAAGAGTTTACTTCAAGTTTACTACAACCGGATACTAACAAATTCCCATCTGCCACATATCCGCGGGCACGGCTTTCGAAAGTTCAAACCCTGCAGGGGTGTCCCAACTTAGCCCATGATAAGCTCTCGCGATCAACGAAGGATATTCCTTCTCCCCGGGAAGACCCGATCAGTCTCGGAATCCCGACTACAAGACATTTCGACAGTAATAAAACAAGACCAGCAAAGCCGCCCGAATGTGCCGACAAATCCCGATAGGAGCTGCACATATCTCGTTCTCAGGGCACACCGGATGAGCGAAGCGTCTGAGAACCGACGTAACCCAAGTTGCCAAGGAATGGTCCCATACGGTGCTCTAGTTTGGACCAACACTCGAGGAGCACCGCCCCGGGGGTAAAATAAAGAAGACCCTCGAGGCGCGACTCCCAAGGGAAAAAGGGCTAGGTGAGGCAAATGGTAAAACCAAGGTTGGGCCTTCTTTGGAGGAGTCTTATTCAAAGCGAACTGTCAAGGGGTCCCATAAATCACCCAACCGCGTTAGGGACGCAAAATCCGGGAACATAATACCGATATGACGGAAACTAGGGCGGCAAGAGTGGAACAAAACACCAGGCATAAGGCCGAGCCTTCCACCCTTTACCAAGTATATAGATGCATTAATAATATAAGAGATATTGTGATATCCCAACATAAACATAATCCAACATGGAGCAATCTTCATCTTCACCTGCAACTAGCAGCGCTATAAGAGGGGCTGAGCAAAAGCAGCAACATTGCCAAACAACGGTTTGCTAGGAAGGGTGACAAAGGTTAGAGGTTCATGGCAATTTGGGAGGCTTGAGCAGCAAGTGGTAGGTAAAGCAGCATAGCGATAGAACGAAGCAACTAGCATAGCAATGATAGTATTGAGATCCAGGGTAGCGGTCATCTTGCCTGAAATCCCGCTAGGAAGAAGAACGATTCCATGAAGAAGATGAAGCCACGAAGACGAACCAAGCGTAGACGAACGAATCCTCACGGTCGCAACGAAACGGGAACTATTGAGAAGAAGCACACAACATGGTAAACACACCACACATAAACAAGACATGATGCACAACAAGCATGATGCATGACAAAGCTACATGAAGCTACTCATGGCAAGAGATGAAGCATACAAGAGCAACACATCAAAGCAAGTTTAAATGAGGCCGGGAACAACATATAACAATTCCGGTAAGTCCTCATATGCAAATTTCAAAATTGGTCCAGATCTGAATAAACCTTATGTTCAAGTTGTTAAACAGCAAGTTAAGACGCACCCCGATGATCTACACGAAATTCTAGTCAAGTTACATATAAGGTTCATTAGATTCGGAGCTACGGCCTAGAAGATATGAGCAAAACAAGATAAGCATGGCATTGATGCAAAATGCACCCAAGCATCAAGCAAACACCTCAAAACAAGTATGCAACATGATAATATGAAACAACATGCTAAATCAAGCAAGTTTCATATAGAGCACACTCAAAACGGAGCAACGGTTCAACACATACACCCTATACAAGTCATGACAACAATCAGACCAAAACAGCAACTAGGCATATTGCAAGCATCAAAACAACAAGCTACAGCATCTCAACGTAATAACAAAAGGTATGGGAATGAAGTACAGGTAAATCATAACAAAACATGAACACTGAGCTATCTCCAGAAATCACTAGAACATGCTCAAACACACATGGCAAGATGGCATATAATAACAGTTCAAACTTTGCAAAAAATAACATCAGCTTGCAATGTTTAGAGCTATCAAACAACATATTACAGCAAGCTATCATGTCAAACTAGAGCATGGCATGAATCTACTAGTTGCATAGAACAAAAGTCCTTTACTTACCATGAGCCAAAAGGGCACGGAAAATATGATGGCACCCATGTAAACATGGCAAGTTATAATACATATTCATACATGGCAGGAACAACGATAAGTAGGCATGTTGGTGAGCTTGAACCACTCACCACAGAGCAATACATGGCATGGCAAGGCAACTTACAGTAAGAAGACATGTTTATGAAGCTAAGCATGGCAAGAGAAAGTTCATAGAGTGCATGGATAACTAACAACAATCATGGCAACATTGAACTTAATGTTAACAGGCTGACAACAACATTATTTAGCAATCTTGAGGGCAAGATAATAACAAGTTACAGCAGACTATAATTGCAACAAAGGGCATGGATGGATAGAGCATAGAATGACTTGTAGAAGCAGGTTTACATAGCAACAAAATATAACAGAATCAGCCTAGCAAAACAGCAACAGCAAGTACCCTACTTAACAAGCTCGATGCACTCACTACAAGATCCACAAAAATCCATAGATGGCACCACTGTGAAGATAGCATGACATAGTACAAATCACATGTAGGACTCATACACATAGGATGCACACATCAAATGCAACAAAAATGACAAATCATCAAGTTATAACAGTTTCAGCAGGTTAACATCATATAGCACTCTTGAAACGAAGATTCAGGCATCAAGATGAGCTCAAATAAACATGATGCAATGGAATGAAATGAATTACTCGTCGAGGCGACCAATTTGGCATATTACACGCACAAAATGGAGCAGTATGCAGGGAGTTACGATGCGATGAACATGGCAACATTATACTAAAACATTTCGGGACTTTGCAGAAAACGGAGGGGGGGGAGTCAACCTGGATCCAGACCTGGATCGGGCAGGGTTAGCGAGGATCGCCGGGGTCCTCGCCGGAGCAGAAGAGGAGGTGGCCGGAGACGGGGCGCGGGGCCGACGAGCTCGCGACCGAGCTCGCAAGTCTTGGGCGAGGACGGCGCGGGCGCCCAGCAGGACGGGCGGAGGCGGCTCGGCGGCGGCGCTGGCGGCGGCGACGGGCGGCGCGCCACCGGGCGACGGGCGGCGGAGAAGCGCGACAGGAGGCACCGGCGGGCGGCGCCGGGCGCGGCCGGGAGGCAGACGATCAGCAGGGCGCCTCGGGCACACGGCGACGGCGCGGATGGGCAGGCGGGCCCGCGATGGGCTCGCAGAGACTGCGGCGGCGGGCGGCGTGGCTGGGGCGACATGGCGCGTCGCGGTTGGCCGAGGGCGGCGGCACGATTTCGTCCGGCGGCGGCGGACGTGTCTGGTGGCGGGGAGGGAAAAGATCTAGGGTTAGACCGAGAATTTCGGGGGAGAAGACATATTTATAGGTAGAGGGAGCTAGGAGAGTCCAAATGAGGAGCGGTTTTCACCCACACGATCGTGATCGAACGACCGAGAGCATGGAGGTGACTTAGATGGGTTTTGGGCCACTTTGAAAGGGGTGTTGGGCTTCAAACAAAAGAGGCCTTTACGGTTCCTCGGTTAACCGTTGGAGTATCAAACGGACTCCAAATGGCACGAAACTTGACAGGCGGTCTACCGGTGCTATACCAAGGCCGCTTGACAAACCTCGGTCCATTCTGAGAAAGTTTAACACCCGCACACGAAAAGAGGTAAAAGGGAGCGCCGGGGGACATAGGAGTGCCGGATTGCAAAACGGACAACGGGGAAAATGCTCGGATGCATGAGACGAACACGTATGCAAAATGAAATGCACATGATGACATGAAAAAATGCAACACGCAAGCAAAAGACATGGCAATGACGGCGAATAACTGGCGGACACCTGGCGCGTCGAATCCGGGGCGTTACAACACTCCTCCGCTAACAAGAGATCTCGTCCCGAGATCTTAGGACCGAGACGGAAGGGAAAAAAAGATGAGGTGAAATAAGAACTCAAGAGTAGAATCAAAGAATCGAGAGCACTCGAGAAGAAGAGAGGAACGACGAGAATGACGAGAATCGAAAGCTCACGGAATCAGATAGACTCTGAAACGACTCCAGTTAGAATGACATAAGAAACAGATAAGACTGAAAGGATTTAGGTAGCACTCCGGTTAAAACATGGAGGAATAGAACACGAACTTAAGAAGATGGAATGAAACTTGATGAACTCTTGAAGAATGAATTAAATCATGAAGAACCACCGTGAAAAACTCCGGTAACAAAAGTAAGATGAGATAGAAATGAAGGATGAAAAGAATAAGATTAAGCCTTGCGATGATTTGGATGGAGGTTCCGACGAAATGTCCGAGGAAAATTTGAACTCCGGAAAAGAAAAGATGAAAACACTTGGAACTAGAATTTATTCATCAAGAGCAAACTCCGAAGGAAGGGATTACTCGCTTGGATGAAATAAGAATAAGATTTATTGTATGCTTATCCTTCATCAAATTAAATTGATGACAAGCAATGGATTCTGCATATTACTTATTCTTCTTGAAAAGGATTGAGAAGTGACATATCGCAAACTTGAGAAGGTCTTCATGAACCACCGGGAAGAATTAGAAGAACCAATAAGCTAGAGGGGATTTAGATGCAAAAGAACGAAGAGACAATGAGCTGATTAACGAACATTTGAACGAAGCGCCGGGATAAATAGAGAACGATAACTGGAATGATGGCCTCCGGTAAAAGAAACGGAGAAACAACTACTGACATACTCCGGATGGTAAGAAAAGGAATATCTGACAAATGGAATAATTCGAAAGGATAGCATGATGCTAGAACCACGAATCTCGAGAGAATGGGCAAGATTTAGAGGAAAACTCTTCTTCGGTCTTCAAATGACGACGAGCAACACCACCAAAAATTACTGAGAAACTCTGGTAGACTGAAAACCGAAAAGGTTGAGCCAACAATGGAAAGAATTGAAATCGATCTTGACAAGGCATGTGACTGATGGAATGCATACTTACGTCACACTTGAAAAGAAATGAGAATAACTCCGGGGGAATTAGAAGAGTCAGGTAAGATCCTGGAAAAAGACCTGTGGGTTATGGCCCACTGAGGAAAACATCGTTGGAAAGGATTGTTGAACAGATAAATGATGCACCGGAACAATTGAAATATTTGAATGAGGTGACAACCACGAATTAGTTGGAACACTGACGAATCTCCTGAGATGTCTTCCGAACTCCGGAATGATTGGAAGGCGAGAGTCAAACGAGCAAGGAGAACACTTGATCCAAGGAAAAGAATGTGATCAACCCGAAAAACTTGAATTGATTTCACCGGAAAAGAGATGAAGAATGTCAAACAAAAGAGAATTCACCGGTTGAAACAATTGAGGGAAGACTGAAAAAGCTCTGCACGAATGAAATTGATGGTCGTTACAGACTCAAGCTCCGGGAAGAAGAGGGTGGGAGGGCGGGAAAACAAAGGCAACTTTGAAGGGGAAAACCGATAATTAACTTGAAGAGAAAAACACCGGTTGAAAGAATGCAAATGCTTCGCACGAGTAGGATGGATACTCGATTACGGACTCCGGTTCCGAGAGAAAGAAGGGTGGGTGGGTGCGAAAAGAAAACAACTGAGGATTGAACGCAAAGATGAAGAGACTCGAGTCAACTTGACGAGAAATGAAACGAATGAAAAGAGCTGAGGAACAACGATCGAAAAACCAACTGCGTGATCCTAAAGAAAGTTTGAAGGGAAGAGGAGTAGTTCAAAACATCTACGTCAAGATTCCTTACCAGAGTGATGAAGGGGCTGAGGAGTAAAAAGAATTCCTACTCTCCAATATAACTAGACTCCGAAAACAGTTTTCTTCTAGATTCAACAATGGCCAAACTACACGATCAATCAAGGGGGGCTCCTAGGGTCGGTCGAGGCTCTGATACCAACTTGTCATGCCCAAGATGCGACCCTATCCTAAAGGAGGTCGAATGTCCCACCAAGGATAGAAGCGCATCTTGAAGACGCTTTTGCAAGGTGGATATCATTACATCAACATTACATAATAGTGGGGATACATCCAATACATACAATGTCACATGAATACAACATCATCTTACATGAGATCAACATCCGACTACGGATGAAACATAAACAGAAACTCAAACAACATCCACCCTGCTAGCCCAGGCTGCCGACCTGGAACCTATCCCCTGATCGAAGAAGCAGGAGAAGAACTCCAAAACAAGCAAACATCGCTCTCGCGTCATGATCATCCCATAACCTGTACCTGCAACTGTTGGTGTAGTAATCTGTGAGCCACGAGGACTCAGCAATCCCATTACCATGGGTATCAAGACTAGCAAAGCGTAAAGGGAATGGAAGGGGTAAAGTGGTGAGGTTGCAGCAGCGGCTAAGCATATATGGTGGCTAACATACGCAATTGAGAGCGAGAAGAGAAACAAAGGAACGGTCGTCAACTAGTAATGATCAAGAAGTGATCCTGAACTCCTACTTACGTCAGACATAACCCAGAAACTGTGTTCTCCTCTCGATCAACCCCGAAAAGAGACACTCACGGTTACGCACACGGTTGGTGTATTTTAGAAGAGTTTACTTCAAGTTTACTACAACCGGATATTAACAAATTCTCATCTGCCACATAACCGCGGCATGGCTTTGAAAGTTGAAACCCTGCAGGGTGTCCCAACAGCCCATGATAAGCTCTCGCGATCAACGAAGGATATTCCTTCTCCCGGAAGACCCGATCAGTCTCGAAATCCCGCTACAAGACATTTCGACAGTAATAAAACAAGACCAGCAAAGCCGCCCGAATGTGCCGACAAATCCCGATAGGAGCTGCACATATCTCGTTCCCAGGGCACACCGGATGAGCGAAGCGTAGAGGAACCAACGTAACCCAAGTTGCCAAGGAATGGTCCCGCACGGTGCTCTAGTTTGGACCAACACTCGGAGGAGCACTGGCCCGGGGGGGGGGGGTAAAATAAAGATGACCCTCGAGAGCACGACTCCTAAGGGAAAAAGGGCTAGGTGAGGCAAATGGTAAAATCAAGGTTGGGCCTTGCTGGAGGAGTCTTATTCAAAGCGAACTGTCAAGGGGGTCCCATAAATAACCCAACCGCGTTAGGGTCGCAAAATCCGGGAACATAATACCGATATGACGGAAACTAGGGCGGCAAGAGTGGAACAAAACACCAGGCATAAGGCCGAGCCTTCCACCCTTTACCAAGTATATAGATGCATTAATAATATAAGAGATATTGTGATATCCCAACATAAACATAATCCAACATGGAGCAATCTTCATCTTCACCTGCAACTAGCAGCGCTATAAGAGGGGCTGAGCAAAAGCAGTAACATAGCCAAACAACGGTTTTCTAGGAAGGGTGACAAAGGTTAGAGGTTCATGGCAATTTGAGAGGCTTGAGCAGCAAGTGGTAGGTAAAGCAGCATAGCGATAGAACGAAGCAACTAGCATAGCAATGATAGTAGTGAGATCCAGGGTAGCGGTCATCTTGCCTGAAATCCCGCTAGGAAGAAGAACGAGTCCATGAAGAAGATGAAGCCACGAAGACGAACCAAGCGTAGACGAACGATCCTCACGGTCGCAACGAAACGGGAACTATTGAGAAGAAGCACACAACATGGTAAACACACCACACATAAACAAGACATGATGCACAACAAGCATGATGCATGACAAAGCTACATGAAGCTACTCATGGCAAGAGATGAATCATACAAGATCAACACATCAAAGCAAGTTTAAATGAGGCCAGGAACAACATATAACAATTCCGGTAAGTCCTCATATGCAAATTTCGAAATTGGTCCAGATCTGAATAAACCTTATGTTCAAGTTGTTAAACAGCAATTTAGGATGCACCACGATGATCTACACGAAATTCTAGTCAAGTTACATATAAAGTTCATTAGATTCGGAGCTACGGCCTAGAAGATATGAGCAAAACAAGATAAGCATGACATTGATGCAAAATGCACCCAAGCATCAAGCAAACACCTCAAAACAAGTATGCAACATGATAATATGAAACAACATGCTAAATCAAGCAAGTTTCATATAGAGCACACTCAAAACGGAGCAACGGTTCAACACATACACCCTATACAAGTCATGACAACAATCAGACCAAAACAGCAACTAGGCATATTGCAAGCATCAAAACAACAAGCTACAGCATCTCAACGTAATAACAAAAGGCATGGGCATGAAGCACATGTAAAGCATAACAAAACATGAACACTGAGCTATCTCCAGAAATCATTAAACATGCTCAAACACACATGGCAAGATGGCATATAATAACAGTTCAGACTTTGTAGAAAATAACATCAGGTTGCAATGTTTAGAGCTATCAAACAACATATTACAGCAAGCTATCATGTCAAACTAGAGCACGGCATGAATCTACTAGTTGCATAGAACAAAATTCCTTTACTGACCATGAGCCAAAAGGGCACGGAAAATATGATGGCACCCATGTAAACATGGCAAGTTATAATACATATTCATACATGGCAGGAACAACGATAAGTAGGCATGTTGGTGAGCTTGAACCACTCACCACAGAGCAATACATGGCATGGCAAGGCAACTCACAGTAAGAAAACATGTTTATGAAGCTAAGCATGGCAAGAGAAAGTTCATAGAGTGCATGGATAACTAACAACAATCATGGCAACATTGAACTTAATGTTAACAGGCTGACAGCAACATTATTTAGCGATCTTGAGGGCAAGATAACAACAAGTTACAGCATACTATAATTGCAACAAAGGGAATGGATGGATAGATCAAGACATGTATAACAAAACATCCTTAGTGAACATCTCCAGATTATGCATAGAATGACTTGTAGAAGCAGAATTACATAGCAACAAAATATAACAGAATCAGCTTAGCAAAACAGCAACAACAAGTACCCTACTTAACAAGCTCGATGCACTCACTACAAGATCCAAAAAAATCCATGGATGGCACCACTGTGAAGATAGCATGACATAGTACAAATCACATGTAGGACTCATACTCATAGGATGCACACATCAAATGCAACAAAAATGACAAATCATCAAGTTATAACAGTTTCAGCAGGTTAACATCATATAGCACTCTTGCAACGAAGATTCAGGCATCAAGATGAGCTCAAATAAACATGATGCAATGGAATGTAATGAATTACTCATCGAGGCGAACAATTTGGCATATTACACGGACAAAACGGAGCAGTATGCAGGGAGTTACGATGCGATGAACATGGCAACATTATACTAAAACATTTGGGACTTTGCGAGAAAAGCGGAGGGGGGAAGTCAACTGGATCCAGATCTGGATCGGGCAGGGTTAGCGAGGATCGCCGGGGTCCTCGCCGGAGCATAAGAGGAGGTGGCTGGAGGCAGGCGGGCGGGCAGCGGCTCATGATCGGAGCTTCATGAGCCTTGGCGAGGACGGCGCGGGCGCCGCGGACGGGCGGAGGCGGCTCCGGCGGCGCGGGCGGCGGCGACGGCGGCGCGCCACCAGCGACGGGCGGCGGAGAAGCGATGGGAGGCGCTGGCGGCGGCGCCGGCGCGCGCGGGCGGCCTGGCACGGGCCGGGAGGCGACGACGGCGGGCGCCTCGGCGCCGGGCGGCGGCGCGGATGGGCGGGCGGGCCCGCGATGGGCTCGCAGGGCCTCTGCGGCGGGCGGCGTGGCTGGGGCGATGTGGCGTCGTCGCGTTTGGCGAGGGCGGCGGCGTGATTTCGTCCGGCGGCGGCGGGCGTGTCCGATGTGAGGAGGAAAAAGATCTAGGGTTAGACCGAGAATTTCGGGGGAGAAGACATATTTATAGGTAGAGGGAGCTAGGAGAGTCCAAATGAGGAGCGGTTTTCGCCCACACGATCGTGATCGAACGACCGAGAGCATGGAGGTGACTTGGATGGGTTTTGGGCCACTTTGAAAGGGGTGTTGGGCTGCAAACAAAAGAGGCCTTTACGGTTCCCCGGTTAACCGTTGGAGTATCAAACGGACTCCAAATGGCACGAAACTTGACAGGCGGTCTACCGGTGCTATACCAAGGCCGCTTGACAAACCTCGGTCCATTCCGAGAAAGTTTAACACCCGCACATGAAAAGAGGTAAAAGGGAGCGCCGGGGGACATAGGAGTGCCGGATTGCAAAACGGACAACGGGGAAAATGCTCGGATGCATGAGACGAACACGTATGCAAAATGAAATGCACATGATGACATGACAAAATGCAACACGCAAGAAAAAGACATGGCAATGACGGCGAATAACTGGCGGACACCTGGCGCATCGAATCCGGGGCGTTACACGTTTAGAGACAGAAATCAGGGCTTTGATTGGAGGAATGACGGGTCAAGTTTCTCCTTCTCCTCCAATCTGCTTGCACCTTGGTCCCGCTGCACCTTCTAACGTGACTTATTACACCTAGATGGAGGGAGTCGTATGAGATACGGCGGCACACTGACTTAGGTCGAATACAAGTGCCCAAAATTGTGTGTATGTTATAATAAGGATTCACTTAAAATAGTACGTGAGCGAACAGAGGGATCAATTCGACAGTGTTCCTGAGCAGTAGTGAGATGTGTGAGGTAAGATACACCGTTGGCGCTTTTAATTTTTTTTATTAATTTGTTTGTTTCACCCTCTGACTTGTGGGACCCAACGTACTACGTGGAGAGAGGTGAGGTGACTAAGGCTGCATTATTTCTGCACCACTATGGATAGTCTTACCACCGAAGCCACATGACACGATTATGATTTAAATCCCAATGACTCCCACACACACAAAAACACGGCATGCTTGTCACACGAATGCAGGAATGTATAAAAGGTTATTTTCCTCTCGTTGAACATAACGGGAGGGTTGTGTAGCTGGTTAGCCTGTTCGCTCATCAAACTTGAGGTCTCGGGTTCGATAACTAAACTTGAGCATAATTCATGCTAGGAGGATTCTTTGACTGGTCAAAATGGATGGATACGGAGCTATACGATCTCGTAGTGACCGTATAATCACCTCATCACGTATAAGTTGCAGCCTCGGCGCTTGTTTTCTAGGGTTTGCACTCTTCGCACTCTCTCCAAGTATATATATATATATATATATATATATATATATATATATATATATATATATATATATATATATATATATATATATATATATATATATATATATATACTGGAGCCTCAGCGCTTGTAGTTGCTCTCTTCACACTCTCTCACCCTCTCGAGATCTAAACAAGACTTCATTGGCCTCTCTCTCTCCCCTCACTGCTGGTTTGCTTGTAGTTGCTCTCTTCACACTCTCTCACCCTCTCCAGATCTAAACAAGACTTCGCTGGCCTCTCTCTCTCTCCCCTCACTGCTGGTCAAAGAGCCGTCCGCCGGGAAGGGGAGGAGGATTAACGATGTCGCCGTCAGCGAGGGAGGGAATCCACTACCGGCGCAGCTGTTCACTTTCACCCAGCGGCGGCGCGGGAGGGCCTCCGACCCCTTCTTCTTCGTCGTCGTACATAGTATGGGTCAAATGGCCTCCGATCGCCAACCGAACCACACCCCAAGAACCTTAAGGTATAATTTACCTATTCCACATGCATTGCCCGAGCTGCATATGGGATTTTTCCGCTTCTGCACTCGAATCTAGGTGTTGGATCAAACAGGAAAGTAGTGGGGAAAGTTGTATACCATGAATCTAGGACGTGGTTCAAAGAGGAAAGGAATGGGGGAAAGTAGTGGGAAAAGTTGTATAGCATGAATCTAGGACGTGTTTCAAAAAGGAAAGGAAGGGGGAAAGTTGTATCACATGAATCTAAGACGTGGTTCAAAGAGGACAGGAATGGGGAAAATCTTGGGAAAGTTGTATAGCATAAATCTAGGGCGTGGTTCACGAGAGGAAAGGAAGTGGGAGAGTACTAGTACAGGCAGGCTATCCAGCACCTCGTTGGTCGAAAAGGAAAACAATGACAAGCAGATGCACATTTGTAACGAACTGATCTTTTGTTTTGGGGACAAGGCAGAGTTTGAGCAGGACTAGATTTGCTGCGCTCACATAGGGAAAGGTGTATAAAGATAACAAAACTGGGACCAACACAAATATGCTCTTTGGTTGTTTGTTCTTTCTTGCAACAGATCAGTGCATCACCCTAGTACATCAAGTAGATGCACATGGTGCTGGTGCGCCACCGTCTCCGATGCAACTCTTTAGCTGTTGTTAATCTAAGGCCCTGTTTGGTTAAAACTCCTAGTCCCTACCTGCTTGGTTCCAGGGACTAAACATGGACTAGAGGTTATTAAATGACATGCTAAAAGACCATGTTACCCCTAGTAGTGAACTAATAGAGACAAGGTCCAATGCGTGGCAGGGGCAACTGTTGGAAAAAGTCCCAAAAAGACTCCCTCAGGGTCTTCTTTCTTTAGTCCCAAATGCCCACTTTTAGTCCCTAAAAGTCCCTTCTGTTTGGTTTAGATGGGACTGACACGGAGTTTTTTTAGTCCCTCCACCAAAATGTCCCTGTAAACAAACACCCACTAATAGTGCCGCCTTAAAATTGATGCAATGCCACAGTTAAAAGCAAATTACATGTTTAACGAATTTTATTGTTGATATAATACCTCTGTTAATATTAATCAATGCCACCGTTTGAGAAATGCTACTGTCTTGCTTTCTTTCCCATTTAGATAAGGTAGATGCTTCTTTTTGTTTGCTTCTGTGTCATCCACCGTTATTGACCACTAGTTGTTTCCTTTGCACCTCTGTGTAAACAGGGTTATCTACCTCACCTCGTTGCCATTGTGACCTTTTGTTGCACTGCACAAAACACTTTTGTTTTAAGAGTGTTTTGTGCAGTTCAACCAAAATGTCACACCAACAACGTTGCTTGATTGCTTGATCTTAGTGGAACTGCACAAGAGGAGATCTTACTTCCTATCCGTGTTGGCAAATTTGGTTCAGAACTTCTTCTTGTGAGTTGTTTGAATTCCGCGTCATGAGAGGTCAGTACTAGCCTTCTTTCACATGATTCTGTAGTGTGCTTTCATATGTTGTGCTACTTGTACGGTAATGTTGCTTGATTTTAGTGAATTGCACAAATGGAGACAAGACTTCCAATCTGTATGTGCACTGTAATATCCCATTGAGGTAAGATAAGGGTATTTCACAACTGTTGGCCTGTATTTTGCCACTTTCATCAGAAAATTAATGTCATTGTTTAGTGCTATACTTGTGCAACCTAATTGACATGCCAAATCTTACATTGAAGGCCAAGCTTGTCTGTTATTGAACCAAGTGATTAAGGGGAAGAACAAGCGGAAGAAAAACAAAAATCAACTCCTGGTGCTGTAATGAAGCACTGGAACTGTGATGACACAATTAATGATATATTTTTGCATCTTAATTTATTCCTATGGCTGGAACGAGCAATTGTTTTGCCACTGATTTGATGCCACTCTTAATGTAATACGTAATTATCTCTATTTGTGCAAACAGGGATCTTCTTTGAAGATACCATATATTTTAGTGGAACTGCACAAGAAGATGTTGGAAACATTAATCTAATCGAGGAGTATATAGTAAGCATGGCCACCATACTAGATAGCAACAGATCGTTCCGGAGAAGTGCTTCATCTGTATGCTCTACACAATAAGCTTCCTGACAAAGGTTGGTACTCGCCCACTATTTCATCCATATGATTGAGCTTTGTCATCTCTCTTGGTCTTGTGCTACTCTTTAGATGCTGTCATCAAAAAATGGTATTGTCCTTGAGAAGTGCTTCATCTGTGTTGTTTTAAATATTTCCTTTCCATTTTTTCGAGCAAACAGGGATGCTAGCATTTAGTTATCCTCTTTTCTTTGCACAACAGGATCATCCTCCTCTGAAGAAGAATATGGAGTACGTGAAGTGACTAGTTCTGATTATGCCTGGATGAAGAAGCCCTGTCTATCTTCTCATCAGAAGGAGCAGTTGAAGGATGGTTACATTACCCCCCCCCCCCCACAAGACCAAACTAACTTCAGCTCAGAAGGACTGACAAATCTCCATTTTCTTGTTGTGATGCGCGAGTACAATGTTGTTATAGGATTCTTTCCGGTGAGTTCCATTTTTGTAAAAGTGTGCTCGACATGGACCATGTAGGTGCCTGTTTAAACTATCAATTCATATTACAGTTTGCTTTATACTAATCACTTTTTTGTATTTGTGCAAACAGGGGTGCTCAGCTTGATTTCAATGGGAACTGCACAAAATGTTCATGGATACATCGAATCATTCATTTCCACCACAAGAAAGGAGGTGCCGATAAGTTCAAGGCGTTGCAACATATATGGATCATACAAGCTACGCGCGAATTTGGTTGATTTTGGTGGAACTGCACAAAAAGAACAGCTGGTTTATTTAGCACAAGGTGCCATGTCAATGTCCGAACTGATGCCAAACCCTGCCCATTCCACAATCGTAGGCATTTGATATTTTGGAATGGGAAAACCTTTTCAAATTTTGCTCATTGATTCTAGCAAGAAGACATGCGTTTGATATTTTCGAATGGGACGCCCTTTGCTATCAGCAGCGTCGATCCATTTTTTCTTTATTCTTTAGTTGTGAAGTAACTATTGGCTCTGACATGTGAATCACTGAGGTGCATAATCATCAATTGTTTTGAATGTTCTCTATGACATATGAATCGATGTGATTGCAATGTACAGGAACGCTAAAAAACTTCTCAAACTCTTTGTACTCCTTCTGTTCCTTTTTACTTCGCACATTGTCCAGTAGCATACAACTGAAGTGCTCAAGTTCTCTAGCAAATGACTATCTCATGACCTTACTCAACCACGGAGCGCTCTTCAATCAGCCTGTAATCATAGAATTGCTCCATGATGTACAGCTCAGTGCCAGCAATCAGAGGGTAGCAGCGGTGGCCTTACTTGCACCCGAGCGGCGGCGACCTACCGTGTTCTACTCTTCCTCGTTTTCTGTGTGGCGCAGCCTCGTTGGCAGCGGGGCGGGGCCTCGGCGGAGCCGGCGATGTCCTCTGTCTTGTTGCCAGCGGGCGGCGCCTCGGCGGAGCGGGGGAAAATCCCCCCCCCCCTAGTTGCCGGCAGGGTGGGGCCTCAGCGGAGCCGCGGTGTCCTCTGCCTCGTTGTTGGCGCCGCGGGGCCTCGTCGGAGCAGGGCCTCGTCAGAGTCGGCATTGTCCTCTGCCTCATCCTCGGTCTCGCCAAATAGTGCCTCGGCCGCTTCATAGCCCTCTTTGTAGGCGGCCGCAGCCTCCGCCACCCGCATGCGGTACCGCCAGTGCTCGAGGCGGCCCTCCCGGGCGGAGCGGTACGAGTCGAGCAGCGCCTCCTGCTCCACCCGCTCCGCGGTGATCTGCTCCTCCGCCTGCAAGTGCTCCTGGAAGGGATGGTGGTTGTAGGCGGCGTCAGCCTGCGCCTCCCGGAACTGCTCCTCACGCTTCTGCCTCACCGTGTCCATATATTGGGCACGGGCCACGCCAATGGTCATGGTGCAATGCACCGGCAAGGATGGCGCGGAGGAGGGGGTTGGCGCCGGATCATCGACTACCATGTTCTCCATTGGGACGTCATCGTCCTCCAGCTGCCTGCCGGCCAGCCAGTCGGCAGCAATGGCTGCCATCTCCTTGTGGTCCGTCGTCCGCCCGTCCCGAAGTGCGCTGGAGCGTGAGGAAGCCATGGTGGGCAGTAGTGGTGTGGACAGGAGAATAGGAACGGATGCGGATGACTGCGGCTATGGCCGGCGCAGCAGTTTATATAGCAATGGTGGGCGGCGGAGGGACGGACGTGTGGCGCCAGAGTAGCTGCCTCAGCAACCGCGTATCATTACTGTGGGCGGCAGAAGGACGGACGGACGGCACTTGTGTCGTTTGAAGGCGGAGCAATCGCATGCACCGGGAAGCGGGGCGGGCGACGCTGACCGTTTCGGGCAGAAAGCGCGCGCGGGCGAGGGAGGCGGTCTTGGTGGGTGATAACCCACAAGTGTAGGGGATCGCAACAGCTTTCGAGGGTAAAGTATTCAACCCAAATTTATTGATTTGACACAAGGGGAGCCAAAGAATATTCTCAAGTATTAGCAACTGAGTTGTCAATTCAGCCACACCTAGATAACTTAATAACTGCAGCAAAGTATTTAGTAGCAAAGTAGTATGATAGTAGTGGTAACGGTAACAAAAGAGTAATGAAAGCAAAAGTAATATTTTTGGTGTTTTGTATTGATTGAAGCAATAGCAACGGGAAAGTAAATAAGCGTAAACCAATATATGGAAAGCTCGTAGGCATTGGATCGGTGATGAATAATTATGCTGGATGCGGTTCATCATGTAACAGTCATAACATAGGGTGACACAGAACTAGCTCCAATTCATCAATGTAATGTAGGCATGTATTCCGAATATAGTCATACATGCTTATGGAAAAGAACTTGCATGACATCTTTTGTCCTACCCTCCCGTGGCAGCAGGGTCCTAATGGAAACTAAGGGATATTAAGGCCTCCTTTTAATAGAGAACCGGAACAAATCATTAGCACATAGTGAATACATGAACTCCTCAAACTATGGTCATCACAGAGAAGTATCCTGATTATTGTCACTTCGGGGTTGTCGGATCATAACACATAATAGGTGACTATAGACTTGCAAGATAGGATCAAGAACTCGCATATATTCATGAAAACATAATATGTTCAGATCTGAAATCATGGCACTCGGGCCCTAGTTACAAGCATTAAGCATAGCAAAGTCATAGCAACATCAATCTCAGAACATTGTGGATACTAGGGATCAAACCCTAACAAAATTAACTCGATTACATGATAAATCTCATGCAACCCATCACCGTCCAGCAAGCCTACGATGGAATTACTCACGCACGGCGATGAGCATCATGAAATTGGTGATGGAGGATGGTTGATGATGATGACGGCGACGAATGCCCCTCTCCGGAGCCCCGAACGGACTCCAGATCAGCCATCCCAAGAGGTTTTAGGGCTTGGCGCCGGCTCCGTATCGTAAAACGCGATGATTTCTTCTCTCTGTTTTTTTCTCTCCGAAAGAAAATATATAGAGTTGGAGTTGGCGTCGGAGGAGCTCCAGGGGGCCCACGAGGTAGGGGGGCACGCCCTAGGGGGGCGCGCCCCCCACCCTCGTGGACAGGGTGTGGGCCCCCTGGTCTTCATCTTTGGCAAGGATTTTTTATTGTTTTTTCTAAGATGTTCCGTGGAGTTTCAGGTCATTCCGAGAACTTTTGTTTTCTGCACATAAAACAACATCATGGCAATTCTGCTGAAAACAGCGTCAGTCCTGGTTAGTTCCATTCAAATCATACAAGTTAGAGTCCAAAACAAGGGCAAAAGTGTTTGGAAAAGTAGATACGACGGAGACGTATCAGTGGGCCAAGGCAGTTAGACTCGTGCTTGGCAGCGGGTCGGTCCCGCAGCCAGACATGCTGTCTCGCCAGCTACTCGCCGAGCTGAGCGACGACAATCAGACGATGGACGTAGGTTCCGACCAGGAGCCGGCGCCACTGTCCAAGCCGGTTCATGCCGTGTTCACCATAGAGCAGGTGCGGCCGCACTTCGACTCCCTAATGGCGGAAGAGCTACCAGCGCAGGAGGACCTGTGCTGCAACCTCCGTCCACTCAACGAGCACCGGTGAACAAGCGAACGACGGAGACGTATCAACTCCCCCAATCTTAAACCCTTGCTTTTTCTCAAGCAATTTAGTTGACAAACTGAAAGAGAAAAAGAAAAACTTTTACATACTCTGTTTGCTCTTGTTGTTGTAAACATGTCAAGCCAGCATTCAAATTTTCAGCAAAGATTATAACTAACCACATTTGCAATAATTCTCGGGTCTCATGTTTACTCATATCAATGGCATAATCAACTAGCGAGTCATAATAATAATTCTTGGATGACAACACTTTCTCAAAACAATCATAATATGATATAACAGGATGGTATCTCGCTACTTTCTGAGACCGCAAAACATAAATGCAGAGCACCTTTAAAGATCAAGGACTGACTAGACATTGTAATTCATGGTAAAAGAGATCCAGTATAGGCGGTATACTTTCATTGTCAACATAACAACTAAGAGATGGCGATATCTACCATGCTACACACATTATGGGCGGTTCCCAAACAGAATTGTAAAGTTTATACTCCCCCTCCACCAAGAAACATCAATCCACGGCTTGCTCGAAACAACGATTGCCTCCAACATACATCAGGTCCCTCGGGGAGTTTTGTTTGCAATTATTTTGATTTAGTTTGCATATAGCATGGGACTGGGCATCCCGGTGACCAGCCATTTTCTCGTGAGTGAGGAGTTGAGTCCACTCCTCTTGAGAATAACCCGCCTAACATGGAAGATACAGGCAGCCCTAGTTGATACATGAGCTATTCGAGCATACAAAACAGAATGTTTATTTGAAGATTTAGAGTTTGGCACATACAAATTTAATTGGAACGGCAGGTAGATACCGCATATAGGAAGGTATAGTGGACTCATATGGAATAACTTTGGGGTTTAAGGGATTGGATGCACAAGCAGTATTCCCGCTTAGTACAAGTGAAAGCTGGCAAATGATTGGGAAGCGACCAACTAGAGAGCGACAACAGTCATGAACATGCATTAAAATTAATAAACATTGTATGCAAGCATGAGTAGGATATAATCCACCATGAACATAAATATCGTGAAGGCTATGTTGATTTGTTTCAACTACATGTGTGAACATGTGCCAAGTCAAGTCACTTAAATCATTCAAAGGAGGATACCACCCCATCATACCACATCACAACCATTTTAATAGCTTGTTGGCACGCAAGGTAAACCATTATAACTCATAGCTGATCAAGCATGGCATAAGCAACTATGATCTCTAATTGTCATTGCAAACATGTTTATTCATAATAAGCTGAATCAAGAATGATGAACTCATCATATTTACAAAAACAAGAGAGGTCGAGTTCATACCAGCTTCGCTTATCTCAATCAATTCATCATATATCGTCATTATTGTCTTTCACTTGCACGACCGTACGATGTGAATAATAATAAGAGTGTACGTGCATTGGACTAAGCTGGAATCTGCGAGCATTCAATAAGCAGGAGATGACAAGGCAATATGAGCTCTTGGTTAAATCAACAATAATGCATATAAGAGCCACTTCAACAATTTAATCATGGTCTTCTCCTATCGACCCCCAAAGAAAAGAAAAGAAATAAAAACTATTTACACGGGAAAACTCCCAACAAGCAGAAGAAGAAAATATTTTTAGGTTTTCTTTTTAATTATTACTACTACGGCAGGAAAAGTAAACTAAATAGAAGCTACACTAATTTTTTTTGGTTTTTCTTAAAGTTTAACAAGCACACAAGAAGAAAGCGAGAAAAAGAAAATAAACTAGCATGGATATTACAGTGAAAGAGTATGAGCACCAACATTTAGCAATGAGTGTGCGTGAACATAAATGTAATGTCGGTGGGAAATACGTACTCCCCCAAGCTTAGGCTTTTGGCCTAAGTTGGTTCATTGCTAGGGATAGCCTGGCTGATACCCGTAGGTGTAGCTGGTGTCCTGCTGCGATGAAGTGGACTCTGACTGCCACTAGCTGGCGGCCACCTCCGGATCCCAAGAATAAACAGACTGGCGTGGATGCTCGTATTGTGGTTCCGGCTCCTGGGCTGGTGCAGTATTCTGATAGGCTTGAACGGCCGCCCACGGAATGAGATAAAGACCTTCAGACAAGTTAAACAAAGAAGGACCAGGCAAAGTAATAGTCTCAGGGTGATGTTTATCGAAGTACAATTTTTATTTAAGCTCCCCTTCCTTGCCCTTAACAATAAATTCATGCGCTAGCATACTCTTATAATCTAAATAAGCACTAGGCAACATTTTTTTCTTCTTTCTCATAAAGCCTAATGGGAATGTTAAAATGTGCAGCTAGGCGCGAAGCATAAATACCTCCAAAGATGGGGCCTTTAGTACGGTTCAAACTTAACCGTTTAGCAATAATTCCGCCCATACAAACAGAGTTATCGAGGTATAAACCATGGAACAAAATGATAATATCAGGAACACTAAGGTTTCCACAGTTTCCGCGACCAATCAAGCAACGACTAGCAAATAAGGCAAAGTAGCGTAAAACAGGAAAATGTATGCTAGTGATTCTTGCATCGGAAACCTTCCTGGTTTCCCCCACATTGATGGTGTTAATAAATTCTTCCACATCCTTAAGATGTGGTTCTTCTAAGGTACCCTCAGAGGGTATTTTGCAAACCTTGCATAATTCAGCTAATGGCATCTTTTTAACAACGTCATATAAATGAAACTCTACTGAAGGAGGTGATTCCTTAGGAAAATAGTAGAAGTTTTGCACAAAAGTATTAGTGAGTAAGAGATAATGATGACGTTGGTCGCGGACGAAGTCAGTGAGGCCAGCATTCTCAACCAATGAATAAAAATCCTCATAAATTCCGGCTTGTCTCAAGAAGTCGTCGAAAGGCCATTCACACGGCCGGACCTCCGCGGTGTGAGGCAAATTATATTTGGGCCTATGTGCTTCTTCCTTTTGTTTTCCCTTCAAGCTCCAGCTCGACAAGCCCCTCAAAAGTCTCTTCATTATTTTCTGAAATAATCTGAAATTTTTAGTAACTTCAAAGAAAAGTGAACCAACTTCAATAAAATTGATAGCAACTACTCCTACAAATACCTAGAGCCTATATCATGCATTAGAACTACTTGGAACCATATAAATTTGACATGCAAGCTCAAGAACATGGTCACCTATGCAGCACAAATTTGCAATGAATAAAGCACTAGAACAAAAACTAATTGGACCAATGGAGGAGTTACATACCAAGGAACAATGTCCCCAAGCAGTTTTGTGAGAGGTGCTTTGAGCAAGGAGATCGAAAATCAAAGGAACGGGGGCTGGAACTCGTGTTTGAGCCAAATATTCGTGTTTGTGGGAGGAAGAAGAAGAGGATGGGTGCAGGAATAAGTGGAGGAGGGCCACCGTGGGCCCACGAGGCAGGGGGGCGCGCCCAGGGGGGTAGGGCGCGCCCTCCACCCTCGTGGCCAGGTGGCAGCTCCCCCCCGTGCTAATGTTTGCACGATAAATCCTCAAATATTCCCAAAAAAATCATATTAAATTGGCATGGCATTTGGAGGACTTTTATTTTCGGGGTATTTTTATATTGCACAGATAAATTAGGAAATAGGTAGAAAAGTACTATTTTTACTTTATTTCAACTAAATAGCAAAAAGTATAAAGACGGTACAGAAGGTTGTGCTTCTAGTTTCATCCGTCTCATGCTCATCAAAAGGAATCCACTAACAAGGTTGATCAGGTCTTGTTAACAAACTCATTCCGATTAACATGGAACCGGAGAAATTTTGAATAACACTATGTTACCTCAACGGGGATATGCACATCCCCAATAATAAGAATATCATATTTCTTCTTGAGAGTAGGAAGAGGAAATTCAAAACCTCCAAATATAATCGATGGAATTTTTCCAATAGAATTGATGCTATAAACTTGAGGTTGTTTCCTAGGAAAGTGTACCGTATGTTCATTACCATTAACATGAAAGGTGACATTTCCCTTGTTGCAATCAATAACAGCCCCTGCAGTATTCAGAAAAGGTCTTCCAAGAATAATAGACATACTATCATCCTCGGGAATATCAAGAATAACAAAGTCCGCTAAAATAGTAACGTTTGCAACCACAACAGGCACATCCTCACAAATACCGACATGTATAGCAGTTGATTTATCAGCCATTTGCAAAGATATTTTAGTAGGTGTCAACTTATTCAAATCAAGTCTACGATATAAAGAGAGAGCATAACACTAACACCGCTCCAAGATCACATAAAGCAGTTTTAACATAATTTCTTTTAATGGAGCATGGTATAGTGGGTACTCCTGGATCTCCAAGTTTCTTTGGTATTCCACCCTTAAAAGTATAATTAGCAAGCATGGTGGAAATTTCAGCTTCGGTATCTTTCTTTATTGGTAATGATATCCTTCATATACTTAGCATAAGGATTTGTTTTCAGCACATCGCTTAATTGCATACGCAAAAACATAGGTCTAACCATTTCAGCAAAGCGCCAAAATCCTCATCATCCTTTTCTTGGATGGTTTGGGAGGAAAAGGCATGGGTTTCAACCCATGGTTCTCTTTCTTTACCATGTTTCCTAGCAACAAAGTCTCTCTTATCATAACGTTGATTCTTTGATTGTGGGTTATCAAGATCAACAGCAGGTTCAACTTCTACATCATTATCATTACTAGGTTGAGCATCATCATGAACATCATCATTATTATTTTCGCCAGGTTCATGTTCATTACCAGATTGTGTTTCAGCATTAGAAATAGATATATCATTTGGATTCTCAGATGGTTCGGCAATAGGTTCACTAGGAGTTTGCAAAGTCCTATCATTTTTCTTTTTCTTCCTTTTAGAAGAACTAGGCACATCAGTATTATTTCTCTGAGAATCTTGCTCAATTCTCTTAGCGTGGCCTTCAGGATACAAAGGTTCCTAAGTCATTCTACCAATTCTAGTAGCCACTCTGAAAGATCGAGGATGTCGCCTAGAGGGGGGGGGTGAATAGGCGCTTTAAAATAATTACGGTTTAGGCTTGAACAAATGCGGAATAAACCTAACGGTTAATTTGTCAACCACAAAACCTACAACAACTAGGCTCACCTATGTGCACCAACAACTTAAGCTAAGCAAGATAAGCAACTATGTGATAGCAAGATATATGACAAAGAACAATATGGCTATCACAAAGTAAAGTGCATAAGTAAAGGGGCTCGGGTAAGAGATAACCGAGGCACGCGGAGACGACGATGTATCCCAAGTTCACACCCTTGCGGATGCTAATCTCCGCTTGGAGCGGTGTGGAGGCACAATGCTCCCCAAGAAGCCACTAGGGCCACTGTAATCTCCTCACGCCTCGCACAATGCAAGATGCCGTGATTCCACTAAGGGACCCTTGAGGGCGGTCACCAACCCGCATAAATGGCAACCCTTGGGGCGGTCACCAACCCAGACACTTTGGCAACCCTTGGGGCGGTCACCGAACCCGCTAAATTGCTCAGGCGATCTCCACAACCTAATTGGAGACCCCGACGCTGTCTTGGAGCTTTACACCACAATGATTGAGCTTCAACACTACTAACTGCCTAGGGCGCCAAGCACCCAAGAGGAACAAGCTCAAGGGCACCAAGCACCCAAGAGTAATAAGCTTCTCAACTTGTAACTTCCACGTATCACCGTGGAGAACTCAAACCGATGCACAAATGCAATGGCAAGGGCACACGGAGTGCCCAAGTCCTTGTCTCTCAAATCCCACCAAAGGTAACTAATGCTAGGGAGGAAAATGAGAGGAAGAACAAGAAGTAGAACACCAAGAACTCCAAGAACTAGATCCAAGGGGTTCCCCTCACATAGAGGAGAAAGTGATTGGTGGAAATGTGGATCTAGATCTCCTCTCTCTTTTCCCCCCAAAACTAGCAAGAAACCATGGAGGGATTGAGAGATAGCAAGCTCGGAGAAGGTCAACAATGGGGGAAGAACACGAGCTCAAAGGATAAGGTTCAATGGGGAAGAAGACCCCCTTTTATAGGAGGGGGAAAATCCAACCATTACCCAACCGAACAGCCCCGCACAGAGCGGTACTACCGCTAGGGAAGGGCGGTACTACCACTGAGGGCGGTACTACCGCTCCCTACCAAGCGGTACTACCATGCTGAAGAGAGGGCAGGCCATCGGCCCAGAGCGGTACTACCTCGGGAGTAGAGCGGTATTACCGCTCTCAGCGGTACTACCGCTCCTACTGCCGCAGCTAGTGCCGCAAAACCCGACACGAGAAACTTCGATAGAGAATCGAGGCGGAAGTAGCCCAGACGCACAGCGGTACTACGGCCGAAACTCCCAAGCGGTACTACTGCTCGAGAGCGGCATTACCGCTTGAGCGGTATTATCATTCGAGAGCGGTACTACCGCTGAGGAGCTTCAAGCGGTACTACCGCTGAGGGTCACGGACTACCGCTGGCACCAATCTAAAGCCACAACCACGAAGACAAAGAATACTCCAGGAAAACCAGAACTGCCATAACTTCTTCATATGAGCTCCGAATTGAGCAAACTCAAGCTTGTTTGAAACAAGACAACGAGTAGCATCAAAACAGCGAAGGAGTGAAACCTCCAACCGAGAAGAACCGGCATACCCTCCAACATCGAAAACATCATGGAAGATGCATGAGAACTCCGCTGATGAACTCGAGCTTGTCATAAAAATGACCATAAGCTCCAAATCTCACAAGGAGAAGAACCAAACAAGAACCAAGAAACATGATGCAAGGATGCAATGGTTTGAGCTCTCGATTTAACGATACGATCAAGCTACTCACTTGAGAGCCCCCTTGATAGTACGGCTATCGATCCTATAACCCGGTCTTCCACAACTACCATGAGACCGTAAAATAGAAAACCTATCAAGGGCAAACCTTTGCCTTGCACATGATCCACTTGAGCTAGATGATGACGATCTTGACTCCCTCAAGTTGGACCACCTTTCTTGATTATGCTTGGCTCAAGAAGACTAGTTGATTGCTCCCCATACTCCACTATGGGTGAGCCACTCTTCCGACATCTTCACAAGTCCATTGTCATCAAATGGACGGCAAGCTTCAAGCACTTGATCTCTTCGTGATGCATCACTTGAACTTGCACACCGCAACCTAACCCCACAAAGAACTCTCACGAAGACATGGGTTAGCACACAAAGCATAATGGACAATGCTTACCATATCATGGGATCACTTGATCCCTCTCGGTACATCTTCTACGCTTTGAGAGTTGATCAACTTGATTCACTCTTGACTTAGTCTTGATCAACCTTGATTCTTTCCAACTCTCTTCGTTTGGATGATGTCTTGAAGGTAAACATGAATGATCACACAATCTTCTTCTTCAAGACATGCTTGCAATAAGCTCAACACTCACATGACCAATCTTTGGATAATTCCTTAATAGCACCTTGGTCAACACATAAACTCCTTGAAACCAACACATGGACTTCAAGAAATGCCTATGGACAAATCCTTCAAATATAACTCAAAGCAACCATTAGTCCATAGAGAATGTCATCAATTACCAAAACCACACATGGGGGCACCGCATGTCCTTTCACACTCTAACAACATAATCATTTTTCTTACTATTCATTTCATTGAGCAAACCATTTTGAGCCTTAAGTACTTGTTATACTTGAGTGGTAACCGTAGAAGCATGTTTCCTGACAAGTTTAAGTTCACCTCTAATATTAGCCATATAATCACCCAAGTGTTTAATCATATCGGAATCATATTTCAATTGTCTACCAAAATAAGCATTAAAATTTTCTTGTTTGACAATAAAATTATCAAACTCATCCAAGCATTGTCTAGCAGACTTATAGTGAGGAATATCACCTTCATCAAATCTATAGAGAGAATTTACCTTTACTACCGTGTCGGGTTATCGTGGATCGGAGGTTCTTCAATAGGTAATGGATTAAGATCATATGTTTCTTCAACAGGCGGTAAATAAAGACCATGTATTTCTTCAATAGGAGGTAAATTCTTAACATCTTCAGCTTTAATACCTTTTTCTTTCATAGATTTCTTTGCCTCTTGCATATCTTCACGACTGAGAAATAGAACACCCCTCTTCTTCGGAGTTAGTTTAGGAATAAGATCAGGAATTGGCCCAAGAGCTGGCTCAGGAGGTGCCCAATTATTTTCATTTGTCAACATATTATTCAATAGAATTTCAGCTTCATCCGGTGTTCTTTCCTTGGGAACAGAACCAGCACAACTATCCAGGTAATCTCTGGAAGCATCGGTTAGTCCATTATAAAAGATATCAAGTATTTCATTTTTCTTAAGAGGATGATCAGGCAAAGCATTAAGTAACTTGAGAAGCCTCCCCAAGCTTGTGGGAGACTCTCTTCTTCAATTTGCACAAAGTTGTATATTTCCTTTAAAGCACCTTGTTTCTTATGAGCAGGGAAATATTTAGCAGAGAAGTAATAAATCATATCCTAGGGACTACGCACACAACCAGGATCAAGAGAATTAAACCATATCTTAGCATCACCCTTTAATGAGAACGGAAATATTTTAAGGATATAAAAGTAGCGAGATCTCTCATCATTAGTGAACAGGGTGGCTATATCATTTAATTTAGTAAGATGTGCCACAACAGTTTCAGATTCATAACCATGAAAAGGATCAGATTCAACCAAAGTAATTATATCAGGATCAACAGAGAATTCATAATCCTTATCGGGAACGCAAATAGGTGAAGTAGCAAAAGCAGGGTCAGGTTTCATTCTATCTCTAAGAGATTCTTTACTCCACTTAACTAATAGACTCTTAAGTTCGTTTCTGTCTTTGCAGGCAAAAATAGCTGCAGAAGATTCCATATCAAAAGCATAACCCTCAGGAATAACAGTCATATCTTCATCATCAATTTCATCAACATTATCAGTTTCAATAATTTCTTTCTCTAGCCTTAGCAATTTGTTCATCAAGAAATTCACTAAGGGCACAGAGTATCAAGCATAGAAGTAGTTTCATCATAAGTATCATGCATAGCAGAAGTTGCATCATCAATAACATGCACATATCGCCAGGAAGCAGGTTTAGGTGACGCAAGCTTACTCATAACGTAGGTGAATCAAGTGCGAGCTAGATGGCGTTTCTTACCTCCCCTCATAGTTGAGGGATAAATTTTTGTCTTAGCGTCTTTCAAATTCTTCATAGTGTCCAGCAGATATAAATCCCAAGTAACTCAAAGAATAGAGCTACGCTCCCCGGCAACGGCGCCAGAAATTAGTCTTGATAACCCACAAGTGTAGGGGATCGCAACAGCTTTCGAAGGTAAAGTATTCAACCCAAATTTATTGATTCGACACAAGGGGAGCCAAAGAATATTCTCAAGTATTAGCAACTGAGTTGTCAATTCGGCCACACCTGGATAACTTAATATATGCAGCAAAGTATTTAGGTTGATAGTAGTGGTAACGGTAACAAAAGAGTAATGAAAGCAAAAGTAATATTTTTGGTGTTTTGTAATGATTGTAACAATAGCAACGGGAAAGTAAATAAGCGTAAACCAGTATATGGAAAGCTCGTACGCATTGGATCGGTGATGGATAATTATGCCGAATGCGGTTCATCATGTAACAGTCATAACATAGGGTGACACGGAACTAGCTCCAATTCATCAATGTAATGTAGGCATGTATTCCGAATATAGTCATACGTGCTTATGGAAAAGAACTTGCATGACATCTTTTGTCCTACCCTCCCGTGGCAGCGGGGTCCTAATGAAAACTAAGGGTATTAAGGCCTCCTTTTAATAGAGAACCGGAACAAAGCATTAGCACATAGTGAATACATGAACTCCTCAAACTATGGTCATCACCGAGAAGTATCCCGATTATTGTCACTTCGGGGTTGTCGGATCATAACACATAATAGGTGACTATAGACTTGCAAGATAGGATCATGAACTCACATGTATTCATGAAAACATAATAGGTTCAGATCTGAAATCATGGCACTCAGGCCCTAGTGACAAGCATTAAGCATAGCAAAGTCATAGCAACATCAATCTCAGAACATAGTGGATACTAGGGATCAAACCCTAACAAAACTAACTCGATTACATGATAAATCTCATCCAAACCATCACCGTCCAGCAAGCCTACGATGGAATTACTCACGCACGGTGCTGAGCATCATGAAATTGGTGATGGAGGATGGTTCATGATGACGACGGTGGCGAATCCCCCTCTCCGGAGCCCCAAACGGACTCCAGATCAGCCCTCCCGAGAGGTTTTAGGGCTTGGCGGCGGCTCCGTATCGTAAAACGCGATGATTTCTTCTCTCTGATTTTTTCTCTTTGAAAGCAAATATATAGAGTTGGAGTTGGCGTCGGAGGAGCTCCAGGGGGCCCACGAGGTAGGGGGCGCGCCCCCCACCCTCATGGACAGGGTGTGGGCCCCCTGGTCTTCATCTTTGGCAAGGATTTTTTTGTTGTTTTTTCTAAGATGTTCCGTGGAGTTTCAGGTCATTCCGAGAACTTTTGTTTTCTGCACATAAAACAACATCATGGCAATTCTGCTGAAAACAGCGTCAGTCCGGGTTAGTTCCATTCAAATCATACAAGATAGAGTCCAAAACAAGGGCAAAAGTGTTGGGAAAAGTAGATACGACGGAGACGTATCAGTGGGCCAAGGCAGTTAGACTCGTGCTTGGCAGCGGGTCGGTCCCGCAGCCAGACATGCTGGCTCGCCAGCTACCTCGCTGAGCTGAGCGACGACAATCAGACGATGGACGTAGCTTCCGACCAGGAGCCGGCGCCACTGTCCAAGCCAGTTCATGCCGTGTTCACCACAGAGCAGGTGCGGCCGCACTTCGACTCCCTAATGGCGGAAGAGCTACCAGCACAGGAGGACCTGTTCTGCAACCTCCGTCCACTCAACGAGCACCGGTGAACAAGCGAACGACAATGCCGTCGCGGACATGTGGCCCTATGATCCTGGCTTCCCGAATGAGAAGCGGGCGCTGTATCAGACCATCCGTAGGGCCCGTGAGGCCCTCTCCGTCGTCCTTCGAGTTGTTGCGCTCGCCGTGGCACCGCCGTCTTGCGTTGTCAACATGGTCGACGGACATGAGGATGAGGAGATGACTTTACTTGGAGAGGATGACAACAATTGCCTCCTTATTAGTATATATAACTATAAATTTTTTGCTTCCTCTTGGTTTCTTGACATCACGGTCCCACACCATTGTGAACCTATGTAGTCAATAAACGAGAGAATTGCACAAGAAGCAGCCGACAGCTGGGACCAAGCAGCTCGAGCAGTATTTGTGTTTTTGAGGTGTGAGCACTGCAGAGTTTTTCTTGAGCGATGTTTAGCCAAGATATTAATTTTTCTCCTCTCAACAACAACGAAAACATCGCTGCAGCTATTAACTGGGCGGGCTGTGGCCCGTCTAGCCCAGGCCAGATATCCAACCCAGATATTAATTTTTTTTCAAGCTGAAAATGGTTAGCCTAGCTATACTTTTTTTAGGAATACCTAGGCAAGGTCAAGTTGTTATTCTCTGCTTCATTGGGCTACAAATCTTTCCTAGGAGGGATGCATTAGGCTTAACAAGAAAATAGGCTTTAAGAAATAATAAATGGGATGTAATTATAAAAACTGGGCAGTAACTATAAAAAATGCACCAAACACGTAATTACTTTATAAAATATTATTTTTGGATATTGAAAATTTTAATTTCATTAATTTTTGCGTGCGTAATGTTTCGTTGGATTTTTACGTAATATAAATTTATATTGAAATTGTATTTAATCTGACTAGAAACTTCGGGATAAAAATATTTCGGATCCCATCAAAATGTGGGAAATTTTGTTGAATTCTGTTTTGAACGGTTGGTTGAAATGGGCTGTACTTTTAACAAACTATAAATGGGTTGTAGTAAATTTCATTAGAATTCAAATATGGGTTGTACATTCTTACAAATCGCAAATGGGCTATAAGTTCTCTCCCACACACTTGTGGGCCTACTAAGTTGACGCGTCCCCTAAAAAAAGAAGTTGACGCGTATGCAAGGCTTTGTCAACTTATTATAGTCAACACACGGTTCTAGCAGCAGTGGCCGTTGGATGTCCATCCAACGGATGTCGTGCTTCTTCTTCAATCTCGGATATTCTAGCTTCACCCGCCCAAAAATTGATTCCTCCCCCTGACATCTGGGGCGCACCATTTCGAAAGCTGACCTGTGGGCCTACTAAGTTGACGCGTACCAAGGGCTTTGTCAACTTAGTCAATATGAACGATTCTTGCTGCAGTGACCGTATGATGTCCATCCAACGGCCGTAGTGCTTCTTCAACCTCTGGTCTTCTTGCTCCAGCCGCCCAAAGGAGCGCGGTCATGCCACGTGCTCCTGCCTCCCGTGGTCGGCAGTGATGTCGCGGAGGCCTCACCGCCCCCTACCACTCCCACAGCTGGCCAGGCCATCCCTCTACTCACCCACACCCCCTGTTATTCCGCGGCGACGGCAGCCTCACACCGCAGCCGAACCAGTGAACCCTTATACTCCTCTCATGCGGGCTTCCACTGCCGCGTCTTCCCCGGCTCCGCGTCGTCCCCTTCCTAGGCCTCGCCGTCGTCCACCTCCCTGGTGCTCTCGGCGCGGCGTGGTCAACGTGGTCAAGGAACGGCTTCCATCGGATGTGGACTGTACGTGGAGAGGCTAAAAGCTGGGTCCACGACGGCAGCAAGGAAGTGCCTCCTTATTACGCGGAAAATAATGATTCCTCCACCTGACAGCAGGGACCCACCGTACGGGCCACCGTATTTCACGAAAAAAAATGTTTGCCCCCTGACTGCTGGGACCCACCGGACGGGCCACTGTATTGCGTGAAAAAAACGTTCCCCCTTCTGTCAGCTCGGGCCCACCGGAAGTGCCTCCTTATTACACACACAAAAATGAATACTCCCCGTGCTGGTTGGGACCCACCTTGGTGGGAGGCTGACTTGTGGCCCTACTAATTTGACGGGGACGGAGTGCTTTGTCAACTTAGTCAATATGAACGATTCTAGCTCAAGTGATTGTACGATGTCCATCCAACGGCCTTAGTGCTTCTTCAACCTCTGGTCTTGTTGCTCCAGCCGCCCAAAGCAGCGTTGGTCGTGCCGCATGCTCCTGCCTCCCGTGGTCGGCTGTGCTGCCGCGGAGGCCTCACCGCCCCCTACTATTCCCACCGCTGGCCATTCCATCCCTCTACTCACCCACACCAAATGTTATTCTGGGGCGACGGCAGCTCACACCGCAGCGAACCAGTGAACCCTTGTAATCCTCTACGCGTGGGCATCCAATGCCGCGTCTTCCCCGGCTCCGCGTTGTCCCCTTCCTAGGCCTCGCCGTCGTCCACCGCCCTGGTGCAATCAGCGCGGCGTGGTCAACGTGGTCAAGGAATGGCTTCCATCAGACGTGGACTATACATGTAGAGGTTGACAGCTGGGTCCACGGCCGCAGCAAGGAAGTGCCTCCTTATTACGCGCAAAATAATTATTCCTCCGCCTGACAGCGGGGATCCACCAGACGGGCCATCGTATTTCGTGAAAAAAATGTTTCCCCTGACTGGTAGAACCCACTAGCTACATCTTCGCATGCAAGGAAGTGCGTCCAGGAAAAAAAATGATTCGCCCCCCTGACTGCTGGGACCCACCAGCTACATCTTCACAGGCAAGGAAGTGCCAGACAGTCGGGACCCACCTGGTCGAAGCATACGTAGCGTTGCCATTCTGGTCGCGAACGTGTACGTACATACTAGTCGATGTAGAGGCGCGCACGTGTCGTAGTAGAGGCACACACGTAGCATGTACACGTATGTACAGCGGCCAGTGTGCAAGAAAGAAAATACGGCAACGTACGTACATACGGGCAGGGGGTCTCGAATGCCTACTCGCGCATACGTATGGTCAGGACTTGTGTACATGGCTGGGTCAGAACGGAGAAACAACATCGTCATCGTGTTCACGGGGAGGCAACGGAATGCGTCGTGTTCATCAGGAGGCAACGGAACGCGTGGGAGCCAACCGTCTTGGACGGAACAGCCGATGAAAACGAGGCCTGGCGCACCACAGAACGGAGGAAATGGCCTTGTGTTCGACCGGCCACGTTCGAAACGGGATCCTGTTCATCGGGAGGGGTCTCGCATACCGCAAAATGGAGGAAACGGACCTCCTACGGTCGAAACGGGGGTCCTGTTGATCGGAAGGGGTGTGGCGTACCGCAAAACGGAGGAAACGGACTTGTGTTGGAGCGCCACAAATAAACGGGGTCCTGTTCATCGGAGGGTGTGGCGATCGCAAACGGACTCCACGGATACCGCTCATCTCCACCGTCGACCCCTCCAGCCTCCACGGGCTCTTGCTCATCCACCATCGACCTCCTCCAGCCTCCACCGCGATCGCTCATCCACGGGCCCCGCTCATCCAGCCTCCACCGCCGCTTACTCCACCAGCCATCGCTCAACCAGCCCTCTCCACGGGCTCTGCTCAACCACCCTCCACGGGCTACCGCTCATCCTGCCTCCACCGCTCATCTGCTCATCCTGCCTCCACGGGTGGTCCTGTTCATCCTTCCCTCCACGGGTCCTGTTCATCCCGCCCCAACCGCTCAAACGATCGTGGTCCTGTTCATCCACCCCACCGAACTGCTCATCCAAACCCCCCAAAGAACGCCACTATTCATCCAGAGGCAACGCCATGGGGTCCTGTTCATCCACCCCACCGAACTATTCATCCAAACCCCCAAAGAATGCTCACTGCTCATCTAGAGGTAGCATCGATCGGCTTCGCTAGCAGCAGAGCGGCGAATCGCCGATCGGGTTCGCTTAACAGCCATTGATCGATCGCCGGGTTCGAAGAACGCGAGCTCAAGTGCAATCGCCGGGTTCATTAGAGCTCAACGCCGCACTCCACGCACGTGTGTACGAGAAACGCGCGCTCGCTCGGCTCGACCACCCACCGTAACCGGAACACCCCGATATTTTCCTCGCCTCGCTTCTACCACGGTTTTTCCGACATGCACGCCCAAAGAATGTCATGCGCTATGCCTCCGCCCGCCCAGACGAAAAGCCCATTTTCTATCATGATTTTTGTCATAGAAGTAGGACACCACCACATCTATGATGATACCGGGTTTTGTCACAATTATCGTCATAGAAGTGTCATAAGTATGATAGAAAAGATTTTCATTCGGCCCAAAATGTCACGGATGTGTCTTTTTTCGTAGTGCATGGACAGCCACAACAACTGCAGGGCCATCGACAAGTCAGCACATGATGCTCACTCCTATGGATGGAGGCCAGATAGGTTGTACCCTCATCTTACTTGTGTGCAACATTTATGGCTTTGTTATTCATCTAAGGATGGAAAATAGATTATCACATTTCACTGTATATTCATGCTGATCTCTTACGGGTCTTGTTCAGGAGTTAACATTGTTCCATAGTTCAGCTAAGATACTTGTTCTTTAGTTAACTTGTTCCATAGTTATCATCCATCAGTCAATGCTATCCCACAGGCTGGTGATTATAGTATTATACCACTTCTAGTATTACCTATGTTGTTCTTTAATACTTTTGTGTGCCATCTAGTTAATCTCGAGTACAAACGATACATATTCTGTAGCTTTCATCTATGTTCTCCCTTTAGTTTTTGAGACATGTTGTCGCTAGTTAACCCTATCCTACTATTTATGTCGCTCCTACAGCACTCATTACATAAATCTAACTACTAGTTGTCTTCCATGCATGTCGGATATAATTGCACACACCGATATATCCACAAGAACCTCACGGAGCAATGTAAAGGCCAATAAACTTGATGTCAATGATACGCAATATGATGAAACATGTAAAGGCAGTTCTTCAGAAGACTTGCAAAAAGATGTTGAATCCTCTTCACCCCACAAGGTCCTTGCTCTAACTTGGCCCGTGATATGGGTACAACATGCATATAATGTCCCGGAGTGTATCTACTCACTGTAATGCCATGTGCTTAGCATGCTGATCATGCATGTAAGTATGTCATGCCTTCTTGTTTTTCAAGACCTATTCCATTCATGATAACATGTTTTCAAATTCAAGTCATCATCATTCTACTCTATCGCAATGTCATCTGCTTAATTTGGACATCATGCTTCTGAATATCTTATGCATTGTTATTCATCAGTATGTACTTCATCTGTCTACCCCATACCATGTTTTATTACATTGAAGTGCTATTCTAGTGCTCTGTTGCAATGCCATCTTAGTTTCCCAATCATACACGTGTATGTTGCCTTAGTTGTTTCTGTACGTATTCTGCTAGCATACAGTTTTACATTTGTAACATCCCAAAATTCTAAATTTTGGAATGTTATATTAAATAAATAACTATGCTTGTTGTCTGATTGTTTGTCTGATTGATTGAGTGAAATTGAGTGGAATTTGAAAACTTTTGAAAGTTGAATGAGAGGGAATGAAATGACTTTCCCAAACTTTCCCCTTTGCCTTTTGGATCTCAATGAATTCAAGTTCATTCCAACACCAAACCCTAGAGTGAAGATGACATGACTTCTTCCATTTTGAAATGAATAGGGTTTTGGAAAAGATTTGAATTTCATTTGGGAATATTTCAAATTCAAAGCTTTATGCAACTCAATGATTTTCATGAGGGAAGATAAAATGACTTCTTCAATTATATGAAATATGAGTTGGAAGTTAAAAAGTATCAAGTTGAAAGTCATTTGAAAGTGCTTTGAAACCCTCTTTCAAATTTTGAGTTTTGAATTTGAATTCAAACTTTGGCAAGTAGGAATCATTTCAAAAACTATGCCTGATAAATACTTGATCAAAAGTATGAGAGGAGCAAACATGACACTCCAAAAATATCAGAGGAAACAATGCCAAAAGTTTTGGATTCAAATCTGAATTTTATTTGAATTTGAAAAAAAAAATGGATTTTTATAAAGTTTGATTTTACCTTTGGAAAAATGTTCAAATGAAAGGGAATATTCCCTGATCATTTTGGTATATATATACCCTATATAAAATATTTATAGATATTGTTTTAATTCTGTTTTGTTTTATTAAAATAAATTCAAAAAAAAGAAAAACCTCCCAGCGCCATTTAGGCCACCCCAGCCCAGCCAGTGCCAGAGCCACCACTGGCCTGGCCAAGGCCCACCTGCCAATCGCCAGCCCACCCGACCGCCTCACTCCCCTCGCCTCAAAGCCTCCGCTTGCCACCCGCCGCTCCCATCTCTCTCTCTCTCATCACCAGCGGGCCCGCCCCATCTTCTTCCCTCGCCCCTCGCCACAGACCGCTGAGATCGCGGATCCCGGCGATCCGGATTCCGATCCGCCTGATCGCCCCCAAGGCTAGCCGAGGCCCTGCTATAAAAGCCCCCCTCCCGCACCCCATTCCCCTAGCCTCGCCGGAGCCCTCTCCTCTCTCTCTCCCGACACGCCGGAGACCAAGCTCACGCCGCCAAAAGTCGCCATGTTGCCACCCTAGACCACCCCGCCTCCCGACCCCACCAAACTCCTCCCGAGCTCCCAAGACCAAGACGCCCACTCCGTCGAGCTCCCGACGCCTGAACCCTCGACGACTCTCGCCGCCGCCCATTGTCGCCGGACTCCTGAAGTCACGAGAAACCCCCGTCCGATCTCAAATCGACGGCTACGATTAGACCTCAAGGGTACGCTTTTTAGAAAAACAGGCCAGGTTCTTTCCGGTTTATTATTTTAGTTAGGTTTTATTTAGCCCGTCCGCTTAGTTTAACCCCAGGCCCTTTTAGACTAAATTACGCTCGTATACGCTTTAGGCCCATTAGGCCATTTTCTTTTAATTTCATTTTTCTGTTTTAACAGAATAGTTTCTGTTTTCAAAAATTCATATCTTTTCTTCTGTTTAATATTTTTGAGTGATTCTTTTTTGTTGGGTTGCAAATTTTCTAAAGTTTCTGCAGAATATATAGTTAGCTATGTTAAAATTAATTAAAATTGCTTTAATTTAGTTTTAGCCAGAATAGTAAATCTGCTATAACTTTAGTTAGAAAAATTATTTTGGATGATTCTTTTTGTCCCAACTTTATTTTAACATTGCCAAACCATAAAAATTAATTTGAGTATTTTAGGATTAATAAATAATTAGTTTTAAGCAGAATCCTATTAATCCTAATAAATTAACTAGCTCCTGTTTTCCTAATATTTTAATTAGTAAATAAATTTATTTTTAACTTGTGATTGATTATTCTAGGTTAGTTTCTGTCACTCTAATAGATGAACTTTTATTTATAATTAATAAAAGTTTTATTTTATTTTCTTAATAGAAATTGGATTAGGCCTAAAATGAGTTTTATAATAGCTTTTTAATTAATTCTTTTTGCTCCTAGTTGCTTAGTGAATCCTATTCCGTTAAGTTAACCTAAAACCATGATTAGGTTATGTTAGAAAATTTTTATTATATAAAACTATTTCTAGCTATTGTTTGAAGTAGGAAAAACTTTGAATTGGTTTTCTTTGAGTTTTCCTTTGGATTTGGTTTTGGTTGTTTTGGTGTGTTATGTTACTTTTGCTATGCCATTGTGTTATGTGGTCCTATGCTATATGCTTATTATAGTTATTGTTTGCCTCGGTAGAATTTCCGGAGTGCGGAGCTTGCTACTACGAATCCCTAGTTTTCGAAGATCGTCAACAAGGCAAGTTCACTTTGACCATTGATTTCATACCTATGTTTATTGCATTTAGTGGCACCTTTGCAACCACCCCTCAGTAGTGTTATTGAATCCTTGTAGTTGAGTAGTATGCATGAGGTAGGAACCCATCACCCTGTTACCAAGCCCGGACGTTATTTATTTTAATGCTACGCTATAGTAGACGGGTTGGTATGAGTGCTTCGGAGTGGTGTGAGAATTGAGGTTCTACGTCAATGACGATAACTCCATGATGGAAAGCTGCAAGGACTGCATCTTCAAGGCCTTAAGACTTCAAGACTCAAGACAGGAATTCAATACACACTCTTTGGGTGAAGGATTGTTGACGGGCACCTGGAGAAACCAAAGGTTGGCCGGGATGCATGGAGAAGCGCCATGACATCTTGCGGAAAGCTTCACCCAGACTCAAAGAGACGGAAGAATACTTGGCGCCCGAAGCTTACCTGCAACCGCAAGTCATTATGGGCTCGCTTGGTTGACCTTAGTTGTGACTCTGGCCGGGACGGTACTAGCAGATGTAGAACTACGGTAGGATGGGTTGAGTACCGACGGTGGTCGAGGAACTCTTTGGAAGACCATGTTTGGTCATCTTGTTCTCAAACACTCTGAAGTGCGAGAACGTAAAGAGAGGGATCGAATCTTGCGGGTAAAGTGTACAAACCTCTGCAGAGGGTTATAACCTAATCGATTAGCCGTGTCCCGATTCACGGACAATTTGAGCCTCTGGACTTGGATCTATTTCGAACTCTCAACACCGGATTGATAACTTAATTGTGGGCAACTTATGATGATTTTGGGCTATGAGACATCGGTTGGCGGAACCATGTCATGATAGAAAATTCCATAGTACAGACTTCATTATTCCTTTGATGTAGGGAAATAAAACCAGCTTTTACGCAAACAAAACTCGAGATCTGAGCCACAAAGCCATACCGCATATAGTATAGTTTATCATCTGTTTTCTCTTATTGTGATCTTGCCGGTACATTCAATGTACTTGACCTACACGGCTGCAACATATCATGTTGCGATATTTCTCGACGAGTAAGAGTTACGATACAGGTTACGGTCTACACTCAACTCGCCGATGGCGCTGATGGGACTCCACACCCGCTTGATTGTTTCCGCTAAGTATTATGAGGTATATATCAGTTTTACGTTAATTATACATGTGATTGCACTTTGATATATACATTGATGTACTGTGTGTGCCAGCATACTGATCCAAGGATGGCACAGCAACACAGAGGCTTGACCGTCTGAGGTCGGGTCGCTACAACATTCAACTAGTGTTTTTTTACTGTGTTGTCCTATAGTATCCCTAGCTCTTACACCATACTGCCTCCATCCGGATTACATGTTGCCGAAATGGATAAAAAAGGATGTATCTAGAACTGAAATACGCCTAGACCCATCCATTTTTTTCCGGATGGAGGGAATACATGTCAATATGTCATGCCTTTCTATTCTTCAGTACCTATTCCATCTCTCTATTGTAGCATGTTTTATAATTGAACCACCATTCTTCTATACAAGGCATGCAAGGGGAAGACGACTATGTTAGAATCTGAAGGGTTACAAACCAGGTCTTTGCAAAAGATCCAAATGCCAGGAGATAATAAACCAACTCCAGTTTTTATAGATATTGCTACAGCACAGAGAAACCCAACTCCTACTGATAATAAGCAAATTCCAGTGGCCAAAGAACTAGTCCGCTCCAGTCCAGCAAAAATATGTTAACTCCATTCTAAGAAGCGTGTGTGTATCCTTGCATCATGAAATTTTATAGCATGCTGATCATATTTTCCACATGTTTCTTACCCATATATGTTTTAGAAAATAAGCTTAACAGATAGAAGAATTTCTGCACTGGTATCGTCTGTGAGGAAAGATTCTTGCAGGAATTCTCTGTGCTCCAATGCAGATGTAAGTACCTGTTGTATATCACTATATTTTTACTTCAGCATGTATTTTGTTAATCGGCGTGAATCCAACCTTTATCTGATCTAAATTTAGTTGTAGCAAAATGTATGATTAAAGGCCACAATGTTGATTTTTCGAAGGTAAATTGCCTAGTAGTTTTGCATCCTGAGCTGCATGAGTGTACTATCTCATATCAGTGGGTTTGAATACTTTGGTTCTGCAGTGGGTTTTCAGTGTTTTTTTACTATGTTGTCCTGTCGTATCCCTAGCTCTTACATCATACTCCCTTCGTCTGGATTACATGTCGCAGAAATGGATAAAACTGGATGTATCTAGAACTGAAATACGCCTAGACCCATCCATTTTTTTCCGGATGGAGGGAATACATGTCAATATGTCATGCCTTTCTATTCTTCAGTACCTATTCCATCTCTGCTGTAGCATGTTTTATAATTGAAGCACCATTCTTCTATATAAGGCATGCAAGGGGAAGACGGCTATGTTAGAATCTGAAGGGTTACAAACCAGGTCTTTGCAAAAGATCCAAACGCCAGGAGATAATAAACCTGTTGGGGAACGTAGTAATTTCAAAAAAATTCCTACGCACACGCAAGATCATGGTGATGCATAGCAACGAGAGGGAAGAGTGTTGTCCACGTACCCTCGTAGACCGAAAGCGGAAGCATTAGCACAACGCGGTTGATGTAGTCGTACGTATTCACGATCCGACCGATCCAAGTGCCGAACGTACGGCACCTCCGAGTTCAGCACATGTTCAGCTCGATGACGTCCCGCGAACTCTGATCCAGCAGAGCTTCACGGGAGAGTTCCGTCAGCACGACGGCGTGATGACAGTGATGATGTTGCTACCGACGCAGGGCTTCGCCTAAGCACCGCTACGATATGACCGAGGTGGAATATGGTGGAGGGGGGCACCGCACACGGCTGGGAGAGATCAACGAATCAACTTATGTGTCCATGGGGTGCCCCCTGCCCCCGTATATAAAGGAGTGGAGGAGGGGAGGGCCGGCCCTCTCTATGGAGCGCCCTAGGGGAGTCCTACTACCACCGGGAGTAGGATTCACCTCTTTCCTAGTACAAGTAGGAGCCCTTCCAAGTAGTAGGAGTAGGAGAGAATGAAAGGGAAAAGAGAAGAGAAGGAAGGAGGGGGGGCCGCCCCTCCCCCTAGTCCAATTCGGACTAAGCCTTGGGGGGCGTGCAGCCTCCCCTCTCTCTTTCCCCTAAACCCCAATAAGGCCCATATACTCCCCGGCGAATTCCCGTAACTCTCCGGTACTCCGAAAAATACCCGAATCACTCGGAACCTTTCTGATGTCCGAATATAGTCATCCAAATATCGATCTTTACGTCTCGACCATTTCGAGACTCCTCGTCATGTCCCTGATCTCATCCGGGACTCCGAACTACCTTCGGTACATCAAAACACATAAACTCATAATACCGATCGTCACCGAACGTTAAGCGTGCGGACCCTACGGGTTCAAGAACTATGTAGACATGACCGAGACACGTCTCGGTCAATAACCCATAGCAGAACCTGGATGCTCATATTGGCTACCACATATTCTACGAAGATCTTTATCGGTCAAACCGCATAACAACATACGTTGTTCCCTTTGTTATCGGTATGTTACTTGCCCGAGATTCGATCGTCGGTATCTCCATACCTAGTTCAATCTCGTTACCGGCAAGTCTCTTTACTCGTTCTGTAATGCATCATCCCTCAACTAACTCATTAGTCACATTGCTTGCAAGGCTTATAGTGATGTGCATTACCGAGAGGGCCTAGAGATACCTCTCCGACAATTGGAGTGACAAATCCTAATCTTGAAAGGCAAGTAAACAAGTACCTCCGGATACACCTGTAGAGCACCTTTATAATCACCCAGTTACGTTGTGACGTTTGGTAGCACACAAAGTGTTCCTACGGTAAACGGGAGTAGCATAATCTCATAGTCATAGGAACATGTATAAGTCATGAAGAAAGCAATAGCAACATACTAAACGATCAAGTGCTAAGCTAACGGAATGGGTCAAGTCAATCACATCATTCTCAAATGATGTGATCCCGTTAATCAAATGACAACTCATGTCTATGGCTAGGAAACTTAACCATGTTTGATTCAACGAGCTAGTCAAGTAGAGGCATACTAGTGACACTCATTTTTGTCTATGTATTCACACATGTATCAAGTTTCTGGTTAATACAATTCTAGCATGAATAATAAACATTTATCATGAAATAAGGAAATAAATAATAACTTCATTATTGCCTCTAGGGCATATTTCCTTCAGGCTCCCACTTGCACTAGAGTCAATAATCTAGTTCACATCGCCATGTGATTTAACACCAATAGTTCACATCACCATGTGATTAACACCCATAGTTCACATCGTCATGTGACCAACACCCAAAGGGGTTACTAGAGTCAATAATCTAGTTCACATCGCTATGTGATTAACACCCAAAGAGTACTTAAGGTGTGATCATGTTTTTCTTGTGAGAGAAGTTTAGTCAACAGGTCTGCCACATTCAGATCCGTATGTATTTTGCAAATTTCTATGTCAACAATGCTCTGCATGGAGCTACTCTAGCTAATTGCTCCCACTTTCAATATGTATCCAGATTGAGACTTTAGAATCATCTGGATTAGTGTCAAAACTTGCATCGACGTAACCCTTTATGACGAACCTTTTAGCACCTCCATTATCGAGAAACATATCCTTATTCCACTAAGGATAATTTTGACCGCTGTCCAGTGATCTACTCCTAGATCACTATTGTACTCCCTTGCTAAACTCAATGTAGGGTATACAATTGATCTGGTACACAACATGGCATACTTTATAGAACCTATGGCTGAGGCATAGGGAATGACTTTCATTCTCTTCCTATCTTCTGCGGTGGTTGGGCTTTGAGTCTTACTCAATTTCACACCTAGAACCACATGCAAGAACTCCTTCTTTGACTATTCCATTTTGAACTACTTCAAAATATTGTCAAGGTATGTACTCATTGAAAAAACTTATCAAGCGTCTTGATCTATCTCTATAGATCTTGATGCTCAATATGTAAGCAGCTTCATGCTACCTCTTGAGCACTGCGTTGGTTTTCCCTTGAAGAGGAAAGGGTGGTGCAGCAAAGTAGCGTAAGTATTTCCCTCAGTTTTTGAGAACCAAGGTATCAATCCAGTAGGAGGCTACGGATGAGTCCCTTGTACCTACACAAAACAAATAAATCCTCGCAACCAACGCGATAAGGGGTTGTCAATCCCTACACGGTCACTTACAAGAGTGAGATCTGATAGATATGATAGGATAATATTTTTGGTATTTTTGTGATAAAGATGCAAAGTAAAATAAAAGCAAAGTAAAGAACAAAGTATATAACTAAGTGTTGGAAGATTAATATGATGAAGATAGACCCAGGGGCCATAGGTTTCACTAGTGGCTTCTCTCAAGAGCATAAGTATTTTACGGTGGGTGAACAATTACTGTTGAACAATTGATGAATTGAGCATAGTTATGAGAATATCTAGGTATGATCATGTATATAGGCATCACGTCCGAGACAAGTAGACCGACTCCTGCCTGCATCTACTACTATTACTCCACACATCGACCGCTATCCAGCATGCATCTAGAGTATTAAGTTCATAAGAACAGACTAACGCCTTAAGCAAGATGACATGATGTAGAGGGATAAATTCATGCAATATGATTAAAAAACCATCCTTTTATCCTGGATGGCAACAATACAATACGTGCCTAGCTGCCCCTACTGTCACTGGGAAAGGACACCGCAAGATTGAACCCAAAGCTAAGCACTTCTCCCGTTGCAAGAAAAACCAATCTCGTAGGTGATACGTCTCCGACGTATCTATAATTTTTGATTGCTCCATGCTATATTATCTACAGTTTTGGACCATATTGGGCTTTATTTTCCACTTTTTTATTATTTTTGGGACTAACCTATTAACCAGAGGCCCAGCCCAGAATTGCTGTTTTTTTCCTATTTCAGAGTTTCGAAGAAACGGAATATCAAACGGAGTCCAAACAAAATGAAACCTTCGGGAACGTGATTTTCTCACCGAACATGATCCAGGAGACTTGGACCCTACGTCAAGGAGCCAAGAGGGAAGGCACGAGGTAGGGGGGCACGCCCTCCCCCCCCCCCCTCCCCAGGCGCGCCCTCCACCCTCGTGGGCCCCCTGTTGCTCCACCGACGTACTTCTTCCTCCTATATATACCTACGCACTTCGACGATCGAGATCGGAGCCAAAAACCTAATTTCGCCGCCGCAACTTTCTGTATCCACGAGATCCCATCTTGGGGCCTGTTCCGGAGCTCCACCGGAACGGGAATTCACCATGGAGGGCTTCTACATCATCATAGCCTCTCCGGTGAAGTGTGAGTAGTTTACCTCAGACCTTCGGGTCCATAGTTAGTAGCTAGATGCCTTCTTCTCTCTTTTTGGATCTCAATACAATGTTCTCCCCCTCTCTCATGGAGATCTATTCGATGTAATCTTCTTTTTGCGGTGTGTTTGTTGAGACCGATGAATTGTGGGTTTATGATCAAGATTATCTACGAACAATATTTGAATCTTCTCTGAATTCTTTTATGTATGATTGGTTATCTTTGCAAGTCTCTTCGAATTATCAGTTTGGTTTGGCCTGCTAGATTGGTTTTTCTTGCAATGGGAGAAGTGCTTAGCTTTGAGTCCAATCTTGCGGTGTCCTTTCCCAAAGGATGAGGGGCAGCAAGGCACGATTGTATTGTTGCCATCGAGGATAACAAGATGGGGTTTTTATCATATTGCATGAATTTATCCCTCTACATCATGTCATCTTACTTAAGGCGTTACTCTGTTTTCATTAACTTAATACTCTATATGCATGTTGGATAGCGGTCGATGAGTGGAGTAATAGTAGTAGATGCAGGCATGAGTCGGTCTACTTGTCTCAGACGTGATGCCTATATACATGATCATACCTAGATACTCTCATAACTATGCTCAGTTTTGTCAATTGCTCAACAGTAATTCGTTCACCCACCATAAAATACTTATGCTCTTAAGAGAAGCCACTAGTGAAATCTATGGCCCCCGGGTCTATTCTCTATCATATCAATCTTCCATCACTTTATTATTTCTTTGCTTTTTCACTTTGCCTTTTATTTTACTTTGCATCTTCATACCAAAAATACCAAAAATATTATCTATCATCTCTATCAGATCTCATTCTCGTAAGTGACCGTGTGACAACCCCTAATCGCGTCGGTTGCATTGAGCTATTTTTTTTGTAGGTACGAGGGACTTGCGTGTGGCCTCCTACTGGATTGATACCTTGGTTCTCAAAAACTGAGGGAAATACTTACGCTACTCTGATGCATTATCCTCTCCTCTTCGGGGAAATCCAATGCAAGCTCAAGAGGTAGCAAGAAGAATTTCTGGCGCCGTTGCAGGGGAGTCTAAGCAAAAGTCAACATACCAAGTACCCATAACAATCCCTTATCTCTCGCATTACATTATTTGCCATTTGCCTCTCGTTTTCCTCTCCCCCACTTCACCGTTGCCGTTTTATTCGCCCTCTCTTTTTCGTTTGCCTTTTTCTTGCTTGTTTGTCACGATGGCTCAAGATAATACCAAATTGTGTGAATTTATCAATACCAACAATAATGATTTCCTTAGCACTCCGATTGCTCCTCTTGCCAATACTGAATCTAAATCAATACTGCTTTATTGAATCTTGTTATGAAAGATCAATTCACCGACCTTCCTAGTGAAGATGCCGCTACTCATCTAAATAGCTTCGTTGATTTATGTGATATGCAAAAGAAGAGGGATGTTGACAATGATGTTGTTAAATTGAAGCTATTTCCTTTTTCACTTAGAGATCGTGCTAAAGCTTGGTTTTCGTCTTTGCCTAAAAATAGTATTGATTCTTGGAACAAGTGCAAAGATGCTTTTATCTCTTAAGTATTTTCCTCCCGCTAAGATCATCTCTCTTAGAAACGATATTATGAACTTTAAGAAACTTGATCATGAACATGTTGCACAAGCTTGGGAGAGGATGAAATTAATGATACGTGATTGCCCTACTCATGGTTTGAATCTGTGGATGATTATACAAAAATTTTATGCCGGATTGAATTTTGCTTCTAGAAACCTTTTAGATTCGGCCGCGGGAGGCACTTTTATGGAAATCACTTTAGGAGACGCTACTAAACTCCTAGATAATATTATGGTTAATTATTCTCAATGGCACACTGAATGATCTACTAATAAAAAAGTGCATGCGATAGAAGAAATTAATGTTTTGAGTGGAAAGATGGATGAACTTATGAAATTATTTGCTACTAAGAGTGTTTCTTCTGATCCTAATGATATGCCTTTATCTACTTTGATTGAGAATAATAATGAATCTATGGAGTGAATTTTGTTGGTAGGAATAATTTTGGTAACAACGCGTATAGAGGGAACTTTAATCCTAGGCCTTATCCTAGTAATTCCTCTAATAATTATGGAAATTCCTACAACAAATCTTATGGAAATTTTAATAAGATGCCCTCTGAATTTGAGAATAGTGTTAAAGAGTTTATGAATTCGCAAAAGAATTTTAATGCTTTTCTTGAGGAAAATTTGCTTAAAGTTGATGAATTGGCTAGGAACGTTGATAGAATTTCTCTTGATGTTGATTCTTTAAAGCTTAAATCTATTCCTCCTAAGCATGATATGAGTGAGTCTCTCAAAGCCATGAGAATTTCCATTGATGAGTGCAAGGAAAGAACCGCTAGGATGCGTGCTACGAAAGATGCCTTTATTAAAGCGTGTTCTTCCAATTTCCACGAAAATAAAGATGAAGATCTAAAAGTTATTGATGTGACTCCCATTAAATCTTTGTTTGCAATATGAATCTTTATAATGATGGGACTGAATATGATCCACCTTTACCTAGAAGGCTTTCCAAAAATTCAGAGTTTTTAGATCTTGATGCTAAAATTGATAAAAGTGGGATTGAAGAAAGTAAAACCCTCGATGTTGCTAAACCCACTATTTTGGATTTCAAGGAATTTAATTATGAAAGTTGCTCTTTAGTTGATTGTATTTCCTTGTTACAATCCGTGCTAAATTCTCCCCATGCTTATAGTCAAAATAATGCGTTTACTAAACATATCGTTGATGCCTTGATGCAATCTAATGAAGAAAAAACTTGAGTTGGAAGTTTCTATCCCTAGAAAACTTTATGATGAGTGGGAACCAACTATTAAAATTAAGATTAAGGATCATGAATTTTAAGCTTTATGTGATTTGGGTGCTAGGGTTTCCACCATTCCCAAAACTTTGTGTGATTTGCTAGATTTCCGTGATTTTGATGATTGCTCTCTAAAACTTGCACCTTGCAGATTCCACTATTAAGAAACCTATGGGAAGAATTAATGATGTTCTTATTCTTGCAAATTGGAATTATGTGCCCGTAGATTTTATCGTTCTTGATATAGATTGCAATCCTTCTTGTCCTATTATTCTTGGTAGACCTTTCCTTAGAACGATTGGTGCAATTATTGATATGAAGGAAGGGAATATTAGATTCCAATTTCCATTAAAGAAAGGCATGGAACACTTGACTAGAAAGAAAATAAAATTACCATATGAATCTATTATGAGAGCCACTTATGGATTGCCTACCAAAGATGGCAATACTTAGATCTATCCTTGCTTTTATGCCTAGCTAGGGGCGTTAAACGATAGCGCTTGTTGGGAGGCAACCCAATTTTATTTTTGTTTTTTGTTTATGTTTCTGTTTATGAATAAATAATTCATCTACCTTCTGTTTAGATGTGTTTTTATGTTTTAATTAGTGTTTGTGCCAAGTTAAACCTATATGATCTTCTTGGTTGATAGTTATTTGATCTTGCTGTAATTTCCAGAAACTTTTGGTTCACGAAAACAATTGTTAAAAATCACCAGTACGTGATAAAATAGTGATTCCAATTGCTGCTGATCAATAAACAAAGTGTCTAGGTCTTCCTATTTTGGCTGAAGTTTTGGGTTTCCAGAAGTTTGCGTTAGTTACAGATTACTACAGACTGTTCTGTTTTTGACAGATTCTGTTTCTCGTGTGTTGTTTGCTTATTTTGATGAATCTATGGCTAGTAAAATAGTTTATAATCCATAGAGAAGTTGTAATACAGTAGGTTTAACACCAATATAAATAAATAATGAGTTAATTACAGTACCTTTAAGTGGTCTTTTGTTTTCTTTCGCTAACGGAGCTCACGAGATTTCTGTTGAGTTTTGTGTTATGAAGTTTTCAAGCTTTGGATGAAATTTTTTGATGGATTATGGAACAAGGAGTGGCAAGAGCCTAAGCTTGGGGATGCCCATGGCACCCACAAGATAATATAAGGACACCAAAAAGTCAAAGCTTGGGGATGCCCCCAGAAGGCATCCCCTCTTTCGTCTACTTCCATCGGTAACTTTACTTGGAGCTATATTTTTATTCACCACATGATATGTGTTTTGCTTGGAGCGTCTTGTATGAATTGAGTCTTTGATTTTTAGTTTAACACAATCATCGTTGCTGTACACACCTTTTGAGAGAGCCATACATAAATTGGAATTTGATAGAATACTCTATGTGCTTCACTTATATCTTTTGAGCTATATAGTTTTCCTCTAGTGCTTCACTTATATCTTTTAGAGCACGGTGGTGGATTTTTTTAAAGAAACTATGGATATCTCATGCTTCACTTAGATTATTTTGAGAGTCTTAAATAGCATGGTAATTTGCTTAATAATAATAATATGCTTGGTATTCAAGATTTGTAAAACTTTCTTTTGAGTGTGTTAAATACTAAGAAAAGTTTGATGCTTGATAATTGTTTTGAGATATGGAGGTAGTAATATTAGAGTCATGCTAGTTGAGTAGTTGTGAATTTGAGAAATACTTGTGTTAAAGTTTGTGATTCCCGTAGCATGCACGTATGGTGAACCGTTATGTGATGAAGTCGGAGCATGATTTATTTATTGATTGTCTTCCTTATGAGTGGCGGTCGGGGACGAGCGATGGTCTTTTCCTACCAATCTATCCCCCAAGGAGCATGCGCGTAATACTTTGCTTTGATAACTTGTAGATTTTTGCAATAAGTATATGAGTTCTTTATTACTAATGTTGAGTCCATGGATTACACGCACTTTTCTCACCCTTCCACCATTGCTAGCCTTTCTAATACCGCGCACTTTTCGCCGGTATCATACACCCACCATATACCTTCCTCAAAACAGCCACCATACCTACCTATTATGGCATTTCCATAGACATTCCGAGATATATTGCCATGCAACTTTCCACCGTTCCGTTTATTATGACACGCTCCATCATTGTCATATTGCTTAGCATGATCATGTAGTCGACATCGTATTTGTGGCAAAGCCACCATTCATAATTCTTTCATACATGTCACTCATGAATCATTGCATATCCCGGTACACCGCCGGAGGCATACACATAGAGTCATATTTTTCTAAGTATCGAGTTGTAATTGTTGAGTTGTAAGTAAATAAAAGTGTGATGATCATCATTTTTAGAGCATTGTCCCAAGTTAGGAAAGGATGATGGAGACTATGATTCCCCCACAAGTCGGGATGAGACTCTGGACGAAAAAAAGAGGCCATAAAAAAGGCCCAAATAAAAAAAGTGAGAGAAAAAGAGAGAAGGGGCAATGTTACTATCCTTTTACCACACTTGTGCTTCAAAGTAGCACCGTGATCTTCATAGTAGAGAGTCTCTCGTTTTGCCACTTTCATTTACTAGTGGGAATTTTTCATTATAGAACTTGGCTTGTATATTCCAATGATGGGCTTCCTCAAATTGCCCTAGGTCTTGTGAGCAAGCGAGTTGGATGCACACCCACTTAGTTTCTTTTGTTGAGATTTCATATACTTATAGCTCTAGTACATCCATTGCATGGCAATCCCTACTCACTCACATTGATATCTATTGATGGGCATCTCCATAGCCCGTTGATACGCCTAGTTGATGTGAGACTATCTTCTCCCGTTTTGTCTTCTCCACAACCACCATCCTATTCCACATATAGTGCTATATCCATGGCTCACGCTCATGTATTGCGTGAAGATTGAAAAAGTTTTGACAATGTCAAAAGTATGAAAAAATTGCTTGGCTTGTCATCGGCGTTGTGCATGATTTAAATACTTTGTGTGGTGAAGATAGAGCATAGCCAGACTATACGATTTTGTAGGGATAACTTTCTTTGGCCATGTTATTTTGAGAAGACATGATTGCTTTGTTAGTATGCTTGAAGTATTATTATTTTTATGTCAATATTAAACTTTTGTCTTGAATCTTTTGAATCTCGATATTCATACCACAATTAAGAACTACATTGAAATTATGCCAAGTAGCACTCCGCACAAAAAATTATCTGTTTATCATTTACATACTCGAGGACGAGCAGGAATTAAGCTTGGGGATGCCTGATACATCTCCAACGTATCTATAATTTTTGATTGCTCCATGCTATATTATCTACTGTTTTGGACCATATTGGGCTTTATTTTCCACTTTCATATTATTTTTGGGACTAACCTATTAACCAGAGGGCCAGCCCAAAATTGCTGTTTTTTGCCTATTTCAGAGTTTCGAAGAAACGGAATCTCAAACGGAGTCCAAACAGAATGAAACCTTTGGGAACGTGATTTTCTCACCGAACATAATCCAGGAGACTTGGACCCTACGTCAAGCAACCAACAGGGAAGGCACGAGGTAGGGGGGCGCGCCCTCCTCCCTCGTGGGCCCCTTGTTGCTCCACCGACATACTTCTTCCTCCTATATATACCTACGTACCCCCGAACGATCAGATACGGAGCCAAAAACCTAATTCCACTGCCGCAACTTTCTGTATCCATGAGATCCCATCTTGGGGCCTGTTCCGGAGCTCCACTGGAAGGGGAATCCACCATGGAGGGCTTCTACATCATCATAGCCTCTCCGATGAAGTGTGAGTAGTTTACCTTAGACCTTCGGGTCCATAGTTAGTAGCTAGATGGCTTCTTGTCTCCTTTTGGATCTCAATACAATGTTCTCCCCTCTCTCGTGGAAATATTCGATGTAATCTTCTTTTTGCGGTGTGTTTGTTGAGACCGATGAAATGTGGGTTTATGATCAAGATTATCTATGAGCAATATTTGAATCTTCTCTGAATTCTTTTATGTATGATTGGTTATCTTTGCAAGTCTCTTCGAATTATCCGTTTGGTTTGGCCAACTAGATTGGTAGTTCTTGCAATGGGAGAAGTTCTTAGCTTTGGGTTTAATCTTGTGGTGTCCTTTCCCAGTGACAGTAGGGGTAGCAAGGCACGTATTATATTGTTGCCATCGAGGATAACAAGATGGGGTTTTTATCATATTGCATGAATTTATCCCTCTACATCATGTCATCTTGCTTAAGGCGCTACTCTGTTTTTGTTAACTTAATACTCTAGATACATGCTGGATAGCGGTTGATGAGTGGTGTAATAGTAGTAGATGCAGGCAGGAGTCGGTCTACTTGTCTCGGACGTGATGCCTATATACATGATCATACCTAGATACTCTCATAACTATGCTCAATTCTGTTAATTGCTCAACAGTAATTCGTTCACCCACCGTAAAAAACTTATGCTCTTGAGAGAAGCCACTAGTGAAATCTACGGCCCCTGGGTCTATTCTCTATCATATCAATCTTCCATCACTTTATTATTTCTTTGGTTTTTTACTTTGCCTTTTATTTTACTTTGCATCTTTATACCAAAAATACCAAAAATATTATCTATCATCTCTATCAAATCTCACTCTCGTAAGTGACCGTGAAGGGATTGACAACCCCTAATCGCCTTGGTTGCGTTGAGCTATTTGTTTTGTGTAGGTACGAGGGACTTGCGCGTGGCCTCCTACTGGATTGATACCTTGGTTCTCAAAAACTGAGGGAAATACTTACGCTACTCTGCTCCATTATCCTCTCCTCTTCGGGGAAATCCAATGCAAGCTCAAGAGGTAGCAGTAGGCCAAACCAAACTGATAATTCGAAGAGACTTGCAAAGATAACCAATCATACATAAAATAATTTAGAGAAGATTCAAATATTGTTCATAGATAATCTTGATCATAAACCCGCAATTCATCGGTCTCAACAAACACACCGCAAAAGAAGATTACATCGAATAGATCTCCACAAGAGAGGGGGAGAACTTTGTATTGAGATCCAAAGAGAGAGAGGAAGCCATCTAGCTAATAACTATGGACCCGAAGGTCTGAAGTAAACTACTCACACTTCATCAGAGAGGCTATGGTGTTGATGTAGAAGCCCTCCGTGATCGATTCCCCTTCCAGCGGAGCTCCAGAACAGGCCCCAAGATGGGATCTTGTGAGTACAGAAGGTTGCGATGGTGGAATTAGGTTTTTGGCTCCGTATCTGATCGTTTGGGGGTACGGAGGTATACATAGGAGGAAGGAGTACGTCGGAGGAGCAACAGGGGGCCCACAAGGGTGGAGGGCGCGCCCCCCTACCTCGTGGCTTCCCTGTTGGTTGCTTGACGTAGGGTCCAAGTCTCCTGGATCTTGTTCGTTCCAAAAATCACGTCCCGGAAGGTTTCATTCTGTTTGGACTCCGTTTGATATTCCTTTTTTGCGAAACTCTGAAATAGGCAAAAAACAGCAATTCTGGGTTGGGCCTCCGGTTAATAGGTTAGTCCCAAAATTAATATAAAAGTGAATAATAAAGCCCAATAATGTCCAAAACAGTAGATAATATAGCATGGAGCAATCAAAAATTATAGATACGTTTGAGACATATCAAGCATCCCCAAGCTTAATTCCTGCTCGTCCTCGAGTAGGTAAATGATAAAAAAGATAATTTTTGATGTGGAATGCTACTTGGCATAATTTCAATGTAATTCTTCTTAATTGTGGTATGAATATTCAGATCCAAAAGATTCAAGACAAAAGTTTAATATTGACATAAAAATAGGTAGGTGCCATGATAGGTAGGTATGGTGGCTGTTTTGAGGAAGGTTTATGGTGGGTGTATGATACCGGCGAAAAGTGCGCGATATTAGAGAGGCGTATAATCCATGGACTCAACATTAGTCATAAATAACTCATATAATTATTGCAAAAATCTACAAGTTATCAAAGCAAATTATTACGCGCATGCTCCTAGGTGGATAGATTGTTAGGAAAAGACCATCGCTCGTCCCCGACCGCCACTCGTAAGGAAGACAATCAATAAATAAATTATGCTCCGACTTCATCACACACCGGTTCACCATACGTGTGAAGGAAATATGCCCTAGAGGCAATAATAAAGTTATTATTTATTTCCTCATATCATAATAAATGTTTATTATTCATGCTAGAATTGTATTAACCGGAAACATGATACATGTGTGAATACATAGACAAACTTAATTTCACTAGTATGCCTCTACTTGACTAGCTCATTAATCAAAGATGGTTATGTTTCCTAACCATAGACATGTGTTGTCATTTGATTAACGAGATCACTTCATTAGGAGAATGATGTGATTGACTTGACCCATTCCGTTAGCTTAGCACTTGATCATTTAGTATATTGCTATTTCTTTATTCATGACTTATACAAGTTCCTATAACTATGAGATTATGCAACTCCCGTTTGCCGGAGGAACACTTTGTGTGCTACCAAACGTCACAACGTAACTGGGTGATTATAAAGGAGCTCTACAGGTGTCTCCAAAGGTTCATGTTGAGTTGGCGTATTTCGAGATTAGGTTTTGTCACTCCGATTGTCGGAGAGGTATCTCTGGGCCCTCTCGGTAATGCACATCATTATAAGGCTTGCAAGCTATGTAACTAATGAGATAGTTACGGAATGATGTATTACATAACGAGTAAAGAGACTTGCCGGTAACGAGATTGAACTAGGTATTGAGATACCGATGATCGAATCTCGGGCAAGTAACATACCGATGACAAAGGGAACAACGTATGTTGTTCCCTTTGACCGATAAAGATCTTCGTAGAATATGTAGGAGCCAATATGAGCATCCAGGTTCCGCTATTGGTTATTGACCGGAAACAGTTCTAGGTCATGTCTACATAGTTCTCGAACCCGTAGGGTCCGCACGCTTAATGTTACGATGACAGTTATATTATGAGTTTATATGTTTTGATGTACCGAAGTTTGTTCGGAGTCCCGGATGTGATCACGGACATGACGAGGAGTCTCGAAATGGTCGAGACATAAAGATTTGTTGGAAATATGCCCTAGAGGCAATAATAAAATGGTTATTATTATATTTCCTTGTTCATGATAATTGTCTATTGTTCATGCTATAACTGTATTAACTGGAAACCATAGTACATGTGTGAATATATAGACCACAACATGTCCCTAGTGAGCCTCTAGTTGACTAGCTCGTTGATCAATAGATGGTTATGATTTCCTGACCATGGACATTGGATGTCATTGATAACGGGATAACATCATTAGGAGAATGATGTGATGGACAAGACCCAATCCTAAGCATAGCACAAGATCGTGTAGTTCGTTTGCTAAAAGCTTTTCTAATGTCAAGTATCATTTCCTTAGACCATGAGATTGTGCAACTCCCGGATACCGTAGGAATGCTTTGGGTGTGCCAAATGTCACAACGTAACTGGGTGACTATAAAGGTGCACTACGGATATCTCCAAAAGTGTCTCTTGGGTTGGCACGAATCGAGACTGGGATTTGTCACTCTGTGTGACGGAGAGGTATCATTGGGCCCACTCGGTAATGCATCATCATAATGAGCTCAATGTGACTAAGTAGTTATTCACGGGATCATGCATTACGGAACGAGTAATGTGACTTGCCGGTAACGAGATTGAACGAGGTATTGGGATACCGACGATCGAATCTCGGGCAAGTAACGTACCGATTGACAAAGGGAATTGTATACGGGATTGCTTGAATCCTTGACATCGTGGTTCATCCGATGAGATCATCGTGGAACATGTGGGAGCCAACATGGGTATCCAGATCCCGCTGTTGGTTATTGGCCAGAGAGATGTCTCGGTCATGTCTGCATGATTTCCGAACCCGTAGGGTCTACACACTTAAGGTTCGGTGACGCTAGAGTTGTTATGGGAATTAGTGTGCAGTTACCGAATGTTGTTAGGAGTGCTGGATGAGATCCCGGACGTCACGAGGAGTTCCGGAATGGTCCGGAGGTAAAGATTTATATATGGAAGTCCTATTTTGGCCACCAAAAATGTTCGGATTTTTCGGTATTGTACCGGAAGGTTCTAGAAGGTTCGGAGTGGGGCCCACCTGCATGGGGGACCCACATGAACGTGGTAGTGGGGGCAAGGCCCCACACCCCTGGTCAAGCGCACTAAGATCCCCCTTAGAAGGAATAAGATCATATCCCGAAGGGATAAGATCAAGATCCCTAAAAAGGGGGCATAACAATCTGTGGGGAAGGAAATGATGGGATTTCTTTCCTCCCACCTTTGCGAACGCCCCAATGGACTTGGAGGGCAAGAAACCAGCCCCCTCCACCCCTATATATAGTGGGGAGGCGCATGGGAGCTACACCCTTGCCCCTGACGCAGCCCTCCCCCTCTCCAACTCCACCTCCTCCTCAGTAGTGCTTGGCGAAGCCCTACCGGAGAACTGCAAACTCCACCACCACGCCGTCGTGCTGCCAGAGCTCTCCCTCAACTTCTCCTCTCCCCTTGCTGGATCAAGAAGGAGGAGACGTCCCCGGGCTGTACGTGTGTTGAACACGGAGGAGCCGTCCGTTTGGCGTTAGATCGGATCTTCTGCGATTTGAATCGCCGCGAATATGACTCCCTCATCCGCGTTCTAGTGACGCTTCCGCTTAGCGATCTTCAAAGGTATGAAGATGCTCATCCTCTCCCTCTCTTGTTGCTATAATCTCCATAGATTGATCTTGGTGATGCGTAGAAAATTTTGAATTATTGCTACGTTCCCCAACAAGATTGATATATTGGACGACTAGACACCGGAAGTGTTCCGGGTGATTTCAGAGAAAAGCGGAGTGCCGGAGGGTTACCGGAACCCCCCCCCCCCCCCGGGAGAAGTAATGGGCCCTATGGGCCTTAGTGGAGAGAGAGAGAGAGAGGGGCAGCCAGGGTGGGCCACGTGCCCCCTCCCCCTCTGGTCCGAATTGGACTAGGAGAGGGGGGGTGGCGCCCCCTTTCCCTCTCCCTCTCCCCCTTCATTTCCCCCTCCTAGTAGGAGTAGGAAAGAGGGGAGTCCTACTCCTACTAGGAGGAGGACTCCTCCTCCTGGTGTTCCTAGCAAGGGCTGGCCGGCCACCCCCCTTGCTCCTTTATATACGGGGGCAGGGGGGCACCCTAGAGACACAACAATTGATCCTTGAGATATCTTAGCCGTGTGCGATGCCCCCCTCCACCATAGTCCTCGATATTAATGTAGCGGTGCTTAGGCGAAGCCCTGCGACAGTAGAACATCAAGATCGTCACCACGCCGTCGTGCTGACGGAACTCTTCCCCGACACTTTGCTGGATCGGAGTCCGGGGAATGTCATCGAGCTGAACGTGTGCTAGAACTCGGAGGTGTCGTAGTTTCAGTGTTTGATCGGTCGGGCCGTGAAGACGTACGACTACATTAACCGCATTGTTATAACGCTTCCGCTTTCGGTCTATGAGGGTACGTGGACAACACTCTCCCCTCTCGTTGCTATGCATCACCATGATCTTGCGTGTGCGTAGGAATTTTTTTGAAATTACTACGTTCCCCAACAGTGGCATCCGAGCCTGGTTTTATGCGTAGATGTTATATGCACGAGTAGAACACAAGTGAGTTGTGGGCGATACAGGTCATACTGCTTACCAGCATGTCATACTTTGGTTCGGCGGTATTGTTGGATGAAGCGGCCTGGACCGACATTACGCGTACGCTTACGCGAGACCGGTTCTCCCGACGTGCTTTGCACAGAGGTGGCTAGCGGGTGTCAGTTTCTCCAACTTTAGTTGAACCGAGTGTGGCTACGCCCGGTCCTTGCGAAGGTTAAAACCGCACTAACTTGACGAACTATCGTTGTGGTTTTGATGCGTAGGTAAGAACGGTTCTTGCTAAGCCCGTAGCAGCCACGTAAAACTTGCAACAACAAAGTAGAGGACGTCTAACTTGTTTTTGCAGGGCATGTTGTGATGTGATATGGTCAAGACGTGATGCTATATTTTATTGTATGAGATGATCATGTTTTGTAACGAATTATCGGCAATCGGCAGGAGCCAAATGGTTGTCGCTTTATTGTATGCAATGCAATAGCTCTGTAATGCTTTACTTTATCACTAAGCGGTAGCGATAGTCGAGAAGCATAAGATTAGCGAGGCGACAACGATGCTACGATGGAGATCAAGGTGTCGTGCGGTGGCGATGGTGATCACGGCGGTGCTTGAGATGGAGATCACAAGCACAAGATGATGATGGCCATATCATATCACTTATATTGATTGCATGTGATGTTTATCCTTTATGCATCTTATCTTGCTTTGATTGACGGTAGCATTTTAAGATGATCTCTCACTAATTATCAAGAAGTGTTCTCCCTGAGTATGCATCGTTGCAAAAGTTCTTCGTGCTGAGACACCACGTGATGATCGGGTGTGATAGGCTCTACGTTCAAATACAACAGGTGCAAAAGAGTTGCACACGCGGAATACTCAGGTTAAACTTGACGAGCCTAGCATATACAGATATGGCCTCGGAACACGGAGACCGAAAGGTCGAACGTGAATCATATAGTAGATATGATCAACAAAGTGATGTTCACCATTGAAACTACTCCATCTCATGTGATGATCGGACATGGTTTAGTTGATTTGGATCACGTGATCACTTAGATGACTAGAGATGTGTCATCTAAGTGGGAGTTCTTAAGTAATATGATTAATTGAACTTAAATTTATCATGAACTTAGTACCTGATAGTATTTTGCTTGTCTATGTTTGTTGTAGATAGATGGCTCGTGATGTTGTTCCGTTGGATTTTAATGCGTTCCTTGAGAAAGCTAAGTTGAAAGATGAATGTAGCAACTACACGGACAGGTTCCGTAACTTGAGGATTATCGTCATTGCTGCACAGAAGAATTACGTCCAGGAAGCATCGCTGGGTGCCAAGCCTGCTGCAGATGCAACTGACGACGTTAAGAACGTCTGGCAGAGCAAAGCAGATGACTACTCGATAGTTCAGTGTGCCATGCTTTACGGCTTAGAACCGGGTCTTCAACGATGTTTTGAACGTCATGGAGCATATGAGATGTTCCAGGAGTTGAAGTTAATATTTCAAGCAAATGCCCGGATTGAAAGATATGAAGTCTCTAATAAGTTCTATAGCTGTAAGATGGAGGAGAACAGTTCTGTCAGTGAACATATACTCAAAATGTCTGGGTATAATAATCACTTGATTCAACTAGGAGTTAATCTTCCTGATGATAGTGTCATTGACAGAATTCTTCAATCACTGCCACCAAGCTACAAGAGCTTCATGATGAACAATAATGTGCAAGGGATGGACAAGACTATTACCGAGCTCTTCGCAATGCTAAAGGCTGCGGAGGTAGAAATCAAGAAGGAGCATCAAGTGTTGATGGTCAATAAGACCACCAGTTTCAAGAAGAAGGGCAAAGGGAAGAAGAAGGGGAACTTCAAGAAGAACAGCAAGCAAGTTGTTGCTCAGGAGAAGAAACCCAAGTCTGGACCTAAGCCTGAAACTGAGTGCTTCTCTTCGCAAGCGATCGACACCTTTGAGCGGAACTGCCCCAAGTATTTGGCGGATAAGAAGGATGGCAAGGTGAACAAAGGTATATGTGATATACATGTTATTGATGTGTACCTTACTAATGCTCGCAGAGCACCTGGTATTCGATACTAGTTCTGTTGCTAATATTTGCAACTCGAAACAGGGACTACGGATTAAGCGAAGATTGGCTAAGGACGAGGTGACGATGTGCGTGGGAAATGGTTCCAAAGTCGATGTGATCGCGGTCGGCACGCTACCTCTACATCTACCATCGGGATTAGTTTTAGACCTAAATAATTGTTATTTGGTGCCAGCGTTAAGCATGAACATTATATCTGGATCTTGTTTGATGCGAGACGGTTATTCATTTAAATTAGAGAATAATGGTTGTTCTATTTATATGAGTAATATCTTTTATGGTCATGCACCCTTGAAGAGTGGTCTATTTTTATTGAATCTCGATAGTAGTGATACACATATTCATAATGTTGAAGCCAAAAGATGCAGAGTTGATAATGATAGTGCAACTTATTTGTGGCACTATCGTTTGGGTCATATTAGTGTAAATCGCATGAAGAAACTCCATACTGACGGACTTCTGGAATCACTTGATTATGAATCACTTGGTACTTGCGAACCGTGCCTCATGGGCAAGATGACTAAAACGCCGTTCTCCAGAACTATGGAGCGAGCAACTGATTTGTTGGAAATCATACATACTGATGTATGTGGTCCAATGAATATTGAGGCTCGCAGCGGGTATCGTTATTTTCTTACCTTCACAGATGATTTGAGCAGATATGGGTATATCTACTTGATGAAACACAAGTCTGAAACATTTGAAAAGTTCAAAGAATTTCAGAGTGAAGTGGAAAATCATCGTAACAAGAAAATAAAATTTCTACGATTTGATCGTGGAGGAGAATATTTGAGTTACGAGTTTGGTTTACATTTGAAGCAATGCGGAATAGTTTCGCAACTCACACCACCCGGAACACCACAACGAAATGGTGTGTCCGAACGTCGTAATCGTACTTTACTAGATGTGGTGCGATCTATGATGTCTCTTACTGATTTACCGCTATCGTTTTGGGGTTATGCTTTAGAGACGGCCGCATTCACGTTAAATAGGGCACCATCAAAATCCGTTGAGACGACGCCTTATGAACTATGGTTTGGCAAGAAACCAAAGTTATCGTTTCTTAAAGTTTGGGGCTGCGATGCTTATGTGAAGAAACTTCAACCAGATAAGCTCGAACCCAAATCGGAGAAATGTGTCTTCATAGGATACCCAAAAGAGACTATTGGGTACACCTTCTATCATAGATCTGAGGGCAAGATTTTTGTTGCTAAATTCGGATCCTTTCTAGAGAAGGAGTTTCTCTCGAAAGAAGTGAGTGGGAGGAAAGTAGAACTTGATGAGGTAACTGTACCTGCTCCCTTATTGGAAAGTAGTTCATCACAAGAACCGGTTCATGTGACAACTACACCAATCAGTGAGGAAGCTAATGATACTGATCATGAAACTTCATATCAAGTTACTACCGAATCTCGTAGGTCTACCAGAGTAAGATCTGCACCAGAGTGGTACGGTAATCCTGTTCTGGAAGTCATGTTACTCGACCATGGCGAACCTACGAACTATGAGGAAGCGATGATGTGCCCAGATTCCGCAAAATGGCTTGAGGCCATGAAATCTGAGATGGGATCCATGTATGAGAACAAAGTATGGACTTTGGTTGACTTGCCCGATGATCGGCAAGCCATAGAAAATAAATGGATCTTCCAGAAGAAGGCTGACACTGATGTTAATGTAACCGTCTACAAAGCTCGACTTGTTGCAGAAGGTTTTCGACAAGTTCAAGGGGTTGACTACGATGAGACTTTCTCACCCGTAGCGATGCTTAAGTCTGTCCGAATCATGTTAGCAATTGCCGCATTTTATGATTATAAAATTTGGCAAATGGATGTCAAAACTGCATTCCTGAATGGATTTCTGGAAGAAGAGTTGTATATGATGCAACCGGAAGGTTTTGTCGATCCTAAAGGTGCTGACAAAGTGTGCAAGCTCCGGCGATCCATTTATGGACTGGTGCAAGCATCTCGGAGTTGGACTAAACGCTTTGACAGTGTGATCAAAGTATATGGTTTTATACAGACTTTTGGAGAAGCCTGTATTTACAAGAAAGTGAGTGGGAGCTCTGTAGCATTTCTGATATTATATGTAGATGACATATTGTTAATTGGAAATGATATAGAATTTCTGGATAGCATAAAGGGATACTTGAATAAAAGTTTTTCAATGAAAGACCTCGGTGAAGCTGCTTACATATTGGGCATCAAGATCTATAGAGATAGATCAAGACGCTTAATTTGACTTTCACAAAGCACATACCTTGATAAAGTTTTGAAGAAGTTCAAAATGGATCAGGAAAAGAAAGGGTTCTTGCCTGTATTACAAGGTGTAAAGTTGAGTCAGACTCAATGCCCGACCACAGTAGAGGATAGAGAGAAAATGAAAGATGTTCCCTATGCTTCAGCCAGAGGCTCTATCATGTATGCAATGTTGTGTACCAGACCTGATGTGTGCTTAGAAATAAGCTTGGCAGGTAGGTACCAAAGTAATCCAGTAGTGGATCACTGGACAGCGGTCAAGAATATCCTGAAATACCTGAAAAGTACTAAGGATATGTTTCTCGTTTATGGAGGTGACAAAGAGCTAGTCGTAAATGGTTAATTCGATGCAAGCTTTGACACTGATCCGGACGAATCTAAATCGCAAACCGGATACGTGTTTATATTGAATGGTGGAGCTGTCAGCTGGTGCAGTTCTAAACAAAGCGTCGTGGCGGGATCTACATGAGAAGCGGAGTACATAGCTGCTTCAGAAGCAGCAAATGAAGGAGTCTGGATGAAAGAGTTCATTTCCGATCTAGGTGTCATACCTAGTGCATCGGGAAAATGAAGATCTTCTGTGACAATACTGGTGCAATTGCCTTGGCAAAGGAATCCAGATTTCACAAGAGGACCAAGCACATCAAGAGACGCTTCACTTCCATCCGGGACCAAGTCCAGGTGGGAGACATAGAGATTTGCAAGATACATACAGATCTGAATGTTGCAGACCTATTGACTAAGCCTCTTCCACGAGCAAAACATGATCAGCACCAAGACTCCATGGGTGTTAGAATCATTACTGTGTAATCTAGATTATTGACTCTAGTGTAAGTCAGAGACTGAAGGAAATATGCCCTAGAGGCAATAATAAAGTTATTAATTATTTCCTCATATCATAATAAATGTTTATTATTCATGCTAGAATTGTATTAACCGGAAACATGATACATGTGTGAACACATAGACAAACTTAATGTCACTAGTATGCCTCTACTTGACTAGCTCATTAATCAAAGATGGTTATGTTTCCTAACCATAGACATGTGTGTGTAATTTGATTAACGAGATCACTTCATTAGGAGAATGATGTGATTGACTTGACCCATTCCGTTAGCTTAGCACTTGATCATCTAGTATATTGCTATTGCTTTCTTCATGACTTATACAAGTTCCTATAACTATGAGATTATGCAACTCCCGTTTATCGAAGGAACACTTTGTGTGCTACCAAATGTCACAACGTAACTGGGTGATTATAAAGGAGCTCTACAGGTGTCTCCAAAGGTTCATGTTGAGTTGGCGTATTTTGAGATTAAGTTTTGTCACTCCGATTGTCGGAGAGGTATCTCTCGGCCCTCTCGGTAATGCACATCACTATAAACCTTGCAAGCAATGTAACTAATGAGATAGTTACGGAATGATGTATTACATAACGAGTAAAGAGACTTGCCGGTAACGAGACTGAACTAGGTGTTGAGATACTGACGATCAAATCTCAGGCAAGTAACATACCGATGACAAAGGGAACAACATATGTTGTTATGCGGTTTGACCAATAAAGATCTTCTTAGAATATGTAGGAGCCAATATGAGCATCGAGGTTCCGCTATTGGTTATTGACCGGAAACAGTTCTAGGTCATGTCTACATAGTTCTCGAACCCGTAGGGCCCGCACGCTTAATGTTACGATGACAGTTATATTATGAGTTTATATGTTTTAATGTACCGAAGTTTGTTCGGAGTCCCGGATGTGATCACGGACATGACGAGGAGTCTCGAAATGGTCGAGACATAAAGATTGATATATTGGACGACTATATTCAGACACCAAAAGTGTTCCAGGTGATTTCAGAGAAAACCGGAGTGTCGGAGGGTTACCGGACCCCCCCCCCCCGGAGAAGTAATGGGCCCTATGGGCCTTAGTGGAGAGAGAGAGGGGCAGCCAGGGTGGGCCGCGCGCCCCCTCCCCCTCTGGTCCAAATTGGAGTAGGAGGGGGCGCGCCCCCTCTCTCTCCTCTCCCCTTCCTTTCCCCCTCCTAATAGGAGTAGGAAAGAGGGAGTCATACTCCTACTAGGAGGAGGACTCCTCCTCCTGGCGCGCCTAGCAAGGGCCGGCCGGCCTCCCCCTTGCTCCTTTATATACGGGGGCAGGGGGGCACCCTAGAGACACAACAATTGATCCTTGAGATCTCTTAGCCGTGTGCGGTGCCCCCCTCCACCATAGTCGTCGATATTATTGTAGCGGTGCTTAGGCGAAGCCTGCGACGGTAGAACATCAAGATCGTCCACGCCGTCGTCGTCTTGTGGAACTCTTCCCGACACTTTGCTGGATCGGAGTCCGGGAACGAATCGAGCTGAACGTGTGCTAGAACTCGGAGGTGTCGTAGTTTCGGTGCTTGATCGGTCGGGCCGTGAAGACGTACGACTACATCAACCCTGTTGTTATAACGCTTCCGCTTTCGGTCTACGAGGGTACGTGGACAACACTCTCCCCTCTCGTTGCTATGCATCACCATGATCTTGCGTGTGCGTAGGAATTTTTTTGAAATTACTATGTTCCCCAACAACGTGCATGCTACGGGAATCACAAACTTTAACACAAGTATCTCTCAAATTCACAACTACTCAACTAGCATGACTCTAATATCACCATCTTTATATCTCAAAACGATTATCAAGCATCAAACTTCTCATACTATTCAACACACTCATAAGAATTTTTTACTAATCTTGAATACCTAGCATATTACAATTGTTTAAGCAAATTACCATGCTATTTAAGACTCTCAAAATAATCTAAGTGAAGCATGAGAGATCAATAGTTTCTATAAAACAAATTCAAAACCGTGCTCTAAAAGATATAAGTGAAGCACTAGAGCAAAACTATATAACTCAAAAGATATAAGCGAAGCACATAGAGTATTCTAACAAATTCCAAATCATGTATGGCTCTCTCAAAAGGTGTGTATAGAAAGGATGATTTTGGTAAACTAAAAATCAAAGACTCAAATCATACAAGACGCTCCAATCAAAACACATATCATGTGGTGAATAAAAATATAGCTCCAAGTAAAGTTACCGATGGAAGTAGACGAAAGAGGGGATGCCTTCCGGGGCATCCCCAAGCTTTGGCTTTTTGGTGTCCTTAAATTATCTTGGGGGTGCCATGGGCATCCCCAAGCTTAGGCTCTTGCCACTCCTTTCTCCATAATCCATCTAATCTTTCGCCCAAAACTTGAAAACTTCACAACACAAAACTCAACAGAAAATCTCGTGAGCTCCGTTAGCGAAAGAAAACAAAAGACCACTTCAAGGTACTGTAATGAAATAATTCTTTATTTATATTGGTGTTAAATCTACTGTATTCCAACTTATCTATTCTTTATAAACTATTTTACTAGCCATAGGTTCATCAAAATAAGCAAACAACACACGAAAAACAGAATCTGTCAAAAAACAGAGCAGTCTGTAGTAATATGTAACTACCGCAAACTTCTGGAAATCCAAAAAATCAGCCAAAATACGAAGACCTAGACAATTTGTTTATTGATCAGCAGCAATTTGAATCAATATTTTATCAAGTTCTGGTGATTTTTAACAATTATTTTCATGAACAGAAAGTTTCTGCAAATTACAGCAAGATCAAATAACTACCTTCCAAGAAGATCCTATAGGTTTAACTTGGCACAAACACTAATTAAAACATAAAAACACGTAGGCTAGATCAAATATTTATTCCTAAACAGAACCAAAAAGCAAAAAACTAAAAATAAAATTGGGTTGCCTCCCAACAAGCGCTATCGTTTAATGCCCCTAGCTAGGCATAAAAGCAAGGATAGATCTAGGTATTGCCATCTTTGGATTTAGGGAAAAAGAGAGCAAACTTGTTATCTATAGAATTAATCTTTCTATTTTGACAAAGTACATGGCCATTAATGGTAGAAGAAAGATTAAGTATGTTGCGGAAATTGGCATCTAGGCTAGCTTTTATCTCTTTGATATATTCGTTTTGGTAAGAAAGCAAAAGAGATCTGATTTCAACTTTCTCGTTAATGGGGTGTCCAAATATAGTTTTCATATTTTCATAGCTATCTATGGGGTCCCCTTCAATAAAACCTTCTTCAAAAATAGAATCTAAAACTTGTTTGAACGAAGCGGGCAACCCAACATAAAAGCTCTTTAAGTAAACCTCAATTTGGTATTGAGGTATATAGCTAGACCGGATCCTTAATAGCCTATCCCAAGCATCTTTCAAAGATTCATCGAGTAAATAACGAAATATTCCAGAATCTTCTTCATTAAAATTGCTAAGGTTTTCATTGATAACTCTGGCAGGTTTTTCCATAGCGTTTTTATTTATGAGTTTAGATAAGATAGCAGGATTGTCTAAAGTGCTAAAACTTGGGAGAGGAACCCCAACTCTTTTTGGTTCCGACATGGCAAGGGAAAGGCGAACGAAAAGAGGCAACCATAAAAGAGGGGGTGAATAAAACGGCAAGGGCGAAGTGGGGGAGAGGAAAACGAGAGGCAAATGGCAAATAATGTAATGCGGGAGATAAGGGTTTGTGATGGGTACTTGGTATGTTGACTTTTGCGTAGACCTCCCCGGCAACGGCGCCAGAAATGGCTCGTTGTCGGGAGTCAAATCTTGACTTGACTTCGCATAAGCCTCCCCGGCAACGGCGCCAGAAAGCCTTCTTGCTACCTCTTGAGCACTGCGTTGGTTTTCCCTTGAAGAGGAATGGGTGATGCAGCAAAGTAGCGTAAGTATTTCCCTCGGTTTTTGAGAACCAATGTATCAATCCAGTAGGAGGCTACGCGTGAGTCCCTCGTACCTACACATAACAAATAAATCCTCGCAACCAACGCGATAAGGGGTTGTCAATCCCTACACGGTCACTTACGGGAGTGAGATCTGATAGATATGATAGGATAATATTTTTGGTATTTTTGTGATAAAGATGCAAAGTAAAATAAAAGCAAAGTAAAGAACAAAGTAAATAACTAAGTGTTGGAAGATTAATATGATGAAGATAGACCCGGGGGCCATAGGTTTCACTAGTGGCTTCTCTCAAGAGCATAAGTATTTTACGGTGGGTGAACGAATTACTGTTGAACAATTGACAGAATTGAGCATAGTTATGAGAATATCTAGGTATGATCATGTATATAGGCATCACGTCCGAGACAAGTAGACCGACTCCTGCCTGCATCTACTACTATTACTCCACACATCGACCGCTATCCAGCATGCATCTAGAGTATTAAGTTCATAAGAACAGACTAACGCCTTAAGCAAGATGACATGATGTAGAGGGATAAATTCATGCAATATGATAAAACCCCATCTTGTTATCCTTGATGGCAACAATACAATACGTGCCTTGCTGCCCCTCATCCACCGGGAAAGGACACCGCAAGATTGAACCCAAAGCTAAGCACTTCTCCCATTGCAAGAAAAACCAATCTAGTAGGCCAAACCAAACTGATAACTCGAAGAGACTTGCAAAGATAACCAATCATACATAAAAGAATTCAGAGAAGATTCAAATATTGTTCGTAGATAATCTTGATCATAAACCCACAATTCATCGATCTCAACAAACACACCGCAAAAGAAGATTACACCGAATAGATCTCCACAAGAGAGGGGGAGAACTTTGTATTGAGATCCAAAAAGAGAGAGGAAGCCATCTAGCTAATAACTATGGACCCGAAGGTCTGACGTAAACTACTCACACTTCATCGGAGAGGCTATGGTGTTGATGGAGAAGCCCTCCTGATCGATTCCCCTTCCGGAGGAGCTCTAGAACAGGCCCCAAGATGGGATCTCGTGGGTACAGAAGGTTGCAGCGGTGGAATTAGGTTTTTGGCTCCATATCTGATTGTTTGGGGGTACGTAGGTATATATAGGAGGAAGGAGTACGTCAGTGGAGCAACAGGGGGCCCACGAGGGTGGAGGGCGCGCCCTGGGGGGGTAGGCGCGCCCCCTACCTCGTGGCTCCCTATTGGTTTCTTGACGTAGGGTCCAAGTCTCCTGGATCTTGTTCGTTCCAAAAATCACGTTCCCGAAGGTTTCATTACGTTTGGACTCCGTTTGATATTCCTTTTTTGCGAAACTCTGAAATAGGCAAAAAACAGCAATTCTGGGCTGGGCCTCCGGTTAATAGGTTAGTCCCAAAAGTAAATATAAAAGTGAATAATAAAGCCCAATAATTTCCAAAACAGTAGATAATATAGCATGGAGCAATCAAAAATTATAGATACGTTGGAGACGTATCACTTCACCGAGGTCTTTCTTTGAAAAACTCCTTTCAAATACTCCTTTATGCTTTTCAGAAAATTCTACATTATTTCCGATCAACAATATGTCATTCACATATACTTATCAGAAAGGTTGTAGTGCTCCCACTCACTTTTGTAAATACAGGCTTCACCGAAAGTCTGTATAAAACTATATGCTTTGATCAACTTATCAAAGCGTATATTCCAACTCTGAGATGCTTGCACCAGTCCATAGATGGATCGCTGGAGCTTTGCACACTTTGTTAGCACCTTTGGATCGGCAAATCCTTCTGGTTGCATCATATACAACTCTTCTTTTAAGAAATCCATTAAGGAATGCAGGTTTGACATCCATTTGCCAAATTTCATAAAATGTGGCAATTGCTAACATGAGTCGGACAGACTTTTAAGCATCGATACAAGTGAGAAAATCTAATTGTATTCAACATCTTGAACTTGTCAAAAACATTTTTGCGACAATTCGAGCTTTGTAGATAGTAACACTACTATCAGCGTATGTCTTCCTCTTGAAGATCCATTTATTCTCAATGGCTTGCTGATCATCGGGCAATTCCACCAAGGTCCATACTTTGTTTTCATACATGGATCCTATCTCAGATTTTATGGCCTCAAGCCATTTTGCGGAATCTGGGCTCATCATTGCTTCCTCATAGTTTGCAAGTTCGTCATAGTCTAGTAACATGACTTCCAGAACAGGATTACCGTACCACTCTGGTGCAGATCTTACTCTGGTTGACCTATGAGGTTTAGTAGTAACTTGATCTGAAGTTTCATGAGCATCATCATTAACTTCCTCACTAATTCGTGTAGGCATCACTGGAACTGGCTTCAGTGATGAGCTACTTTCCAATTCGAGAGAAGGTACAATTACCTCATCAAGTTCTACTTTCCTCCCACTCACTTCTTTCGAGAGAAACTCCTTCTCTAGAAAGGATCCATTCTCAGCAACGAATATCTTGCCTTCAGATCTGTGATAGAAGGTGTACCCAATAGTTTCTTTTGGGTATCCTATGAAGATTTACTACTCCAATTTGGGTTCGAGCTTATCATATTGAAACTTTTTCACATAAGCATCGCGGTCCCAAACTGTAAGAAATGACAGCTTAGGTTTCTCGCCAAACCACGGTTCATACGGTGTCATCTCCACGGATTTAGATGGTGCCCTATTTAACATGAATGTAGCTGTCTCTAATGCATAACCCCAAAACGATAGTGGTAGATCGGTAAGAGACATCTTAGAACGCACTATATCTAATAAAGTACGGTTACGATGTTCAGACACATCATTACACTGTGGTGTTCTAGGTGGCGTGAGTAGTGAAACTATTTCACATTGTTTTAACTGAAGGCCAAACTCGTTAACTCAAATATTTTATTTCTGCGATCATATCGTAGAAACTTTAATTTCCTTGTTACGATCATTCTCCACTTCACTCTGAAATTCTTTGAACTTTTCAAATGTTTTAGACTTGTGTTTAATCAAGTAGATATACCCATATCTGCTCAAATCATCTATGAAGTCAGAAAATAACGATACCCGCCGCGAGCCTCAACACTCATCGGACCGCATACATCAGTGTGTATTATTTCCATTAAGTCAGTTGCTCTCTCCATTGTTCTGGAGAACGGAGTTTTAGTCATCTTGCCCATGAGGCCCGGTTCGCAAGCATCAAGTGATTCATGATCACGTGATTCCAAAAGCCCATCAGCATGGAGTTTCTTCATGCGCTTTACACCAATATGACTTAAACTGCAGCGCCACAAATAAGTTGCACTATCATTATTAACTTTGCATCTTTCGGCTTCAATATTATGAATATGTGTATCACTACGATCGAGATTAAATAAACCATGCACCTTGGGTGTATGACCATTGAAAGTTTTATTCATGTAAATAGAACAACAATTATTCTCTGACTTTAAATGAATAACCGTATTGCAATAAACATGATCAGATCATATTTATGCTTAACGCAAACACCAAATAGCATTTATTTAGGTTCAACATTAGTCCTGAAAGTATAGTGAGTGTGCGATGATGATCATATCAATCTTGGAACCACTTCCAGCACACATCGTCACTTCACCCTTAACTAGTCTCTCTTTATTCTGCAACTCCTATTTCAAGTTACTACTCTTTAGTAACTGGACCAGTATCAAATACCGAGGGGTTGCTATGAACACTAGTAAAGTACACATCAATAACATCTATATCAAATATACCTATGTTCACTTTGCCATCCTTCTTATCCGCCAAATACTTGGGGTAGTTCCGCTTCCAGTGACCATTTACTTTGCAGTAGAAGCACTCAGTTTTAGGCTTGGGTCTAGCTTTGGGTTTCTTCATTGGAGCAGCAACTTGCTTGCTATTCTTCTTGAAGTTTCCTTTCTTTCCCTTTGCCCTTTTACTTGAAACTAGTGGTCTTGTCAACCATCAACACTTGATGCTTTTCTTGATTTCTACCTTCGCTGATTTCAGCATCGCGAAGATCTTGGGAATTTTTTTCGTTCCCTCGTATATTATAGTTCATCACGAAGTTCTAGTAACTTGGTGATAGTGACTAGAGAATTCTGTCAATCACTATCTTATCTGGAAGATTAACTCCCACTTGATTGAAGCGATTGTAGTACTTGGACAATCTGAGCATATGCTCACTGGTTGAGCTATTCTCCTCCATCTTGTAGGCAAAGTACTGTCAGAGGTCTCATACCTCTCGACATGGGCATGAGTATGAAATACCAATTTCAACTCTTGGAACATCTTATATGCTCCGTGGCGTTCAAAACATTTTTGAAGTCCCGGTTCTAAGCCGTAAAGCATGGTGCACTAAACTATCAAGTAGTCATCATACCGAGCTTTGTCAAAACGTTCATAACGTCTGCATCTGCTCCTGCGATATGTCTGTCACCTAGCGGTGCATCAAGGACATAATTCTTCTGTGCAGCAATGAGGATAATCCTCAGATCACAGACCAAATCCGCATCATTGCTACTGACATCTTTCAACATAGTTTTCTCTAGGAACATATCAAAAATAAAACAAGAGAGCTAAACGCGAGCTATTGATCTACAACATAGATATGGTAATACTACCAGGACTAAGTTCATGATAAATTAAAGTTCAATTAATCATATTACTTAAGAACTCCCACTTAGATAGACATCTCTCTGATCATCTAAGTGATCACGTGATCCAAATCAACTAAACCATGTCCGATCAACACGTGAGATGGAGTAGTTTTCAATGGTGAACATCACTATGTTGATCATATCTACTTATGATTCACGCTCGACATTTCGGTCTCCAGTGTTCCGAGGCCATATCTGCATATGCTAGGCTCGTCAAGTTTAACCCGAGTATTCTGTGTGTGTGCAAAACTGGCTTGCACCCGTTGTAGATGAATGTAGAGCTTATCACACCCGATCATCACGTGGTGTCTCGGCACGACGAACTTTGGCAACAGTGCATACTCAGGGAGAACACTTTTATCTTGAAATTTAGTGAGAGATCATCTTATAATGCTACCATCAATCAAAGGAAAATAAGATGCATAAAGGATAAACATCACATGCAATCAATATAAGTGATATGATATGGCCATCATCATCTTGTGCTTGTGATCTCCATCTCCGAAGCACCGTCATGATCACCATCGTCACCGGTGCAACACCTTGATCTCCATCGTAGCATCGTTGTCGTCTCGCCAACTATTACTTCTACGACTATCGCTACTGCTTAGTTGTAAAGTAAAGCAATTACAGGGCGATTGCATTGCATACAATAGAGCGACAGCCATATGGCTCCTGCCAGTTGCCGATAACTCGGTTACAGAACATGATCATCTCATACAATAAAATATAGCATCATGCCTTGACCATATCACATCACAGCATGCCCTGCAAAAACAAGTTAGATGTCCTCTACTTTGTTGTTGCAAGTTTTACGTGGCTGCTACGGGCTGAGCAAGAACCATTCTAACCTACGCATCAAAACCACAACTATAGTTCATCAACTTAGTGATGTTTTAACCTTCTCAAGGACCGGGCGTAGTCACACTCGGTTCAACTAAAGTTGGAGAAACTGACACCCGCCAACCACCTGTGGGCAAAGCACGTCGGTAGAACCAGTCTCGCATAAGCGTACGCGTAATGTCGGTCCGGGCCGCTTCATCCAACAATACCGCCGAACCAAAGTATGACATGCTGGTAAGCAGTATGACTTGTATCGCCCACAACTCAGTTGTGTTCTACTCGTGCATATAATATCTACGCATAAACCTGGCTCGGATACCACTGTTGGGGAACGTAGTAATTTCACAAAAATTCCTACGCACACGCAAGATCATGGTGATGCATAGCAACGAGAGGGAAGAGTGTTGTCCACGTACCCTCGTAGACCGAAAGCGGAAGCGTTAGCACAACACGGTTGATGTAGTCGTACGTCTTCACGATCCGACCGATCCAAGTACCGAACGTATGACACCTCCGAGTTCAGCACACGTTCAGCTCGATGACGTCACGCGAACTCCGATCCAGCAGAGCTTCACGGGAGAGTTCCGTCAGCACGACGGCGTGATGACGATGATGATGTTGCTACCGACGCAGGGCTTCGCCTAAGCACCGCTACGATATGACCGAGGTGGAATATGGTGGAGGGGGGCACCGCACACGGCTGGGAGAGATCAACATATCAACTTGTGTGTCCATGGGGTGCCCCCTGCCCCCGTATATAAAGGAGTGGAGGAGGGGAGGGCCGGCCCTCTCTATGGCGCGCCCTAGGGAAGTCCTACTCCCACCGGGAGTAGGATTCCCCTCTTTCCTAGTACAAGTAGGAGCCCTTCCAAGTAGTAGGAGTAGGAGAGAAGGAAAGGGAAAAGAGAAGAGAAGGAAGGAGGGGGCGCCACCCCTCCCCCTAGTCCAATTCGTACTAAGGCTTGGGGGCGCGCAGCCTCCCCTCTCTCTTTCCCCTAAAGCCCAATAAGGCCCATATACTCCCCGGCGAATTCCTGTAGCTCTTCGGTACTCCGAAAAATACCCGAATCACTCGGAACCTTTCCGATGTCCGAATATAGTCGTCCAATATATCGATCTTTACGTCTCGACCATTTCGAGACTCCTCGTCATGTCCCCGATCTCATCCGAGACTTCGAACTACCTTCGGTACATCAAAACACATAAACTCATAATATTGATCGTCACCGAACGTTAAGCGTGCGAACCCTACGGGTTCAAGAACTATGTGGACATGACCGAGACACGTCTTCGGTCAATAACCAATAGCGGAACCTGGATGCTCATATTGGCTCCCACATATTCTACCAAGATCTTTATCGGTCAAACCGCATAACAACATACGTTGTTCCCTTTGTCATCGGTATGTTACTTGCCCGAGATTCAATCGTCGGTATCTCAATACCTAGTTCAATCTCGTTACTGGCAAGTCTCTTTACTCGTTCCGTAATGCATCATCCCGCAACTAACTCATTAGTCACATTGCTTGCAAGGCTTATAGTGATGTGCTTTACCGAGAGGGCCCAGAGATACCTCTCCGACAATCGGAGTGACAAATCCTAATCTCGAATACGCCAACTCAACAAGTACCTTCGGAGACACCAGAGAGCACCTTTATAATCACCCGCCATGTTGTGACGTTTGGTAGCACACAAAGTGTTCGTCCGTAAACGGAGTTGCATAATCTCATAGTCATAGAAACATGTATAAGTCATGAAGAAAGCAATAGCAAAATACTAAGCGATCAAGTGCTAAGCTAACGGAATGGGTCAAGTCAATCACATCATTCTCTAATGATTTGATCCCATTAATCAAATGACAAATCATGTCTATGGCTAGGAAACTTAACCATCTTTGATTCGACGAACTAGTCAAGTAGAGGCATACTAGTGACACTCATTTTTGTCTATGTATTCACACATGTATCAAGTTTCCGGTTAATACAATTCTAGCATGAATAATAAACATTTATCATGAACTATGGAAATAAAAATAACTTTATTATTGTCTCTAGGGCATATTTCCTTCAAAACCAACTCCATTTTTCATAGATACTGCTCCAGCACAGAGAAACCCAACTCCCACTGATAATAAGCAGATTCCAGTGGCCAAATAACTAGTCCGCTCCAGTCTAGCAAAAGAATGTAAACTCCATTCTAAGAAGCGTGTGTGTATCCTCGCATCATGAAATTTTATAGCATTCTGATCATATTTTCTACATGTTTCTTACCCATCTCTCTTTTAGAAAATAAGGTTAAATGATAGAAGACTTCCTTCATTGGTATTGTATTCGAAGAAAATATCTTGCAGGAATTCTCTGCGCTCCAATGCTGATGTGTAAATGCCTGTTGTATATCACTATATTTTTACATTAGCGTGTATTTTGTTAATCGGCGTGAATCCAACCTTTATCTGATCTAAAATTAGTTGTAGCAAAATGTTAAAGGCGCCAATGTTGATTTTTGTAAAGAAAGCTGGCTAGTAGTTTTGCATACTGAGCTGCATGAGTGTACTATCTCATATCATGCACATTACTAAATTGTAGTGCTGCTCTGGTTGCCCATTCATTCATTGTGTCAATGTTGCTTTCAGACACTTACCTTACGGCTGATGATAGCTGTGCCATATTGTGTTAATTTGGTGTTGGCTAGTTGCCCAAACGCTCACAGCCAATGTTGCTTTCCTATTATCTAACTTGGCCAATGATAGCAATGCTAGTGTGTTAATTTGGTGCAGGCTACTGAAGATAAGAAGACAAACTCTGAAAACAGCAAGGCAACCCCATTGTTTCTTTCCAATAGATCTAGGCCAGGTAATATGGCAATAACTCATGATTAATCTGTTTGGTTCCCCTCCTAATTTATGTTATGATGCAGTGGTCGAGACGCTCTCCACTATCAATAATACAAGTCTGCCAAAATCGCCATCTGAATCTGTTCAGTATCCTCTGTCTCGAATGCAACGGAAAAAATGTATGTTTGTGAACCAATTAATGGCTGAAGCAATGATGGAAATGGTGGAGGAATCAGAGGTGCAGAGTCGTGCGACACAACAACTGATCAATGTTTTCAGAGACAGTGTAGCAAAGCAGCAAGAAGTTGCACACATGCTTATGGGCGTCATCCATGCTGGGGTTGTAGGTTGTGACGTTGTAGATCGTTAGGTTCTGTTCATTTATTTGCACTGGCATCAATCTTTGATTGCCCAGTGGATGTAATTTCCTGTAATATATGTCGGATGTGCAATGTTTTTCCCTGTATGCCGTACCTTTGCTTGATCGGTTTTGGTCCTGTGCATAATTGCTAGTCGTAATGGGCTCAAATAATCTAATTTGGCCTAAAGACATGTACGAACTTCAGTGGGCCCATTAATTTAATGGGCCGTTTCCAGGCCGAAAGTTAATGGTCGGCCCTCTTAACTCCCGAGTCGTTAACAGGCCGACATCGAAGCGGGGAACAGGTGGGCCCAATTGATTTCACGGGCCGTTAACAGGCCGTTACTAAGTTCGGGCTACATATGGCCCAACTATACTGTGGGCCTTTAGCAGGCCGAAAGAGACAGCGGGCTTGTACTGGACCATGAAGAGCATGGGCCACTAAGAGGCCGAAAGTCAGGTCGTATTGTAAATGGACCAACTGTGTTGTGGGCCTTTAGCAGGCCGAAAGAGAAACCGGGCCGGTATTGGACCATGAAGGGCATGGGTCGTTAAAAGGCCAAAACTCAGGTCCGACTACAAATGGCCCAACTCATTTATGGTCCATTAACAGGCTGAAAGGCACACAGGGCCGGGAATTGGCCCAACACTTAAATGGGTCGCTAAAAGGCCAAAACTCAAGTCTGACTACAAATGGCCCAATTGATATATGGGCCGTCAATAGGCTCAAAGACACATCGGGCCGGAAATTGGCCCAACACTTAAATGGGTCGCTAAAAGGCCGAAACTCAGGTCCGACTACAAATGGCCCAACTGATTTATGGGTCGTCAATAGGCTGAAAGACACACCGGGCCGGAAATTAGCCCAACATTTAAATGGGTAGCTAAAAGGCCGAAAGATGTACATCGTGAAAATTGGCTCATCCATTGAATGGACCATTAACAGGCCGAAATCTCATCGGGCCGATATTGAGCCCAAATATATAGCGAGATGTTAACGGGCTCGAACTGACGATAGGCTGCAATGGTGTCAAATCTTTAACAGGCCATTGACGGGCCGAATTGGCACATCTCGTATGGGCCGTGGGCTTAAATGGACCTGACACAAGTAGGCCTTATATGGGCCGGCCTGCTAATTTTTACTGGGCCGACCTTTTTCACCGGAATGGGCCACTGTTGGGCCGTGCCACGTGTCGACCTATCATAGGTGCCTCCTGTCCAATGAGTGGATGACATCTGTCCCAACGGTGAGGCAACACGTGTTTCCTCCGGCCAATGATGATTTTACACGTGGAAAATCCCCATTGGTCCGGGCTGTTAACGGGTTATCGGATCCAAAACCGGACCCAATAGCTTAACGACGTTCCATTACGGTGGATGCCACGTGTCGATCACCCTTGACGAAAAGCACTTCAGGACGCGATTTATCATCATGGAAGTGGACACTTCGTGATGATAATTTTGGTAATGTCATGGAACACTTCTACGACAAAGACAGTATGACTATCTTGACTCTGTCATAAAATCATCATGGATGTACATGCATGACAAAAAACGCGACCTACTGTCACAAACACGTATCATCACGGAAGTGTATTTTTTTGTAGTGTCAGTATAAAGGTCCTGTCTGGCTTCTCGTCGAATGTAGAGGGAATATAAAGAGACATCGTGGGAGTGGAGGGCAAGATAGACATGTCTGAAGATTATGAAAAGTTTCATGAAATTCCTCCCTTCAAAGTCAAGGCTGACCCAAGCACCCTATTAAACGATGAAGATTATCCATGGTTACGGCGCAATAAGCAAAGGACACAAGCGAAGAAAAAGTGAAGACTTTCTCTCCACAACTATTATGATGATGCCTTTGATCTAGAATATCGATGTAACAAACGAGTTTTCCGTATGAAACCCTGATACTTCGAAAGAGATTGTCCGTTTTGTACACGAAGTGCATCCAGTTTTTGCCGTAACCCTCTCAACTTTTTAGCACATGCTATTTGGGTGAAATGATGATACCATGCCAACTTTCAACCTTTTCAGAGTTCATTTGTAGCGCTTTTCAATTTCAGGGTCATTTAGCTCAAAAAAATTAGTAAATGCATGAAAAATAACAAATGAAGTCAGAAAGGGTTGAAAATTGATGATGTGGCTTTGAATGGTGCATTTTGAACACACAAAAAGTCTGAAGTTCAAATAAGATCAAAAAAATAAAATCCCTTTGTAACAGATGAGTTTTTGTCTAAAACCTTGATACTTCGAAAGAGATTGTCCATATTGTACACGAAGTGCATCCAGTTTTTCCCGTAACCCTCTCAACTATTTAGCACATCCTATGTGGGTGAAATGATGATACCATGCCAACTTTCAACCTCTTCAGAGTTCATCGAAGTGCTTTTCAATTTCAGGGTCGTTTAGCTCAAATAATGAACTAATATGAAAAAGAATGATCTAGAAAACTTTTATGTAACTCTAATAGAAAAATAATAAACTAAAAGAATGAACTAGAAAACTTTAATGAAACTCTAATAGAAAAAAGAATGAAGTAGAAAACTTTAATGAAACTCTAATAGCAAAAGGAATCAACTAAAAAGCTTTTATAAACCTCTAGTATTATTAAAAATAAAATTATATAAAATTTATGCAACTAAAATTATCAAAGTATTTTCTGTTCAAAACATTATAAGCAAAAAGAATTTTCATAAAATAAATAAAAAGCAAAAAAGAAAATAAAATAGATAAGTAGAAACAAAATAAAATAAATAAGTAGAAACAAAACAAAATAAAATAAACCTTAATAAAATAAAATAAGAAAACTTTAATAAAATAAATAAAAATCGCAACAGTAAAAAAAAGAAAAACTGGGAAAAAATAAAAAAATATCACCTACTGGGCCACCACGGCCTGAATACGACTAGGAACCCAGCTAGTTGGGCCAGGATTCAGGCCCGTAGAAGGCCCAACAGGCCCATAGGCATAGCAGTGTGAGATTAGGCCCAAAGGCCTACAATTCAGAGGAGTTCGAGAGAGATGGCAGGGCGGCGCTGATAAACAGGTGCGGCAGGTCCTCAGCTAGCGAGGTGGGACTAAACATCCCACCGCACTGCAAGCTTTTGCAGGCGCAGGCCTTTGGTCCCGGTTGGTGCACCAACCGAGACCAATGCCAACCTTTAGTCCCGGTTGGTGCCACCAACCGCGACCAAAGGTCTCTTTTCAGCAGCCCAAAGGGCGGGAAGCAGAGATTTGGTCCCGGTTGGTGGCACCAACCGGGACATATGCTTCATGTATATATAGCAAACAATTAGAAAATTTCAGTTTTCATCTAGCAGTTGCCCCCGACGATGCGCGCGCGCGGACCTCCTCAACGCCGCCAGGCTGCCGGACTCCGTCACCGTTGCCCCCGCCTCGGAGCCCACGCCGACTCCGTCCGCTGCCAGCGCCGTCGCCGCCGCCGCCGTGCCCTGCCCCTCGCGCCCCTCAGACGTCAGACGTCGTCGTTGCCCATGCCCCTGCCCCAAGACGCCTGCCTCCGCCGCCTGTGTCACCATCGCCCACCTGCCGACGCCTCGCCGCCCCGCCGCCGCCGCCCGGCTCTTTTTTTCATTTTTTCATATATGTATTTTTTCCATGTATATATACTTGTAATTTGTACAAATTATTATGTATAGTCACATGTACTAAATTATTAAATTACAGAGTAAAAATTTTCTATATGAAGAATGCATTAGGCAAAACCTTTACTTTTTGACTAAATTTTCTATTTGGACATTTCTTTAAAAAACCAAGCAATACTACTTTATTTGAACATTCTCTGATTTAGGTTAGTGCATTAGATGTTAGGTTAGTGTGCATTTTAGATTAGTTGAATTAGATGTTTTTAGTAAGTGTTTAATATAATTAGTTAGAAAATAATAGAACTAGTTAAACTAGTTTATTTTTAGTAAGTACTATTTTATTTTATTTATAGTAAGTGCTTAGTAGTTGAACTAGTTGATTTAATAAAACTACTTTATTTTACTATAGAAGTAGTTTATTTTTAGTAAGTACTACTTTATTTTATTTATAGTAAGTGCTTAGTAGTTGAACTAGTTGATTTAATAAAACTACTTTATTTTACTATAGAAGTAGTTTATTTTTAGTAAGAAAATTAATAGAACTAGTAATTTTTTTAGTTAAAGCAATTATTCCCGCATCGACGTCGAAGATGCCCATCCCGCATCCTCGTTGTCGACTCGGGGGAGGAGGCCTGCTTGATCAGAGGGGCCATGTCCGGGACTGGGCTCCGTCGGGCTGGTATTGGGAGGTGCTATCTTCCGGGGGGCGTAGCTTGGTGAGGAGCCAGCCCGTTGTTGACCCAAACCTTGTTTGGTGGCGGTCGCGTGGGCCAGTGATGGCGCCGAGGCTTCCGGACACCGCGGAGGTGGTAAGTCACCGTGTCAGCAAGGAGGACGAGCACGTCCGTCGCTACATGGTTGCGTTGGAGGGCAGGTTCAATAATACCTGGCAGGTTCTTCAGGGATCTCACTTGAGCTATGATCCTGTGATGGTTCCTTCTCTTTGGGTGTCCACCGCCCGCGCCGATACCCGTCGGGCGCTACGGTTCTAGCTGTATTAGCGATGCTATATGTATGATACTATTCGAGGTGTATTAGTGATAATATTCGATGATGTATGAACGCAAGAGATGATGTAGTTTTTCTTATTGAATGCATGCTAATTTGAATACTAATTTATTTTACGATTTGGTTTTGCTTAAAAAATGCTCAAATTGGAAAACTACTCCTACTTTGAATGCTAAAATTGGAGAGCACTATGCAAGGCGTATGCATTTGATTAGTTGATAGCTTATAGGGTTTTTGTTTTTGCAGAAATATAGGATCCCCCTCCATCATCCCCGCCGTCGTCCCCGTCACTGACCCCCCTCCGACCTCGAGGTGAGACCAGCCAAATCTCCATGTCAATATGAGTCCTATAAGATATTTTGAAATGTTTTTGCTCATATTTTCAACCATTGAAATGTAATGGCCATCAAGTTTGAATACTCATATGATGTAGATAAAAACATGTATTTTTCCGTTCCGGCAAATTCCCGGCGCTCGATATGTCCTTTTTTAGAAAGATAATTAAACGATATTTCGGGTTGACTTTAAGTTTGTCGAGTCTCCACCATATACGAGAGGACGAAGAACCCCGACTATTGTCGTTGGGGTAGCTTCTCCTTCGTTCCCGTGTTCTAGACAATTTGATGTAATGCACTCAGGAACGAAAGGAGGAGCTACCATCACCGACGGTTGCAAATGTCAGAGAGGAATCAGTGAGGGAGAGTCTCCACCATATATGAGAGGACGAAGAATCCGGACTGTTGTCGTAGGGGTAGCTTCTCCTTCATTCCCGTGTGCTAGACAATTTGGTGTAATGCACTCGGGAACGAAAGGAGGAGCTACCATCACCGATGGTCGAATATACACCACGTGAGCTGAGAGTTTTCAAGAAAAGACACGACAGACCGATAGTCAAACCGTGATGAATAATAATGTTCTAATTTGTTTTTGTAGTACATATATTTAATTGTACAAGTTTAATCTTTGAATTATGAACATAGGAAATGTCGTACTCGGACGATGAAAGTCTCCCGGGGGAGTGCTCCTGGTGCAACAACGACCGAGGTCTGTGCGACAGGTGCCCTCACCGATTTAAGATCGGCGCTTCAAATTAAGCTCCGTGGAGACCTTCGATGTTGAAACGGTACGCAACGACGACAAGTGTTTTTTTCGTAATTAAGCATGACTTCAACTATTTAAAAATGTAATTTTCATCTTTTACAATTCGACTAGCTTATCCCATGCCATGCAAGACGCTACGTCTTGGAGAGGATGGGTTTTGAAGACCATGAAAGTTTTGAAATGAAGAAAATTCACCTAAGGACCCATCATGGTATGGATTTTGAAGTAAATCTGTACAATTCTCAGAGCGTAACCCATTTTGGTTGCCCAAATTGGGAAGCACTTTGCAAGATGTATGGTTTTTATGAGAATATGCTTGTCACCATGGATCTTGGTGATTGAGGGAGTCCTGGATTAGGGGGTGTCCGGATAGCCGGACTACCATCATCATCCAAACTATCATCTGCCGGACTATCATCATCGACCGGACTCCAAGACTATGAAGATACAAGATTGAAGACTTCTCCCCGTGTCCGGATGGGACTTTCCTTGGCGTGGAAGGCAAGCTTGGCGATATGGATATGTAGATCTCCTACCATTGTAACTGACTCTATGTAAACCTAGCCCTCTCCGGTGTCTATATAAACCGGATGGTTTTAGTCCGTAGGACTACAACATCATCAACAACCCTTACAATCATACCATAGGCTAGCTTCTAGGGTTTAGCCTCCTTGATCTCGTGGTAGATCTACTCTTGTAAACATCCACAATATCAATATCAATCGAGCAGGACGTAGGGTTTTACCTCCATCAAGAGGGCCCGAACCTGGGTAAAATATCGTGTCCCTTGTCTCCTGTTACCATCCGCCTAGACGCACAGTCGGGACCCCTACCCGAGATCCGCTGGTTTTGACACCGACATTGGTGCTTTCATTGAGAGTTCCTCTATGTCGTCACCGATAGGCTTGATGGCCTCTTCAATCAACAACGACGCAGTCCTGGGTGAGACTTTTCTCCCGGACAGATCTTCAGATTCGGCGGTTTCGATCAAGGGCCAACTCGCTGGCCATCCGAGCAGATCGAAGTTACGCCCGGCCGTCGTCAGGTTTGAAGCCTAAACTTCACGGCCGATATCCGGGGACTTGATCTTCGATGGATCTGAGCCACACCGAGCGTGCGCGCTGTCACGATGGGCATGACCTAACTCGCCACGGACAGCGCTTTGAGGTCAAGATATGAATCCGCCCGACCCATAGTCCGGAGCCGATCGCCGGATCGAGGATGGATGGCTGGACACCGCCGAGCTGCAACTTCTACGGCGATGGAGCCAACACTTACCTTATCCCGCATAAAGCCCATGACTCCGAGGTGCCGACTCTCTGCGGACTCAACCTCCTGCGCCCCTGCCAATAATCCGATTGGGCGCCGACCATGGAATTCACCGCTGCGGACATCTTTCAAGACTTCGCCCTTCGCGATATCATAAATTCACTGAAGCATCTCTCGCTATCCGAAGAGCCCTGGCCGAACTACAGCCAGGATGGTTGGGACGCGGACGACGAAGAAATTCAGAGCCCACCCACCACCCACTTCGTAGCTACCGTCGACGATTTAACCGACCTACTCGACTACGACTCCGAAGACATCGACGGTATGGACGACGATGCCGGAGACTACCAAGAACCAGTGCCTATAGGACACTGGAAGACCACCTCGTCATACGACATATACATGGTGGACACCCCAAAAGATGGGGACGACGAAGAAGCAACAAAGGCCGATTCCTTAAAGGAACAGCCCAAGCGCCGACGTCAGCGGCGCCGCTCTAAATCCCGCCACGGCAAGAATGGAGATTCCGGCACAGGAGATAATAACACCCCCAAAAGTGCCCGAAGACAACCCCCTCCAGCACGATCCAGCGCAGGAGGAGGCAGAAGCAAGCCCTCACGAGAGGGCGGCATTTAAGAGGTCGAGGATGACAATTACTTACCTCCTCCGGAGACGAGGCAAGCCTCGGCGACGCATTTAATCGTCGTGCTTGAGGATCCCGTCGAACAAGAGCGTTTCAGACGCAGGCTAATGGCCACGGCAAATAGCCTAAAGAAAAAGCAGCAACAGCTTCAAGCTGATCAAGACCTGCTAGTCGACAGATGGACCGAGGTCCTCGCGGCCGAAGAGTATGAACTCGAATGCCCCTCCAAAAGTTACCCAAAACGCAAGTTGCTCCCCCGATTAGAGGAGGAGGCATACAAACCTGCATCACCAGCGACACTGTCGGCAGACCGACCACCTTGTGGCCGCGACAGAGGCGTGCAAGCCCTCCACCAAAACCGCACCCGGCATCGCTCAAAAAGCATGAAGCCACGGGGGAACGCGCCGGACTTACGGGATATATTGGAGGACAAGGCAAGACAATCCAGATCTATCTATGGATCACGTGGGCGCCCCAAGACCCACGACGAATACCGTCGCGCCGGATATAACTACTCCGGCCGGGCCGAACACAGCAGAAAACGCTCTCGAGCTACGTCGCGATATTGCTCAATACAGAGGCGCCACACACCCACTATGCTTCACTGACGAAGTAATGGATCATCAAATCCCTCAAGGGTTTAAACCCGCTAATATCGAATCCTACGATGGCACAACAGACCTGCGGTTTGGATTGAGGATTATCTTCTCCATATACACATGGCCCGCGATTTACGATCTTCACGCCATCAAATATCTCCCGCTCAAGCTTAAAGGACCAGCTCGGCATTGGCTTAACAGCCTGCCCGCAGAGTCAATTGATGTTGGGAAGACACGGAAGCCGCATTCTCGACAACTTCCAGTGGCACGACAAAGCGACCACCGGACGCAGATGACCTAAGCCACATAATCCAGCAGCTGATTTAATCGGACAGCAATTCGGACACGGTTCTTAACAAAGAAAACCAAATCGTTGATCGTCCGGATGCAGAGGCCCTCGCTGCCTTCAAACATAACATCCGCGACGAGTGGCTGGCCCGCACCTAGGACAGAGAAGCCAAATCCATGGCAGCCCTCACATTACTCATGACCCGCTTCATGCGGGAGAGGATAGCTGGCTAGCTCGCAGTAACAACCTCAGCAAAAACGTTGGCAGTCCGGATACCAAGGACCGCAATGGCAGGTTGCGTCGAAACAAAAATAAACGTCGCATTAACAGCGACAACAATGAGGATACGGCAGTCAACGCCGGATTCCGAGGCTCCAAGCCCGGTCAACGGAAGAAGCCATTTAAAAGAACCACTCCGGGCCCGTCCAATTTGGACCGAATACTCGACCGCTCCTGTCAAATACATGGAACCCCGAACAGCCAGCTAACCACACCAACAGAGATTGTTGGGTCTTCAAGCAGCAGCAAATTAATCGCCGAAAACAGGACAAGGGGCTACACAGCGATGACGAGGAAGAGACCCGCCGCGAACAACAGATTTACAAAAGGGATTCCCCCCTCAAGTTCGGACGGTAAACATGATATACGCAACGATATTCCCAAGAGGGAGCGGAAGTGCACTAAGGGACCTATACGCAATGGAGCCATCGCCTAAAATTCAACCCATGGTCCTCTTGCCTGATCACTTTCGATCGAAGAGACCATCCGACCAAGATCCGCCATGGCGGATTCGCCGCATTGGTTTTAGACCCAATCGTCGATGGATTTCACCTCACGAGAGTCCCGATGGATGGCGGCAGAGCTTGAACCTGCTTTATCGGATACAAGGCGCAAGATGGGCATAGACCCTTCAAGGATTAAACCTACAAAGACAACCTTCAAAGGTGTCATACCAGGTGTCGAGGCCAATTGTACAGGTCGCTTACATCGAAGTGGTCTTCGGATCCCGGATAATTTCCGGCGAGGAGTTAATCTTCGACATAGTCTCGCTCCGCAGCGGCTATCACGCTCGCTCGGACGAACCGCTTCGCAAAAATTCAACGCGTGCCGCATTATGCATACCTTAAGCTCAAGATGCCAGGCCCTCGTGGAGTCATCACGGTCAATGGAAACACGGAACGCCCCTCCGAACGGAGGAACATACAGCGCTCTCGCGGCAGAAGTACAGAGCAGCCTTTTAAGGCATTTCTCGAGTCCGCCGCTAAACGACCGGACACGACCAAACGCACCGGAGCAACATCAACCAAGACCACCGCACGCTCCGAGCATCGCCAGAGCAATGCGGCCTCAACCCCAGCCCTCGCAAAATTGTAAGAGAAGCTCTCCGCGTACATAATTACGCCTTGGAGATACCATGGGCATAGGGGGAAAGGCACAACCACAACAGACCCAGAGTGCGGTTCGACCACACCAGGGGCTCCCAAGTGTGTCGCTCTTTTTTTTTATTTTTTTTTCTCTTTTTTATACAGAACTATGTCCGGCGGCGACCCTGCCGAACTCATGATGCAACAGCCAGGGAAGGACAAAGGCCGCGACGTACACTCAGGTGGTCTCCATCACGAGCATTAAATTTGTTAAATACAACATTCCGCGGCCTACCCCTGGAGGGAGATGCTTTTAATTCGTCCAATCCCTTGCTTCCCGCACTATTTCTATCATTCCGCACTCATAGAATATCTTCTCGAATAAAATGCAGCATTTTTTTGCCTATAATTGCATTATATATACATATATGTTCATTTACGACATGTTGCATCCAGACATTTTGGTACGGCCAAATACACCAGGGCTTATGTTCTCCGATTATGGTGTGATAAAGTCCGACACTTTCACAAGTGCGGCACCCGAACTTATAGCATTATATGAATCGGCTCCAATCATGTCTTGGGTCAATAGTTTGGTTTGCCCGGCTCCCATGTTTGGCACCTTACGCCCGTTCTATCGGCTAAGGTAGCACTGGGAGAACCACTGCGATTGCGCCCGGTTGAGCTGGGTTAACGCCTCGGTGGAGAAAGCTAAAACTGACTGTCATGATAAGGCGAGAGACTGGTCGCTGTTCGAGAGGTCCTTCGGTCCTTAAAGACCTCACGCCGCTCGAGCGAAGTTCGGATTATGTCCGACGAAGGCGTGATAGCGCCCCAATTCGTCCTCCGAATACTAGGGGCTTCACCAAATTTAAAATTATAGAATTCTATGGCTAAGTGAGACTGTTCAAGCAGTATAAGTCCGGTTGCCTTGTTCGTTGTGTTGAGCGCCTCCTAGATGGACCCAAAATGGGAACAAGAGTGCTCAAGTTTATCCCAACACCCCAAAGACTCGTGGCATGAGGGCTGAAGCCGACGACTTGCCATCTCTCGATTTAATAAACGGCCGCATGAAGGTAATATTTTAAATTAACAAGCGTTGCTTAGCGATATGAACAAAGTTTTCAGCGCACAGGATAACACATTGCGAATTTACTCAATAATTACATCCTCGGGCACTCATCCCCAATCTTGCGGCACCCTTCAAGACAGCCTTATAGTACATTTCGGCGACGATGTTCCTTGCCCGCTGGTGGCGCGTGCTGATTAGCTTCTCCGCATCCAGCTTGCCCCAATGCACCTTTGCGCGGGCAAGGGCCCGACGAGCACCTTCAATACAAAGCGAGCGCTTGATAACCTCCACCCAGGGGCACGATCCACCAGCCGTCGCACGAGGCGAAGTAGCTCCTGTGCATGGCCTCTCCAGCCACAGCCGGACTATGAGGCCCTTCATGGCCTGCTCGGCCACCTTAGAAGCTCGACCAGCTGCTTCACTGGTCGCTAGGGGCACTGGATGGCCGGTCTCAAAGATATCGAGACCGAAGACCTTCTCCGCTGAGCTCCGTCCTCGGCTCGGTAGAATGCGGCGACATCGACACGCCGAGGCAGATCTGCAAACGCCTCGAGAGCTCCGAATTCGGTAAGTAACACGTAATTTACATTCACATGCTTGCTTTGCATGAAAAATGCCTTACCCGCCGCTATCTTCCTCATCAACTCAATCTCTGAAGGGACTTATGGGCCTCGGCCTTGGCAGTTTTAGCACTTTCGAGAGCCGAGGCAAGCTCGGACTCTCGAGTCTTTGAGTCACGCTCCAAACTCTCATGCTTTTCCATGAGTGCACGGAGCTCTTGCTGAACCACCGCCACCCGCGCCTCCTGCTTTTCTCGCTCTGCCCGCCCGTGGCCGCATTATGTTCGCCACGGACACGGCCTCCTTCGTGGTCGCCACCTCGCTCGTGGCCCCCGCAGCACCCATGTTATCCTTGTTATTTTTGTTGCAACCTAAATCCTTTTCTCAGAAGATACAAGTTCAAAGTGGTGTTACTCACCTTCTTTGTCCCGAGCTGCTTCTGGCGCTGCCGAGCTCTTGCTCGGACCGCCGAGCTCTGCTTCACAGCACCGACCTCCGCAGCAAGTCTTGGAGGTCAGCAAAGATAGCCTGCAACCCATATTGACATAATTTTTAGCAACCCTGCGTATATCTTTTTTAGATCCTCACCGCTTTTCTTTCCAACACCGAACCGAGCATCGGGGCTACTGTCTATGCGGTATTACATTGCATATTTTAACTTCTTACCTCAAAGCCCGATAGAAGGCTATGCAGAAGCTTCGGTCAGCCCGCTCTTGGCGAAGCTGCACTTTTCAATCACCGCACTCATAATAGTGCGGTGTTCTTCCTCGATGGAAGCGCTCTGCAGCGCCTCAACAAATTGCTCGGCGCCCGTTGGGCGGAAGCCGCCGCGCCACGGTCTTGCCCTTCGCTCGAAGGGCCGCCGGCGGACTCGGAACCACTCGCGGGTTCTCGATGTGGAGTCCGGCGAAAGTCCGGAGGACGCCTTGTGGCGCCCGAGCCTCCCCGATGGGTCCTTCTGGGATCCAACTTGGCGTCCTCGGTGTCGCGAGGGGTGGAGGCGGTCGAGATGGAGTCTACATCCGACGGAGCCAACGACCCGCCGATGAAGCGGGAGATCATCACCGGCCGGACTACAGCAACATGCGGCATCGAATGACACTATGTGACGCAAAAAGAAATTATAAACCATTCAGGAATCCAGATACTTACGATCTCGCGGAGGCCTGGCCCTTGAAGGCCATTCTTCCTCGCCAACGTTGATGTTGGCGGAGCTGTCCGGGAATAGTCCTTCCCTCTTGGACCCTTCGGCCTCCCCTGCTCGGGAGCCTTCCTCTCCTCTCTCCTCCTCCGGAGAGAGTCCTCTTCCTCCTCATTTTCGGGAGGAGTCTGCCCGAGTCGTCGGACACTGAAAACGGGCACTCTTTGAGCACCCGTGGCCTCCTTCTTGGTTTTCTTCTCCGGCACCACGCAGGGTGCCGGAACCAGCAGCCTCGCTAGACGAAGCGTCTCATGGATTTTTCGCATAGGAGCCGGACAGTAATCTGCTCCGCCTTCCTCATCCAGTCTGTCAAAGGAAAAGGGAAATTAAAACCTGCATAGAGTCAAACTATGAAAACAAGTGTCCCGTAAAGGGGTAGAATCACTTACCTCGTCGGCTGGCGCTGCGAAAGAAATCCGCGATCTTGATCGCGGATGGATGCGGGGCTTCGCGCCTTGAACAACACCTTCCAGCGCCTTCAGACGTCATGTCAAGAGCTTGCTCAGCGCCTGGTGCTGTTCCGGATCGAACTCCCACAGATTGAATGCCCGCTCTTGGCATGGGAGTATCCGCGGACGAGCATGACTTGGACCACGTTAACCAGCCCGAGCTTCTTCACCACTTCTTGATACTGTGCTTGGAGTCCCGTCGCCCTCCGAACTACCCCACAAAGAAGACCTTCTCTTTCCAGGAGGTGAGCTGCGTGGGGATACCAGATCTAAACTCGGGGCCGCCCATGTAGGGTCACGCTGCTCGGTGATATAGAACCACCCCGATTGCCACCCCTTGACGGATTCCACGAAGGCCCTTCAACTAAAGGACGTTGGGCATCTTGCCCAACATGGCACCTCGGCACTCCGCTTGAGTGCCCTTCACTACCTTCGCTTGACATTGAAGGTCTTGAGCCACAAGCGAAGTGGGGCTGGATGCGAGGAAGGCCTCGCACCGACGATAAACGCCGAGATGTTGAGGATGAAGTTCGCGCGGATCATGGAAATCCAGGCGTGTAGAACATGAGCCCCGGACAAAGGGATGCAGTGGAAAGCCCATCCATGGAGGAAGTGGGGAAGAAAGACGACCCTCTCATGGGGCCTGGGGTGGGGATGAGCTGCCCTCGTCGGGCAGCCGGTGCACGATATCGCCGGAAAGGTATCCGCGCCCTTGCAGTTTGGCGATGTGCTCCTCCTTAACGGTGGAGGCCAACCATTTACCTCCGCTCCGGACATGGTCGGAGAAGGTTGAGACGAGATGCGCGAACTTGGGCGCTGGAGCTCGAAAAGCGGAGATGGATAAGCAAAGGAGGAAGAAGGCGAGGTGAGAAGGTGAATCTTATCCCTTATATGGGCGGGCGAAGTCTTACGTGTCCCCACCGCCCGGTAAAACTCGCTAACTCCCAAGCGCCACCATCAATGACGCGTTGGGTTACCCACGTCCGTATTGAAGAGAATCCGGATTAAGGGAAACACGATCTCGCTTCGACAAGACGTGCCAAGAAACCGCCGCTAAATGCGCCGAGGTGGTAAAGTAAAAACGGTTTAAATAATGGCTTGGTAGTGGCGTGACGTCATGCCACGTAAAACGCCGCAGATTGAACTTGTGTATATATTATTATTCTCTACGGTGGAATGTGGAATTTATTTTGCGAGCTGGACACTATCCCGGTGTTCACAATCTTCTATCATTTGAGGAGGAACCCGCCTTGCAATGCCAAGCAATATACGCCGGATTTATCGTCATTGAAGCCTGGTTCAGGGCTCCGAGGAGTCCTGGATTAGGGGTGTCCGGATAGCCGGACTACCATCATCACCGAACTATCATCCGCCGGACTATCATCATCGACCGGACTCCAAAACTATGAAGATACAAGATTGAAGACTTCTCCCCGTGTCCGGATGGGACTTTCCTTGGCGTGGAAGGCAAGCTTGGCGATACGGATATGTAGATCTCCTACCATTGTAACCGACTCTATGTAACCCTAGCCCTCTCCGGTGTCTATATAAACCGGATGGCTTTAGTCCGTAGGACTACAACATCATCAACAACCCTTACAATCATACCATAGGCTAGCTTCTAGGGTTTAGCCTCCTTGATCTCGTGGTAGATCTACTCTTGTAAACATCCACAATATCAATATCAATCGAGCAGGACGTAGGGTTTTACCTCCATCAAGAGGGCCCGAACCTGGGTAAAACATCGTGTCCCTTGTCTCCTGTTACCAGCCGCCTAGACGCACAGTTCGGGACCCCCTACCCGAGATCCGCCGGTTTTGACACCGACAGTGATCCTGACATCGAGGAAGACAATATGGACATTTGAATCCTTGTTGATACGCTTCCAATTCTACCGCTATGTGAGTTTCTCAAACATAGTTATTAGCTAATTTATACTGTTTATTTCAAAATAGTTGACAACTTATTTCCATTGATAGCTTATTTTCATTATTCAAACAATGTGCGGAAGATGGTAGAAAAAACCCACTACACCGATGGCTCCGAATTAACTTATGAAGAAAAAAATCATCTGATCACATTTTGGACTTACCTAGAGAATTACAATACCTATTATGATACTCCTCCAAATTATGGTCAATACGTGCCACTAGTGCACGTGTTGAACCACGGTAACTTCTATGGAGATACTCTTGTAAGATTTATTTTTACTATTACGACATCCGTGCATCTTTTGCATACTTCTAAAACTAGTACATCATTGCTAACTACGAAGTTATTACTATGTTTTTCAACAGAAAATCCCGATGGATTGTGTACCTCATTTGATGTATCAGAATGGTCGCCTTGATGTTTTGAACATACAGTCAGGTCATCCTACGAATCTCACCTGTCCATACCGTATTTCTAAAACCGGTGAACACGTGCTAATCAAAGAATTGAAAAAATGTATGGACAGTCGTAAGGAGGTTCTTGGAAGCAAAAGGAAGCGAAGCGCAAGAATTGGAGACAGAATGATCTCCATTCTCCATAATGGAGAGTCAGGGCCTATATTGTTTTATACTATTTTACCTTAAAGAGGGTATTTAGGTCCTACCTAATACTGATGATCATGTGCTAAGAACAATTAAGTTGGGTTGGTTCGATGACTATGAGGATGATGATTGTATGACTTGTTATTAATAACGAGTAGAAGTTGTATGATGATAATTAGTAGGACTTGTTATTATGATGATGCATGAGGCGAGCATGAAGAGTTATTATATATCAGTGGGTGAAATGAACACGGATTGAATTGAAGTGAAGGCAACATGTGGTGCATGTCGAAAGTAGTACTAATCCAAACTTGATCAAGTTAGGATTAGTATTACTTTCGACATGCACCACATGTTGCCTTCACTTCAATCTAAGCCATGTTTAGGCATAGCAGTAGCGTTAGTAAACCAAGCACGGAGATAAGAGAGGACACTTCTCTCTATTAGCTAGCTAACACCCTAAATTAACCCCCCAAAACCCCCTAAACCACCCCCTTAAAAAAACAAAAACCTTAGCTCCTCCCAGCTGCTGACGCGCGGATGCCTTTTGGTCTCGGTTGGTGCTACCAACCGGGACCAAAGGCCCTCCTGCCTGGGCTCACTGCAGCGGCAACGTGGAGGCCCATCTGTCCCGGTTGACGTAAGAACCGGGACTAAAGGTATAGGGCTTTAGTACCGACCCTTTAGTCCCGGTTCCCCAACCGGGATAAATGGGCCTTACGAACCGGGACAAATGTCCATTTTTCTACTAGTGATACATGATCATTGCCTTGGATATCGTCATAATTATTTGCTCTACTTCAATTGCCCAACAGTAATTTGTTTACCCACCCTATGTTATTTTCTTGAGATAAGCCTCTAGTGAAATCTACGGACCCCGGGTCTATTATCTATCATATTAAAACCAAAAATACCTTGCTGTACTTTTTCCTTATTTATTTTATTTTGTGTTTTTGCTACATCTATCTATCAAATCTCATACAATTTAATCTATCTCAATACCGAGGAGGGATTGACAACCACTCTTACGCGTTGGGTTGCAAATATTTGTTATTTGTGTATAGCTGATGTTTACATAGTGTTGCTTGGTTTCTCCTAGTGGATTGATAATCTTGGTTTCATAACTAAGGAAAATACTTACCGTGGCTATGCTGCATCATCCTCTCCTCTTCGGGAAATTACCAACGCAGATACATGCAATCAGAAGATGCCACCTAAGCCGCTCCATTGATTTTGTAACCCATCGTCCGTGCGTGTAGCATTGCCCACAAATATAGGATTATGCTGCACTCCCAAAAAGCGGCTGGACATGATAAAAAAATTGGGTGTCAACCAGCTTACAGCGACCTTCGCAAAAGGCTCTAATACACTCTCATTTGAAAATACTGTGATTTTGTACGCTACACTAAAAAAACAAAAATTGGCTCATTTTGAAATACATATTAGTCTAGGTTTTGTTGTCACATGTGAAAGAATATTGTTATAAAATTTTGCACGTACATAGTGTACATGTGTATGTGCATTCATATTTATTTTCTATTCTTTTGTGTTATATAAATATCGTATTTTAATATCGGGCTGCCTAGAGCTCGTCATCCATTAGCATTTTTTGAGTTGGAGACAACGTGAAAGATCGTGGATGTCGCTTAGGGGGTGGAATAGGCTTGAACAAATGCAAAATAAAACTAGTGTTTAATTTGTCAAGCACAAAACATAAAATAATTAGGCTCACCTATGTGCACCAACAAAGTATGCTAAGTAAGATAAACAAATAAGTGATAGCAAGATATATGACAAGAAACAATATGGCTATCACAAAGGAAAGTGCATAAGTAAATGGCTCAGGTAGGAGATAACCGAGGCATGCGGAGACGACGATGTATCCCGGAGTACACACCCTTGCGGATGCTAATCTCCATTTGGAGCGGTGTAGAGGTACAATGCTCCCCGAGAAGCCACCAGGGTCACCGTAATCTCCTCACGCCCTTGCACAATGCAAGATGTCGTGATTCCACTAAAGGACCCTTGAGCACCGAACCTATACAATAGGCAACCCTTGAGAGCGGTAATCGAACCCGTACACTTTGACAACCCTTGGGGGCCGTTACCGGAACCCGTACAAATTGCTCGGGGCAATCTTCACAAACTAATTGGAGACCTCGACGTTTGCTTGGAGCTTTACACCATAATGATTGAGTTCCGAACGCACCAACCGTCTAAGGCACCAAAGCAAATGTATTCAAAAGTGGGGATGTTTCAAAGTCCTTGTCACAAGGAACACAAATGCAAAAGAAATATAAATTAGTCTTTCAGTTTAGAAGATATAAAAAAATTAAATGCACAAACTAAAAAAAACATTAGAGATTGGGTGAGTGGGGCATTCATTCTCTGTCAGAAATTGTACATAAAGGCATGCAGTAATTAAACTGTAGTCATGAAAGCTGGCTTCTCCGTCGCTCTGGCCAAAGCCACACAGACAGGGTCTTTAAATATCCTGCGCTCGGTAACAGTGGTGTGTGCGCATACAAAAAGAAGGAAGGTCATGTACCGGTGCCGTGGTGGCACCCTTGTCTGGCTCGGCGCTATGCGTTCGCGCCAGATTACGACCGCATGTGGCTCCCTCGGTCGTCTCTCCTGCTCGGCCCTGAGCTTTGTAACAAGTTCTCTTCACCGCCAATCACCTTTTCATCATCAGAAAAATAAAACCATTCACGCTGCAACAATCATCCTTTTCTTTTTTTTTGTTGTTGCGGGGAGCAACAATCATGTTATGATCAGCATATCGAACCTAACCAGTCAACTGTGTGTCGATGTAGCACCAAATCCAAAGAGAAAATTGCTTCTATACCATCGACAACCTCTGCAATAGCTCATTTGCCATCCAACAAAGCTGCAGTGCTTATATACCAAACGCAAACGAATTCTATTGACTATATACCACTAGCAGTTAGTTTAGTGTATCCTCAATCTGGTAAGTGGCTAAAATGACCGTCCTGCCCTCAATGGCAAATAAGGAAACAACTCTAAAACATGTCCAGAAAAAAAATTGACAGCACTCCCTCTATTTTCAGCATTCCAGCAAATATAAGTGACTATCTAACAATTCCAGCATATAAGTAATTCCAGCAACAGAGTAATATTCTCAAGAAAATTCATATCATTTAGAAGAGATTCAGGAAACACCATATTAAATCACGCACAATCAATAGCAACTTCACATCATCCAGAACCAAAATAGCACAACCGAAATATCTTGTTCACACAAGCAAGTCTCTAAATAAAATAGCATACACATGAAGAGCTGCGATACATATAATACGCGAGATTTTAAAGAATTTCACAGCTTCAACTTTTTTTTGCTTCGACTGGCCATTGCTTGGCTGTTAGGCACAACTCTCTTCTTGCTTCGAGTCCCCATTGCAGGGCTGTCAGGCGCAGCAGATATGACTTTTGATCTACATCAAATTTTTTGATTACATACTAGATTTAGAGGTAGTCTTCGATGATGTACAGGTACACTCACAGAATATAAGTAAATTTGGTGCAGTCTTTATACCTTCTAGATTTAGAGGTACACTCACAGAATATAAGTAATTGGTGCAGTTTTCATACCTTCTAGATTTCGAGGTAGTCTTCGATGATGTAGACTTGGCAACATCGTCTTGAATTGCATCACTTGGACATGAAACTAGAGCTAGTGCAGTTTCATTTTCACTTGGACACGGAAGTAGAGGTAGTGTACCATTGGTTGCTTGATCTGATGTTGTACAAATAGCTTTTGTAATGGGTTTTTTCTTTCTTTTGTCCCAGCATGAGTTTCACATATTATAGCTTAATTAAGACAAGAGTAAGGTGGAACCGAAATCTCATATTGAAATAGCAAGTACCTTTTTTGCTTTGCTACTTCTGCATAGGCTTCTAGTGCTTCAGGAGCAGCATCTTTGCAGCTTTGCCATCTATGTCCATAAGCTTTGCAAATTGGACATTGGTGTTGGCCTTTCTTTCCCTTCCCCTTGTTATTCTCAGCACCACTTTTGTGCCTCTGTACCTTTGGTCTCCCAGGGGCCCTCCTAAGGATTGGGGTGTTCAAGAAGAATTCTTTGTTCACACTTGGCCATTGAGACATGTCGGTTAGGCCAGGAAGAATAGGAGCATAAGCTGCAGCAAACTTGGCAATGCTGTAACAATCATCAACGAAGTCTTGTATTGTGACCCCCCCAAATTCCAGTAATAAAGCTAATTGCATGTTTGCAAGGCTTCCCGGAGACTTGAAATGCCCTGCATGTGCATGTCCTATTTGCTAGATCAGTGACATGGCGCTTGCCACCTAGTGCAACACTCTCACTCACCTCTGCAATCATGTCATCTATTCTCTCATATTCAATGTTCAGCCCCCTGCTTATGTCATTCAACTCCTTCATGACACTTGGAAGTATACGCCGACCTTGAAATTTTCTAGCTACCCTTCTCCTCTTCTCAAACTTCACCATAATATTTCTCCTGATCTTGTCCATGAGCTGAAACAACATTAAACCTTTGTGCTTGCGAATCCAGTTGTTGAAACACTCGGCCAAATTATTTGTCACATAATCCACTTTTGAGGAGGTTGAATATTTGCTCCTTGACCATAGCCTGGTGTGATACTTGTTTAAGTATGCTATTGCAGCAGCCTATTTCTCCTCTATGGCTGCCATGTGATAGTCAAACCCTCGAGGAGTCCATGAATAAGCAGCTGGCCACAAATGATCATCAAAAACTTTACCATGAAATTTTTTCTTGAAGTTCACAACCAAGTGTCGCATGCATTCTCTATGTTCTGCATACCCAAATACCTGTTCGATTGCAGTGTCAATCCCTTTTCCTGCATCTGAACATATAGCTAGATCGGGGGGAGAGCCAATAACATCACGAAGCTTCTCCAAAAACCAAACCCAACTTTCAGTAGTTTCCGAGTCGATGACTCCATATACTACAGGGTACAACCAATTGTGCCCATCAATAGCACAAGCAGTAGCTAATTGGCCTCTATACTTGCCTGTCAAATGGGTGCTATCTATCGCCAAGTAAGGTCTGCACCAGCCAAGAATCCATCACACAAAGGCTTCAGCCCAACAAACATCCGTATGAAATATTTTTTCTGATCGTACTCCTGTTGGAAATATGCCCTAGAGGCAATAATAAATTAGTTATTATTATATTTCCTTGTTCATGATAATTGTTTATTATTCATGCTATAATTGTATTGACCGGAAACAGCAATACATGTGTGGATACATAGACAACACCATGTCCCTAGTAAGCCTCTAGTTAACTAGCTCGTTGATCAATAGATGGTTACGGTTTCCTGACCATGGACATTGGATGTCATTGATAACGGATCACATCATTAGGAGAATGATGTGATGGACAAGACCCAATCCTAAGCCTAGCACAAAGATCGTAGTTCAGATGCTAAAGCTTTTCTAATGTCAAGTATCTTTTCCTTAGACCATGAGATCGTGCAATTCCCGGATACCGTAGGAGTGCTTTGGTGTATCAAACGTCACAACGAATCGGGTGACTATAAAGGTGCACTACAGGTATCTCCGAAAGTGACCATTGGGTTGACACGGATCGAGATCGATTTGTCACTCCGTAAACGGAGAGGTATCTCTGGGCCCACTCGGTAGGACATCATCATATGTGCACAATGTGACCAAGGGGTTGATCACGGATGATGTGTTACGGAACGAGTAAAGAGACTTGCCGGTAACGAGATTGAACAAGGTATCGGGATACCGACGATCGAATCTCGGCAAGTACAATACCGCTAGACAAAGGGAATTGTATACGGATCGATTGAGTCCTTGACATCGTGGTTCATCCGATGAGATCATCGTGGAACATGTGGGAGCCAACATGGGTATCCAGATCCCGCTGTTGGTTATTGACCGAGAACGCCTCGGTCATGTTCGCATGTCTCCCGAACCCGTCGGGTCTACACACTTAAGGTTCGATGACGCTTAGGGTTATAAAGGAAGTTTGTATGTGGTTACCGAATGTTGTTCGAGTCCGGATGAGATCCCGGACGTCACGAGGAGTTCCGGAATGGTCCGGAGGTAAAGATTTATATATGGAAAGTTGTTGTTCGGGTTCCGAAAAGTTCGGGTTTTTCGGTATTGTACCGGAAGCTTCTGAAGGTTCCGAGGATTCGGAGGGGTCCGGAGGTCCGGAAATTGTTCCACCACGTCCAATACAGTAGCATGGGCTGTAGGGGGCGCCCTAGCCATAATGGGCCAAGGGAACCAGCCCCCAAGGCCCATGCGCATGGGAGGGCAAACCCTAAGGGGAGGGCCTCCACTTGACTTGGGAGGCACTCCTCCCCTCTTGGCCGCCCCAAGTCCCATCTAGGGCTGGCCGCACCCCTTGGGGTGGAAACCCTAAAGGGGCGCAGCCCCCTTTCCCTATATATACTTGAGTTTTGGGCTGCCCAACACACATGAGTTCTCTCCTCTTGGTGCAGCCCCGCCTCCTCCTCCTCCTCTCCCTTGGTGCTTGGCGAAGCCTGCGGGATTGCCACGCCCTCCATCACCACCATGCCGCTGTGCTGCTGCTGGATGGAGTCTTCTCAACCTCTCCTCTCTCCTTGCTGGATCAAGGCATGGGAGACGCCACCGGGCTGTACGTGTGTTGAACGCGGAGGTGCCGTCCGCTCGCACTTGATCATCGGTGATTTGAATCACGACGAGTACGACTCCTTCAACCCTGCTCACTTGAACGCTCGCTTAGCGATCTACAAGGGTATGTAGATGCACTCTCCTTCCCTCGTTGCTGGTTTCTCCATAGATAGATCTTGGTGACACGTGGGAAAATTTTGAATTTCTGCTCGCTCCCCAACAAAGGGTATCGAGCCAGGTTTATTGCGTAGATTCTTTGCACGAGTAGAACACAAAGTAGTTGTGGGCGTTGATGATGTTCAATATGCTTACCGTTACTAGTCCAATCTTGTTTCGACGGTATTGTGGGATGAAGCGCCCGGACCGACCTTACACGCATTTCGTGAGACAGGTTCCACCGATCGACATGCACTTGGTGCATAAGGTGGCTAGCGGTGCCGCCTCTCCACTTTAGTCGGAACGGATTCGATGAAAAGGGTCCTTATGAAGGGTAAATAGCAATTGGCATATCACGTTGTGGTTTTATGAGGTAGGAAACGTTTTGCTAGAAACCCATAGCAGCCATCGTAAAACATGCAAACAACAATTAGAGGACGCCTAACTTGTTTTTGCAGGTATGCTATGTGATGTGATATGGCCAAGAAGAATGTGATGAATGATATGTGATCTATGAGATTGATCATGTTCTTGTAATAGGATTCACGACTTGCATGTCGATGAGTATGACAACCGGCAGGAGCCATAGGAGTTGTCTTTATTTATTGTATGACCTGCGTGTCATTGAACAACGCCATGTAATTACTTTACTTTATTGCTAACCGTAGCCATAGTAGTAGAAGTAATAAGTTGGCGAGACAACTTCATGAAGACACGATGATGGAGATCATGATGATGGAGATCATGGTGTCATGCCGGTGACAATGATGATCATGGAGCCCGAAGATGGAGATCAAAGGAGCAATATGATATTGGCCATATCATGTCACTACTATATAATTGCATGTGATGTTTATTATGTTTATGCATCTTGTTTACTTAGAACGACGGTAGTAAATAAGATGATCCCTTACACAAATTTCAAGAAGTGTTCTCCCTAATCGTGCACCGCTGCTACAGTTCGTCGCTTCTAAGCACCACGTGTTAATCGGGTGTGATGGATTCTTACGCTCACATACAACGGGTGTAAGCAAGATTTACACACGCAGAAACACTTAGGGTTAACTTGACGAGCCTAGCATGTGAAGACATGGCCTCGAACACGGAGACCGAAGGTCGAGCATGAGTCGATGGTAGATACGATCAACATGAAGATGTTCACCGATGATGACTAGTCCGTCTCACGTGTTGATCGGACACGGCCTAGTTGATTCGGATCATGTAATCACTTAGATAACCGAGGGATGTTTATCTGAGTGGGAGTTCATAAGATGAACTTAATTATCTTGAACATAGTCAAAAGACCTTTTGCAAATTATGTCGAAAGCTCGCGTTTTAGTTCCACTGTTTAGATATGTTCCTAGAGAAAATATAGTTGAAAGTTGAAAGTAGCGATTATGTGGACAGTAGAAAGCTTATGTCCTTAATGCGCCGCTCAGTGTGCTGAACCCCAAACGTCGTTTGTGGATGTTGCGAACATCGGACATACATGTTTTTGATAACTACGTGATAGTTCAGTTGAACGGTTTAGAGTAGAGGCACCAAAAACGTTTTCGAAACGTCGCGGAACATATGAGATGTTTCGAGGGCTGAAATTGGGATTTCAAGCTCGTGCCCACGTCAAGAGGTATAAGACCTCTGACGATTTTCTTAGCCTGCAAACTAAGGGAGAAAATCTCAATCGTTGAGTTTGTGCTCAGATTGCCTGAGTGCAACGAACACTTGAATCGAGTGGGAGTTAATCTTCCTGATGAGATAGTGATGTTTCTCCAAAGTCATTGCCACCAAGCTGCTAGAGCTTCGTGATGAACTATAACATATCAAGGATAGAGATGATGATCCTTGAGGTATTCGCGATGTTTGACACCGCGAAAGTAGAAGTCAAGTAGGAGCATCAATTGTTGATGGTTGGTAAAACCACTAGTTTCAAGAAGGGCAAGGGCAACCAGGGATACTTCATGAAACGGCAAAACAGTTGCTGCTCTAGTGAAGAAACCCAAGGTTGAACCCAAACCCGAGACTAAGTGCTTCTGTAATAAGGGGAACAGACACTGGAGCAGAACCACCCTAGATACTTGGTAGATGAGAAGGTTGGCAAGGTCGATAGAAGTATATTGATATACATTATGTTAATGTGTACTTTACTAGTACTCCTAGTAGCACCAGGGTATTAGATACCGTTCGGTTGCTAAGTGTGAGTAACTCAAATAAAAGGCTACGGAATAAACGGAGACTAGCTAAAGGTGAGTGACGATATGTGTTGGAAGTGTTTCCAAGGTTGATGTGATCAAGCATCGCACGCCCTCTACCATCGAGATTGATGTTAAATCTAAATAATTGTTATTTGGTGTTTATGCTGAGCATAGACATGATTGGATTATGTCTATCGCAATACGGTTATTCATTTAAGGAGAATAATGGTTACTCTATTTATTTGAATAATACCTTCAATGGTCTTGCACCTAAAGGAATGGTTTATTGAATCTCGATCGTAGTGATACACATTTTGATGCCAAAAGATATAAGATAGTAATGATAGTACCACTTACTTGTGGCACTGCCATGTAAGTCATAAAACGCATGAAGAAGCACCATGTTGATGGATCTTTGGACTCACTCGTTTTTGAAAAGTTTGAGACATGCGAACCATGTCTATTGGTGTATATGCATGAAGAAACTCCATGCAGATGGATCGCTTGGACTCACTTGATTTTGAATCACTTGAGATATGCAAATCATACCACATGGGCAAGATGACCGAAAACCTCGGTTTCAATAAGATGGAACAAGATAGCAAGTTGTTGGAAGTAACACATTTTTGATATGTGCAGTCCAATGAGTGCTGAGGCATGCAGTGAATATCGTTATGTTCTTACTTCACAGATGATTCGAGTAGATGTTGAGTATATTTACTTGATGAAACACAAGTCTGAATTATTGAATGGTTCAAGCAATTTCAGAGTGAAGTTTAAGATCTTCGTGACAAGAGGATAGAATGTCTATGATATGGTCATAGAGATGAATATCTGAGTTACGAGTTTTGGCACACAATTAAGACATTGTGGAAATTGTTTCACAACTAATACCGCCTGGAACACCATAGTGTGATGGTGTGTCCGAACATCATAGTTGCAACCTATTGGATATGGTGCGTACCATGATGTCTCTTATCGAATTACCACTATCGCTCATGGGTTAGGCATTAGAGACAACCGCACTCACTTTAATAGGGCACCACGTAATTCCGCTGAGATGACACCGTATGAACTATGGTTTAGAGAAACCTAAGCTGTCATTTCTTAAAGGTTTGGGGCTGCGACGCTTATGTGGAAAAGTTTCAGGTTGATAAGCTCGAACCCAAAGCGGACAAAATGCATCTTCATAGGACACCCAAAACGGTTGGGTATACCTCCTAATTCAGATCCGAAAGCAATAGGGATTGTTTCTTGAATCGGGTCCTTTCTCGAGGAAAAGTTCGTCTCGAAAAGTTGAGTGGGAGGATGGTGGAGACTTGATGAGGTCATTGAACCGTCACTTCAACAAGTGTGTAGCAGGGCACGAAAGTTGTTCCGTGGCACCTACACCAATTGAAGTAGAAGCTTATGATAGTGATCATGAAGTTTCGGATCAAGTCACCGACGCACCTCGTAGGGTGACAAGGATGCGTACTACTTGAGTGGTACAGAATCATGTCTTGAAGGTCATGTTGCTAGACAACAATGAACCTCGAGCTATGGAGAAGCGATGGTGGGCCCAAATTCCGACAAATGGTTAGAAGCCATGAAATCCGAGATAGGATCCATGTATTAGAACAAAGCATGGACTTTGGTGGACTTGCCCGATGATCAGCGAGCCATTGAGATAAATGGATCTTTAAGAAGAAGACGGACGTGGACGGTAATATCACCTTCTATGAAGCTCGACTTGTGGCAAAGAGTTTTTTTTTTCACAAGTTCAAGGAGTTGACTACGATGAGATTTTCTCATCCGTAGCGATGCTTAAGTCCGTCGGAATCATGTTAGCATAAGCTGCATTTATGAAATCTGGCGATGGATGTCAAAATGAGTTTCCTTACCAGTTTTAAGAAGGAAAGGTTGTATGTGATACAATCGAAAAGTTTTGTCGATCCTAAGGATGCTAAAAGGTATGCTGGCTCCAACATCCTTTCTAAGGACCGGAGTAAGCATCTCGGAGTTGGAATGTGCGCTTTGATGAGATGATCAAAGATTTTGGGTGTATACAAAGTTTATGAGAAACTTGTATTTCCAAAGAAGTGAGTGGGAGCACTATAGAATTTTGATGAGTATATGTTGTTGACATATGGATGATCGAAATGATGTAGAATTTTCGAAAGCATATAGGGTTATTTGAAAAGTGTTTTCAAGTGAAAACCTGGATTAAGCTACTTGAACGTTGAGCATCAAGATCTATGAGGATAGATCAAAAACACTCAATAGTACTTTCAAATGAGCACATACCTTGACATAATCTTGAAAGTGTTCAAGATGGATCACCAAAGAAGGAGTTCTTGCCTGAGTTGTAAGGTATGGAGTTAAGAGTTAAAAGCTCGACCACGGCAGAAAAAGAGAGAAAGGACGAAGGTCGCCCCTATGCTTCGATATAGGCTCTATAGTATGCTATGCTTGTGTACCGCACGGAAGTGTGCCTTGCCATGAGTCACTCAAGGGTACAAGAATGATCCAGAATGGGGATCATTGGACAGCGGTCAAAATTGTCCTTGGAGTAAATAAGGACATGTTTCTCGATTATGGAGGTGATAATGAGTTCGGCGTAAAGGGTTACGCCGATGCAAGCTTTAACACCTATCCGAGTGACTCTGAGAAGCAAACCGGATACGTATAGTGGAGCAACCATTTGGAATAGCTCCAAGTGGAGCGTGAAAGCAGCATTTACAATATGACATAGAGATTTGCGAAGTACACACGGATCTGAAAGGTTCGCACCGCTGACTAAAACCTCTCTCACAAGCAAAACATGATCAAACCCCGTAACTCATTGAGACTTAATCACATGGTGATGTGAACTAGTTTAAGACACTAGTAAACTCTTTGGATGTTGGTCACATGGCGATGTGACCTATCAGTGTTAATCACATGGCGATGTGAACTAGATTATTGACTCTAGTGCAAGTGGGAGACTGTTGGAAATATGCCCTAGAGGCAATAATAAATTAGTTATTATTATATTTCCTTGTTCATGATAATTGTTTATTATTCATGCTATAATTGTATTGACCGGAAACAGCAATACATGTGTGGATACATAGACAACACCATGTCCCTAGTAAGCCTCTAGTTAACTAGCTCGTTGATCAATAGATGGTTACGGTTTCCGACCATGGACATTGGATGTCATTGATAACGGATCACATCATTAGGAGAATGATGTGATGGACAAGACCCAATCCTAAGCCTAGCACAAAGATCGTGTAGTTCAGATGCTAAAGCTTTTCTAATGTCAAGTATCTTTTCCTTAGACCATGAGATCGTGCAATTCCGGATACCGTAGGAGTGCTTTGGTGTATCAAACGTCACAACGAATCGGGTGACTATAAAGGTGCACTACAGGTATCTCCGAAAGTGACCATTGGGTTGACACGGATCGAGATCGGATTTGTCACTCCGTAAAAGCGGAGAGGTATCTCTGGGCCCACTCGGTAGGACATCATCATAATGTGCACAATGTGACCAAGGGGTTGATCACGGATGATGTGTTACGGAACGAGTAAAGAGACTTGCCGGTAACGAGATTGAACAAGGTATCGGGATACCGACGATCGAATCTCGGGCAAGTACAATACCGCTAGACAAAGGGAATTGTATACGGATCGATTGAGTCCTTGACATCGTGGTTCATCCGATGAGATCATCGTGGAACATGTGGGAGCCAACATGGGTATCCAGATCCCGCTGTTGGTTATTGACCGGAGAACGCCTCGGTCATGTCTCATGTCTCCCGAACCCGTAGGGTCTACACACTTAAGGTTCGATGACGCTTAGGGTTATAAAGGAAGTTTGTATGTGGTTACCGAATGTTGTTCGAGTCCGGATGAGATCCCGGACGTCACGAGGAGTTCCGGAATGGTCCGGAGGTAAAGATTTATATATGGAAAGTTGTTGTTCGGGTTCCGGAAAAGTTCGGGTTTTTCGGTATTGTACCGGAAGCTTCTGAAGGTTCCGGAGGATTCGGAGGGGTCCGGAGGTCCGGAAATTGTTCCACCACGTCCAATACAGTAGCATGGGCTGTAGGGGCGCCCTAGCCATAATGGGCCAAGGAACCAGCCCCCAAGGCCCATGCGCATGGGAGGGCAAACCCTAAGGGGAGGGCCTCCACTTGACTTGGGAGGCACTCCTCCCCTCTTGGCCGCCCCAAGTCCCATCTAGGGCTGGCCGCACCCCTTGGGGTGGAAACCCTAAAGGGGCGCAGCCCCTTTCCCCTATATATACTTGAGTTTTGGGCTGCCCAACACATGAGTTCTCTCCTCTTGGTGCAGCCCCCCTCCTCCTCCTCCTCTCCCTTGGTGCTTGGCGAAGCCTGCGGATTGCCACGCCTCCATCACCACCATGCCGCTTGTGCTGCTGCTGGATGGAGTCTTCCTCAACCTCTCCTCTCTCCTTGCTGGATCAAGGCATGGGAGACGCCACCGGGCTGTACGTGTGTTGAACGCGGAGGTGCCGTCTGCTCGCACTTGATCATCGGTGATTTGAATCACGACGAGTACGACTCCTTCAACCCTGCTTCACTTGAACGCTCCGCTTAGCGATCTACAAGGGTATGTAGATGCACTCTCCTTCCCCTCGTTGCTGGTTTCTCCATAGATAGATCTTGGTGACATGTAGGAAAATTTTGAATTTCTGCTACGTTCCCCAACAACTCCATGTGGTCAATCGCAACTATACTGCTATCCTCAACCCATTCCTCATCATCACTTCTATCCTCAACATAATCAGTATTTGGTATATCTTTTTCTCCGACCTCATCATCACTATCGGAACCAACACTGCCAATTGAGTATTGGTCCTCCTCATCTACACCAACATGTTCATATTCTTCATGGGGATTGTCAAGATATGTATCTGTTAGGCATACACTAGCTTCATCCATGACATTACTTGGTTGACTAGGTAGTGCTAATAGATGGTGTTTGGTTCGAAGGAGTACATGGAACATCAACATTATCACTTCTCTCAGAATATTTGATGATCAAATGGCCACTTCTATTCTGATCAAAACAATCAAACATTTTCATGCATTCTTCATCATTTGACACAGAGATATTTTTGCCACTAGTGCAGTCAACATACTCAAGAAATATATTATCCTCTGAGCATAAAGCAAAAGAAAAGGTTCCAGCAATAGAAGCCAGCAAATCCTTCATACTTGTCCTGGTACCTTCAATAATCTGCCAACTGAATGTAGAATCCCCATTGATTTTGGTTCCACTGCAACAAACCTTCACCTCGACTGTGTAAGTACAAGACTGGATCATCCTGTGGATGATGCAAAGCATGTCAATTGTGCATTCTCCTACCGAAAATTGCAGCAAAAAGAGAGATAATCCAAGAAATTACCTAGTGCAAATAGCAGACAGAGAGGTCGAGTCGCATTCATCAGCAATGCCGTTCTCCTCGCCGGCCATGGAAATCTGGGACAGAGGGGCTCCAACAAGAGCACCCACAGTAGAGTTGATTTTGGGTAGGGCTTCGGCCGTTGGCGCCACAACCCTGCTCTCCACCTCGCCGGAATCCCCAATCCTAGGGTTCTGGGCGACTTGGGTGCTGCGAGTGGTTGGCGCTGCTAGGCCATGTGCGGGGGCCGTCGAAGATGCGGTGGACGAGAGGGCTAGAGGCGCGGCGGAGACAGGGCCTTGCGGCAGGGGCAGGGGAAGCGCCGGCGGCAGTTCCGCCATGAGGCGTCTCCTGGAGAACGCCGAAGATGCGGTGGGCGAGAAGCTTTGAGGCGCAGCGGCGATGGGAATCTGTGGCATTGGTGGGGGTTGGGGGAGCAGCGGCAGGGGCTGCGGTGGTGGCGGTGGCGGTTCCGCCATTGCGGCTGGCTGGAGGCCGTCGCTCGCGCTTGTGCGTGGTGGGAGGTCGGGTGCGTGCGTGGAGTGGTAGGGATGAGGAGGGCCGGGGGCCTGCGTGAGTTGAACTTTTTTTATCTAATGTGAGGGTACAATCGGAATTTGTGAGAAAACTGACGGAAAAAAGAAGATAGTGTAACGGCGTACAAACGGCAGTGGTATATAGGCAATAGAATTCGTTTGCGTTTGGTATATAAGCACTACAACTTTGTTGGATGGCAAATGAGCTATTGCAGAGGTTGTCGATGGTATAGAAGCAATTTTCTCAAATCCAAATGTGCTACTAGTAGTATAACTGCTAAGAGAATCTCATTTGGAAAGGATGAAAACAGAGAGAGATTAATGGAGCCACGACACGAGTGTACGTAGAGTGACACCGTCTCATAATACGAGCTGGTTTATCTGTGGCTCTGGCCAAAGCTGCACATACAGGGTCTTTTTTTCTCCGCTGGTTTTAGAGGGTGCTTGGATCCAAGGGACTTATTTTAGTCTGACTAAAAATAATCTTTTTAAGAGGTTAAAGTTCCAAGCACCCCTGACTAATGAGGGCTAAAACTAGTCTTGAGACTAAAACTTTTTAGTCAAGGGTACTCCTACTAAAATGTGGAATAGTCCTCTCTCTCTTCATTTAATTCCTCTCCTTTAACACAGGCGAGTTCTGGATTGAAGAATTTGGAGGATAATAAATGTTCATTAACTTGATTTTAGTTTTTTTAGTATTTGGAACCAAGCTTGGGTAAGGCTAGCAAATTTTAATCCCACCACTTTTAGTCATGGAACTAAAATGTATTCAAGCATCCTCTTAACTACGTCAGGACCGTGATGCGTGTGCATACAAAAAGAAGAAAACTCGTGCATCGGTGGTAGCACCCTTTTCGGACTATGCATCCAGATTACCTCGGTCGCCTCTCCAGTTCGCCACCGACGCACTGCATACATATGTACCGCGCCCTGCCTGTTGGGCGACTCGGCACGCGCTGCGCCTTCCTTTGCTGCGTGCGTTGTCCACTCCTGGCGCCTGGCCGGCCTCCCGGACCGGACAGCAGCGCTCCCGTGCATCGCGTGCAGCGGCAGGTTGAGCGGCCGCAACAAGCACCGAGCCACAGAGAATGGCACAGAGCGCACAGTTACTATCCGAAAGGTGCGATGCTGGGCTTGAATTGTTGGTCGCGTTACAAGGATGGCCACGGTGCAAAACAGATCGACAAACGGGCACCGGATTCGTCAGCAAAGTACGTACGTGACAAGTTGAAGTACGTGAAATGGTACATGCACCACTCGTTGTTTGACCAAAGTGTTTGAGTGAGAGAGAGAAAACGTATACTCTGACGTCCGTCTACCCCACATGGTACTGCAGCGCAGTCCTGGCGTCTACCCCGCCTGGGATGGGTTGCGTACTTGCCTCAGCTAAACTTTAACTGGGTGGCTGCGGATTCTGACGTCCGTCACTTACCTCTCCAGAGCCTGACATGTGGGCTCGGGAGCAGGCTACCCCACATGTCAGTGACACGGAGGTGGCTTGGTTCCTCCGGTCTGTGAGACACGCGTGGCGTAAGAACGCCTTGCGGCAGTCAAATCCAGGACCAGAACTTTCGACCTTATCGTCAAGATTCCCTTGCAGGTGGTGAAGCGTTGTCCTTACTTGCTTGGCCGCAGCTACCATAATTAAACCGAAAAAGCTACACGTACGCTTGCCTGCTCCGTCGAGGCGCCGCCGGCCGATTGTAGTTTGTTGACACGATGATTGGTAAGCTTCAGAGGGAAAAAGTCCAAAATAAACCCTGAACTCGTAGCTGTTAGCTAAATCGAACCCTGAATTTTAAATCCCGGAAATCAGCACACCCAACTCACTAATCCCGGTTCAAAATGAACCCTGAGCTCATTCCCAAACAGGATTGATGACATGGCGAGGAAACGGGATTGCTGGCTGTTGGGGCACGTTAGGCGCGTCGAACTTGGGCCGCCCACAACGGCCCATAGCGCCTCCTCTGTTATTAGTGGAGAGGCAGCCCACGAAGGGCGATCCATCCCTCAAGCGTGACGCCTCTGGCATTCCCCGCCGAGCGACGCAATGGCGAGGGGCGGTGATCGGCGGCAACGACGGCGATCGTGACGGCAGGACGACGACGAGCGGCGTTGAAGGTAATATCTTCGATGTACTCCTCCTTGGTCGCTGCAATTTAGGCTCTCTACGCCTCGTTAGTGTTAGGGTTTGTGGGCGAAAAATTGGGGCTTTTCGTCAACTCGTAGTTAGGTTTTGGGATGATTTTATTTTTGCATTTTGTTATTCCAAGTGCTCGGATTAGGACAATGTAGTGATATTCTCATGTTTGTTTCAGTTAAATCATGGATCCGAACGAGATTTTGAACGCCGATTTCATATTGAGGGCGCTCATCCACAATGGTCCTGCTCGGATTATGTGGGGGCGATGAAGAGATGTCACATATCGAGAGGGACAAGTGGTCATTGCAAGAAGTTAGAGGGCATTTGAAAGACCATGTTGATTTGAAGGAATCGATGAAGCTGTATTTTCAGATCACGGAAGGAACTAGCCGAGGGTCCGTGTTTTTGTTTGATGACAGCGGTTGTATGAATATGGCGACTATATTTGTGTTGGAGATGTAGCAGATATTTATGTTGAATATCATGGGGAGCAGGATGTTGAGTACAAAGAAGAGTGGCGTGATTATGAGAATGAGATAATGGATGTAAGTGATGATGAATTTGAAGAACCCGATATTGTCATTAGTGCAGAGCCACTCTCAAGATGGTGTGCTCACTCAACTTGTTAGCAGTCCAGCTTAAGCAGCCCAGGTCTACAAGAAGTTTAGAAGCTACTTGATGTTGTTCAAGTGCCGATTCCCAATTTGTCATTTCTCAAGTGTGCAATCCAGATGAAGTGCCGCCAGCTTAAGTACAAGAGCAGAGCAAGTCAATGTTCGTAACAAGACAACAAAGAGAGCAAGTGAATATTGCAGGAGAGCAAGTGAATATTGCAGAGAGCAAGTGAATATTGAAGCAGAGCAAGACAATATTGCAGTTTCAGACAGTGATTCTGATGAAGATACTGAGTACATGCCCCATAGTGAGGATAGTGGAGAAAATTCTGAAGTTGTGGAGCTTAGGAGGCATGCTAGAAAATTCAAGAAGAAGATGAGAGATACAAAGAGTTGGCTTGCAGGAGATTCATCAAGACTGTTCCCATTGAACTAATTGCCAATATGGAAGAAATGTATAGAGGGAGAGGAGAAGGAGGGGCTATGATTCATCCGATGAGGATTATTCTTATGATGAAGATTCTGATGGGCAAATGGTTAGGAGGAAGAGCAAGTATCCCAGATACAATAATGACACGATATTCCACACTTCTCATTAACAATGGTGTTCGAAGCAAGAATCAGCTTGTGAAGGCATTGAAGAGATATGGAATTGTTACCAAGAGGAGCATTGTGTTCATGAAATCGAGGCGATAGAGTCGAGCTAAGTGTGGATGGCCTGGGTGCCCTTGGTTGATTTATGGAGCCAAAACCTCAAGAACCAGCAGGTTTCAGATTATTACTTTTAATGATGAGCATGAATGTGCACAAAATAGAGAGAACAGGCTTGTGACAAAGAAAGGTTATTGCTCGTAGATATGAGCACTTCATTTTAGCTAATCCAATGTGGAAGATTGAGAGCATTAAAGCAACAGTTCTCCGGATATGTTTGTCTGATGTATCAACTTCTAAGTGCAAGCATGCAAAGAAGCTAGTCATGGACAAATTAAGAGCTGGAATGAAGAATGAGTACACTAGGATTTTTGATTACCAATTGAGCTGCTCGTAAGTAATCCAGAAGCATCATTGCAGTTTGTTTGGATCCTACAAACATGGAAGAAAACATATTTCAAAGCTTTTATGTGTGCTTTAATGCCTTCAAGTTAGGGTTCAAGGTCGGCTGCAGGAAAGTAATAGGATTAGATGGATGTTTTTTCAAAGGGCCGTGAAAGGAGAGCTGTTGTGTCTGTTGGTAGAGATGCCAACAATCAAATGTATCCACTGGCATGGGCTGTTGTTGAGAAGGAAACAAATGAAAGCTGGAAGTGGTTTATTGGCTTGCTTATTAAAGATATTGACATTAATAACAATGGAGCTGGATGGGTGTTCATTTCAGATCAGCAGAAGGGACTGATTAATGCTATGCAGGACTATCTGCCAAATGCAGAGCACAGAATGTGTACTAGGCATATCTATGCCAACTGGAGAAAGAAGCATAGGGCACATGAGTGGCAAAAGAAGTTCTGGGCAGTTGCCAAAGCAGCAAACAAGCAAGACTTCAACTACTACAAAGCAAAGCTAGCCCAAGAAACACCAGATGGTGCAAAAGATATGATGAGAACAGAGCCAGTACATTGGGCAAGGGCATTTTTCCAAGGGTTCCAACTGTGAATCAGTTGACAATAATCTTTGTGAATCTTTTAATCATGCAATTGTTGAAGCAAGGTTTTATCCAATAATTTCAATGCAAGAAAAATTAGGAAACAAATACTTGTTAGAATTCAGGAACAAAGGGCCAAAGGTCAAGTTTCATGGAAAAATATGCCCGGTGCTTTTAAGAAGTTGAAGAATAGCATAGCAAGGACACAGTTCATGGAGGTACTTTGGAATGGCAAAGATGGATTTGAAGTCGAACTTCTCACTTGGAGAAAAAGCGACACAAGTGAGTCTTGACAATTGGACATGCTCATGTGGCTACTTCCACCGGCAGGTCTTCCTTGTTCCCATGCATGCACATCTATCTTCAAATGTGGCAAAAAAGTGGAAGATTTCATTGTTCCTGTTATTTTGTTGAAGTATTCAACAAAATTTATGAACACTGCTTTGGAACCTCAGTACAAGGTGAAGAAATGTGGCCGTTCGACAAACCTAGGCCTCAAGCCCCAAAGATATGCAACCATACCAGACAACATGCAGTGCAGGCCTAAGAATAATGATAGGAGGAGGGAAGAAACAGAGAAACCTAAGCCTAGCAAAAAATGACCAAGCATGGCATCAGAATTATTTGCTCAATCTGTGGGATTGCCGGACATAACAAGAAAGGTTGCAAGCAAAATCCAGAGAGAGGCAAGAAGAAGAATGCCCATCTTAAGAAGACTAGCAAAAAAAGGGACACAACAAAGGTAAATTTCATTGATTTACATGAGTTTTACTATTTTCTCTTGAATGTTACTAACTTCTTTTGAATTTTACTAGGCTGGTCCATCTTCACCACCTTCTCAACCAGCAACAATGTCTACTCCAAGATCATCTCCATCTATGGCAGCTCTCGCACAACCTCGCAACAGAACTGCCCCAAGATCATTTGGAATCTGTGCCAAGTCTCGCAGCTTCAAGGTTTAAACCTCCCAGAAGTCATCAAAGAAATGCACAAGCTGGACCATCTACTGCAAATAAAAGAAGAAAGAGGGCTCCAGATCTTCACCGCCCAACTACCAATACTTCACCGCAAGTGGCAACTAGTTACATATTTGTGTTGCTCATGTAATGGACTATGTCCTTTTGGTTATCATGTACTGAACTATGTGCTTTTGGTGATCCTCTAATGAAGTATGTCCTTTGGTGAACTGGGATGTTGTAAACTGAGATGCTATCAACTGAAATGCAGTCAAATTTCAAGCAATGTTTGCTTTATGTGCACTCGTGTTTGCATTTTGTTTCTTACAAATCAATTATCGTCATTTTGCTATATATATGCACATTCGCAAATGCCAGCAGAAATGTCACAAAATGCAAGCAATGTTCATAGCGAGTTCTCATTCGCTAGTTTCATTTTCATTTTGTTATGCAAATGCCAACAGAAATGCTGTCAAAATGCAAGCAATATTGACAGCAGAGTTCTCATACAGTCAACTTGCTCATTTCCATAGAATTGATACAAAATAGCTACTGAGATTTTTATTAACTGCCAGATCATAGTCTCATTGATAACAAACCACTCCCAGATCACAAATAATAGCATTACAAACCATTGCATACATGTTCATTGCACTTGCACTTTTTCCTACCAAAAGAACTCACACCAACTGCTAACCTCACGTTCAGAACACTAGCACTTTCCCTAGGAAAACACCTACCACAAAGACAATGAAAACCATCACCACACTCATATATTTGCCTTTCATTGCTTCTAGTTCTGCATTCTTCTCCTTTAACTGAACCTGCAGAGACATAACCTCATTCTGTAATGCTGCTTCATGACCAGACACAGCACATTTGGAATTCCATCTTCACCTCACCACGGATCTCGACCCTTTAGCCTCCACACCTCGTCTCTCAAATCTCCAATCAAGTTGCTAAAAACATGGGCAAAGGATCATCATGCCATTCCACATAGCCACATCCACCATGCTATTCAACAGAAAATGAAATCAATCACAAACTAAGAGCAAGAAAAGAGCAGCGAAACACGTAAAATGGGGCTCACCATTGCATCCACACAGCGTAGTACCTCCTGCCGGGTTTTGGCGGCTCCACGAGATCCATCTTGGCGCCTTGCGCTGCTGTGCGCAATGGCACATCTTCGGCGGCTCAGACGCCATTGGGCTCTCCCTGTAAGCTACAGAGACCTCGAGTCCGTCTCCTCCTTCCATCGGGCGCGGCGGAATCCGGGAGCGAAGAAGCCCCGAACTCCACGACATCGCGCGCTTGTCCTGCCGCCGCCGTTTACTACTCCCGCGCCTGCCGCCAGCCGTGCTCAGGCCTCGTCGCCCCTCGCCGCCGCCGCTAACCCTAGCACCTCGCTGCCCAAATTCCCCAATCCTTATAAAACAAAACGACCACACCACCAGTCAACACTTTCATTGGCTGGCCCACAAGTCAGGTCAACAATCCCGCTGACTACTGCCATGTCACCGCTTTTAGCCTAAAATGAGCTCAGGGTTCATTTTGGACCGGATTAGTGAGTTGGGTGTCTTGATTTCGCGATTTGAAATTCGCGCTCGATTTAGCTAACGGCTACGAGTTCAGGGTTTATTTTGGACTTTTTCCGCTCCGGAGCGGCTCCGGCCGCGTCGCACGAGTATTGCGAGGCAGCAGCTGCATGCATGCATCGGTTCATGCTGCACGTAGTACGTGCACTGCATGTGTCGTCCGGTTCATTTTTTTAGGGGTTATCGGTCGCAATCGCACCCTGCTGGCCCGTTGCCTGGTACTGCAGCTAACCTTTTTATTTATTTAAGCTAACCTGAGCGACGACGAGAACATGCCAAGGATCGAACACGTGGCATGTATCTCATTACCGTGGTTCTAGCGTGACGACTGAGTGCGAGCGACTGATTGAGAGCGAGCTGCGAGCACGCGCCTGCTCTCCCCCAGCCCTCCCTCCGATGTCTTTTCTCGACGCGAACCCCGACTGGATCTGGATGGTGGCTCAATCAAATCCTATAAAATGACCGTGGTCTGTGCTACCGATTCTCAGCAGCTTCCTCCTTCAGCCCCCTTTCCCTTCCCACCACCAGCACCACTGCGAGCGGCTGCATCGATCCGAACCCCATTGCTTCAGCTCCTCGCCGCTCACCAGACACCACCATGCCTGCCTTGCCGGATGCGGCCGTGCTGGCCTTCTACCTCGCCGACGGCTGCGCCAAGATCCTCGTGCCGCTCCTCTGCTTCCTCGGCAGCGCCGGGCCGTCCACCCGCAGCCCCGCCGTCGACGACGCGGCCGCCTTCCTCCTCGTCCTCCTCCCGACGGTCTACCTCGCCGGCGTCATCCTCGCCCACTTCGCCGGCGTCGTCCTCGCCCACCTCCACCTGGCCACCCCGTCGCTGGCCGCGGCCACGGCACCGACCACGACTGCGGCCGCGACCGTCTCTTCCACCGGTACGGCGCGGTTCGTCGCTCTGCTCTTCGCGCTCCTCTCCATGCTACTTCTCCTCATTGCTGTGCCGTTCGCCGCCGTCCCCTTCTTCCTCGGCGCCGGCAAGGGAGAGACTGGACCGGGGTTCAGCGAGAACGAGCTGAGCTAAATCTCAGCTCAACCCCCCCTCCTACCAGGCCACAAGGAAGAAAATTATACTCCTGCTCCTTTTGCTTTTGGAGAGGTCATGCACTCGTGTGTTAGATTTAGTTACTCATAGTATTAGTATTTTGACAAGCAAGCATGTGACGCCATGGACGTCAAGATCTGGGCCCTGGATAGTCGCCGGCGGCGCAGGAGACAAAAGCCTACGGAGGGCGACTGGAGATTCAGCTCCGGCGAGGGACCGGGGGTCACCACACATATGGACCGCTGGCCCACGTCGGCGGCGTCCATGGCTGATTAGTTCCAGACAAGCCATTTTCAACTCAGGCTTGTTACAGATGTCGTCCCCTATTATTACTAGTAGTCGATCACTGAAGCTTAATGTAATGTACTATCTTCTTCCTGTCGATTCTATCAGTGGTCAGTAACTTCAGCATGTTAACCCGAAGTGTCATTCTTAATTTATGTGTAAAACTGCTGTTCTCTGCTTGATCCCCTGATAGTTTGCTTTGTCGTGGAGTTAATCCCCTGCACTGCAATATGCACGGAAGCCCCCTCTGCAAGGGCGAGCTTCGTGTTCAGACTCACTAATGATTTTTAGCAAGTACTAGAAGGACTCAACCTTTCCGGTAAAACTAAAAAGTGTGCTCAAATTTATACTACAACAGTAGGCCTCGGCGCCATGCAACCGTGGGGTGTTCGTGCCAATTGACCGACCAAGTCTTTCTTGACCACCTTTTTGAAAAGCTCCGTGGCAGTATCTCATCGGAAGCATATCAATCCGTAGGGACCGGCTGAAGTATAGCTGGGAGCTGCCAACACAAGGAGTCAAGGAGCTGCCAACAAGAGGGATTGACTGGCGTTTACACGTACTGTAATAACGAGCAAGCACATGACCAACAGCGTGTCAGTACTATCTTGGTGCGTAGAATGGGGATCATCAAGTTCAGATCCTTCATTGATTTGAACAGTGACCTGAATTTGAGCTGGACAAGCCTCGTTCCATTTCATCTCGGACAGGAGACATTCGGACGCGCATGGCACTATGCGTGCAGGAGTGCTGACGGCAGCCCACTCATCCAAAGCGGGCACGCAGTGCAGGCTCTCCCGTGGTTCTACTACAAGCAGAATAAGCTGTGTGAACTACTACACTAGTACATTAATTGTTCTAGCAGAGTAGCAGTACCACCAAGGCACACACATATTCAGACAGTGTGTGCGGCAGGCAGGCAGGCATTCGTTGGCCGGTCTGCCCACCCGACCCGACCCGGCCCGACCTGGAGTGAATGACCTGCCTCCATGCTGCACCTGAACGAACTCGAGCGTGGAGTACTTGCATCACGGTAGAGGGTGTAGTACTACTCGCAGTATAAACCCAAGCAAGATCTGCACCTGCATTGACTGCTACTTCAGCTCTTGCAGCTTCCAGCTCCCAAAGGGCAAAGGTCCAAGGCTCGACATACAATTCCTGACTAGGTCGAGGTTGCGGAAGCAACTATGCGTGCATCGATCGCCGTATATATAAACAAGGACCCCCGGTGGTTCTAATCCACACAATGGATTGGCGCTCAATCATTTGCTTAATCCCGTCGCTCGCTGCTTCTACCACCTGTGACTGTGAGACCCCTCGGGACGGGACGCGCAAGTCGGAGGCCATCACGCATGATCTGGTTTGTACCGCCAAGTTGCACCGCGGATTGGGGGTTGTACTACCTGAAGAATAAAGAAAAGGTGCATGTCCGTCGACCCCGCTGCCATGCATCCGCTGGGTTCCGTGCCAATTGATCGGCCAAGGCCTTCTCGGCTCCAAATAGGCTTTCTCTGCTGGACGGAGCTCCCATGTATTCACTGGTGTCAATTGACACCAGTGCCTTCTGGCTTTTCATCTAATAGTATTAACAAAAATTGTGTATGACCCCAGCCTAAAAATTCCATTGACCCCAGCCCAGCAGCAGACCAGCTAATCCCTAAAGCCTTAGCCCATAAAATCCATTAATTTCTAAAAAAAATCGACAGCCTGTGGCAGCAAACAACGATACAAGGCCAGGCCCAACGCGTACGCACTATGTATCAATTAATCGATGTTCGCTACCCGGCTGCTGTACGCGTACGCGAACAGACAGACGCCCTCGTCTCTTTGCCTCCTATCTCGAACCCTAATTCCGCAGCCGTCGCAGCGAATCGGCGACGAACGACGGCGAACTCGACACCGTTTCATCAGGCGAATGTTGACATCGGCTGACCGTCCACCAGTGCATAATCTTTAATTTGCAAGTGTTGGCTCTTCCAATCCCAGGTAATTTGCACCTTCTCTCTCGCCTCTCGATCTCTAGACTGTCTACAAGACTACAATTCTACATGTGCTTTGATTTCATGATGGCTATTGGCTAAGTAATTTTTTTAGTTTATTTTCTTTGATTTGCCCAGGACCAGTTAGACCAACACTTGATTTGCTATGTGGAGAAAGACATATATTTGTACAATAACGAATGATGATGTGATTGATATATTTAAGAAGATAAAAGATCAAGAAGGGAAGTTATGAAATGTGAGTCTCGTATCACTTTATTTTTTCCTTAACGATACTTATTTTCTGCACTATTTCTTTCTTACTATTGTTGTGAATATAATATGTACTTTTGTTCATCTTTTACAGAAAGTTACAAATGAAACGTTCCAAAGTCATCCTTTTGCCTATTATTTCCGGAATATGTAAAGAAGTGTTATTTTATGACTTTGCTCAGCCAATACTCGCTACTTGGTATGATTTTTTTAGATGTAATAATAATATCACCTGCATATTGTTGCTTTTTATATCACTCTCGGCCATTATCTATGTTGTTGCACAACTATAATTTCTGCTAACGGCTTAGCGTGGGAAGCGGTTGACACCAGTGCCTATTTTTTCTAACTTCGTCTTCTTTATAGGAGAAACTCTATGAGCACCGCGTGTCCGTGCCGGGACTCGAACTCGGGTGGGCTGGCAGCAACCTCAGCTGCCCAGCCAACGGGTCGACGCCCCATCCTCACCTCAATTGAATAACCATGCGCCATGTTTATTTCTTCCCGATGGGACTGTAACCGGAGCGACGGTGAGAAAATGCAAGGATTGAATTCGAACGCACAGTACATTCATTGCATACTTGCATCCACGCGACGCTGAAACTCAATGGCAACATGGTACAAACCCAAACAAAATCTACAGTGATACTAACACTAAGTATTACTCTACTTCTTGCAGCTGCAAATCTAAGGCTAGACATACGATTCCTTGCTAGGTCGAGGTTGCCGAAGCAATGATGCCTCGATCGCTGTACTATAAAAAAGAGCCCCGGTGGTTCTAATCGGGACAAGGGTTAGCTCCAGCGGTCAATCATTTGCCTCCCTCATCCCGTCGCTGTGCTGCTCGCTTCAGTCCTCCTTTCCACAACATCCACCTGGTCCTTGCTAGCTAGTACTCCCCTCTTTCACCGCCACCAGTCCACCACCATCACCATCACCCCCAGCTCCGGCTGCTGCATCCACCGGCCAACGGCTGACCTCGCGCGGCCGATGGATTCCGTCCGGGAGGAGGCGACGCTGGCGCTCGCCCTCGCCAAAGGCTGCTCCAAGATCCTGGCGCCGCTCCTCCGTTTCCTGGGCGACAAGGCGGCCATGTCCCTCCTCGTGGTACTCACGACGACCTACCTCACCGGCGTCATCCTCGACCACTTCGCCAGCGTCGTCCTCGCCTACCTCCACCTCACCGCCACGACGCCCTCCATGGATCTGGGGCGATTCCTCCTTCTGCTCTTCACGTTCGTCTCCGCGTGGCTTCTCCTCAGCGCCGCCTTCTACTGTCATGACCCAAGGGAGAAGGAGGGGGAGAGGGGATCGAGATCGGATCGGTAGGTGAGAAGAACAGAGGAGGAGGAGGAGAGAGCTTGGCAAAGAGGAAAGGAAGATTCGATTCTAATCACTTGCCGTCTGACGCATTCCATCACCGTACAATAAGTAGCTGTTCCCACTGGGCTCACCCCGGGCCACGACCCAACACACATACATGGCCTCCGGCCCATACACGACACACACCGGTTGCGGTTCAGTTAACAACAGTTAACTGAACTGCATTTGCAGTCCGCTGCAGATCGTCATCTGCAGGCGTGACATTGCCCCCTTCTTGAGAGAAAGCCCCTTCCCAGATGCAGGCCAATGGGTAGCGCTCTTTTAATGTGTCATAATCTTCCCAGGTTGTGGCTGTTGGAGATCAATTGGACCACTGCACTTGTAGCTGGATTACTGGCGCATCTCCTTTCTTCATCATGCGACGCTCCATGATGGCCACTGGTTCCGTGTCGTCGGTGACCAAGTCCGGTACCTGCAGCAGCTCGGAGAAGACCGGGGTGTAATCGGGGGTGTAAGGCTTCAGCTGAGACACATGAAATACCGGATGGATTCGGCTGTCGGCTGGTAGTTGAAGACGGTACGCCAGGTTGCCGATCCGTTCAGTCACCTTGAATGGCCCGTAGAACTTGTAGGAGAGTTTCCGGCAGGAGCGATTGACAACCGACGACTGCGCGTACGGTTGCAGCTTGAGCAGTACTTGCTCGCCGACGTCGAACGCGCGCTCGGCACGGTGACGATCGGCCTGCTTCTTGAAACGCGACTGAGCGCGAGCCAGCTGCGTGCGGAGGTGTTCCGTGTGCGCCGCCCAGTCCAGATCCTCCGCAGGTGCGCTCGACGTCGAGTTGGCGCTGAAGTGCGGTAAGCTGCCCAGGTTGGGATCGACGCCGTAGAGCGCCCTGAACGGCGAGCACTTGAGAGACGCGTGATGCGTGGAGTTATACCAGAACTCTGCTGCCGGCAGCCACTTGCGCAATTGCCGCGGGGTGTCGTGGACGGCGCATCGCAGGTACATCTCCAGACATTGGTTGACCCGCTCCGTCTGGCCGTCTGTCTGGGAGTGGTAGGCGGTGGAGTAGAGGAGCTTGGTGCCGGCCGCAATGAGCAGCTCCCGCCACATGGCACTGGTGAAGATTTTGTCGCGATCGGAGACGATGGAGCGAGGGACGCCGTGCAGCTTTATGACGTGCTCCCATAATGCGCGGGCCACCTGCGCCGCCGTGAAGGGGTGATGGAGTGGCACGAAGTGCGCGAACTTGGTGAGCCGATCGACGACGACCATGATGGAGTCACATCCTTCGGACTTGGGTAGACCCTCGACGAAGTCCATGGTCACATCTTGCCATGGTGCATCCAGAATCGGCAGGGGTTGAAGCTTGCCGGCGGGGTGCTTGTTCTCATGCTTGGCGTGCTGGCAGATGCCGCACTGACGAACGAAGTCTCCCACGGCGCGCTTGAGGCCGGGCCAGGCAAAGAGCTTGCGCACTCTGTGGTAAGTGGCTGTAGCTCCCGAATGGCCCCCCACCGCGCTGTGATGGAGCGCCGCGATGAGCTTGGTCCGAGCGGAGTTGGCGCCGCTCCACGTGGCAGCGGACGATAACTCCGCTTCTGCGTGCGGCCTTGATCGTCCTCGCCCACCACTGCCAGCTTGGCGAGCAACTCTTGTGACTCGGGGTCAGTCTCGTAGGAGTTCGCCACCTCTTGCAGCCACTGGGGTTGGCACATGGACAGCGCGTCTAGTTCCAGCAGGTGGCCAATGCGAGACAGTGCATCGGCGGCGCCGTTGTCGACACCTTTCTTGTAACGGAAGGAGAATTGAATGTTGGGGAACGTAGTAATTTCAAAAAAATTCCTACGCACACGCAAGATCATGGTGATGGCATAGCAACGAGAGGGAGAGTATTGTCCACGCACTCGTGAGACCGTGGCGGAAGCGTTATGACAACGCTGTTGATGTAGTCGTCGCCTTCACGATCCAACCGATCCAAGTACCGAACGACGGCACCTCCGAAGTTCAGACACGCTCAGCTCGATGACGATCCCCGGCTCCGATCCAAAGAAAGCGCCGGGATGAGTTCCGCTAGCACGACGTGGTGGACGATGATGATGCTCTATCGCGCAGGCTTCGCCTAAACTCCACGACGATATGACCGAGGTGGAATATGGTGGAGGGGGCACCGCACACGGCTAAGGAACGATCCGTAGATCAACTTGTGTGTTCTGGGTGCTCCCTGCTCCCGTATATAAAGGAGGGAGGGAAGGTGCGGCCGCCCCCAAGGGGTGCGCCGAGGAGTCCTACTCCCACCGGAGTAGGACTCCCCTCTGCCTTGTTGGAGAAGGAAAAGGGAAGGGAAAGAGGAAGGGGCGCCGCCTCCCTCTCCTTGTCCTATTCGGACTAGGGGAGGGCGCGCCCTGCCCCGGCCGCCCTCCTCTTCTCCCACATGGCCCACTAAGGCCCATTATCCCCGGGAGGGTTCTCGTAACCCCTGTTCCTGAGAGAATCCCGATTTCACCCGAACCATTCTCGATATCCAAATATAGGCTTCCAATATATCAATCTTTATGTCTCGACCATTTCGAGACTCCTCGTTATGTCCGTGATCACATCCGGACTCAACAAACTTCGTACATCAAAACTTGTAAACTCATAATAAAACCGCCATCGTAACGTTGCGTGCAAGGACCCTACGGGTTCGAGAACTATGTAGACATGACCTAGAACTATTCTCGTCAATAACCAATAGCGAAACCTGGATGCCCATATTGGTTCCTACATATTCTACGAAGATCTTTATCGGTCAAACCGCATAACGACATACGTTGTTCCCTTTGTCATCGGTATGTTACTTGCCCGAGATTCGATTGTCGGTATCCAATACCTAGTTCAATCTCGCTACGCAAGTCTCTTTACTCGTTCAGTAATACATCATCTCGCAACTAACTTATTAGTTGCAATGCTTGCAAGGCTTATGTGATGTGTATTACCGAGAAGGCCCAGCGATACCTCTCCGACAATCGGAGTGACAAAACCTAATCTCAAATACGCCAACCCAACATGTACCTTTGGAGACACCTGTAGTACTCCTTTATAATCACCCAGCCATTTTGTGACGCTTGGTAGCACCTAAAGTGTTCCTCCGTAAACGGAGTTGCATAATCTCATAGTTACCGAACATGTATAAGTCATGAAGAAAGCAATAGCAATATACTAAACGATCAAGTGCTAGGCTAATGTATGGGTCATGTCAATCACATCATTCTCCTAATGATGTGATCCCATTAATCAAATAACAACACATGTCTATGGTTAGGAAACATAACCATCTTTGATTAATGAGCTAGTCAAGTAGAGGCATACTAGTGACTTATATGTTTGTCTATGTATTCACACATGTATCATGTTTCCGGTTAATACAATTCTAGCATGAATAATAAACATTTATCATGATATGAGGAAATAAATAATAACTTTATTATTGCCTCTAGGGCATATTTCCTTCATTGAAGGCCCACCATCTTCGCCATAGCCTTGCGTTGCAGGTCGGTGACCAGCTGCTGATCATCCAGAGCGCACAAACTTTTGTGGTCGGTGACGATCTCGAACGGGCACGCGTTGCAGGTATGGTCGCCACTTGTCGACTGCCATCATCACGACGAGGAATTCTTTTTCATACGCTGAGAGCTTCGATTCCGCACCCCAAGAGCCTTGCCGAGGTAGGCGATGTGGTGGCCATCTTGGTGAGCACCGCGCCACGCCTGTGTCGCAGCATCCGCTTCGATGGCTTAACGGGCGGTGAAGTTGGGAAGAGCCAAGACCGGCGTGCTCGTTATTGCCTGCTTGAGCATGTCAAAAGCTCGCTGCCGTGTCGCCTCCATAAACCCTTTCTTCGAGAGGAGCTGCGCGTAGGCTTGGCGATGATGCCATAGTGAGGAACGAACTTGCGGTAGTAGCTCGTCAATCCCAAGAATCCACGCAGCTAAGTTGGTGTCGAGGGCACGGGCCAGCCTGCATAGCACTAGTCTTGCTTGTATCCGCGGCAACGCCGCCTTGCGAGATCACGTGCCCGAGGTACTGATGCTTGTTTGCGCGAACGAACACTTGCTGGCCTTGGCGAACAGCTGGTGCTCACGCAAGAGGTCCAAGTTGAGGCGCAGGTGTTCTTCGTGTTCCTGCAGGTCGAAGCTGAAAACCAAGATGTCATCCAAGAAAATGATGATGAACTTACGGACATAAGGTCAAGACGGTGTTCATCGCAATCGGAATGTGGCTGGCGCGCTGCACAATCTGAATGGCATGACGCGAAAATGGTAATGACCGTGATGAGTCTTGAAAGCTGTTTTCTCCTCGTCTTCTTCCCTCATACGGATTTGGTGATATACCGCGCGCAAGTCAATCTTGGAGAAGTACTTGGCCCCGGCCAATTCCTCGAGCATCTCATCAACCACAGGGAGGGGAAATTTGTTCTTCACGGTTGCTGTGTTCAGGCGTCGAAAATCAACGCAAAAACGCCAGCTGCCATCCTTCTTTTTCACAAGCAGCACGGGCGCAACGTAGGGACTCATGCTGTGCGCGATCAGGCCCGAGTCGAGCATCTCCTGAACTTGCCGTTCAATTTCATCCTTCTGCGCCGGTGAGTAGCGATACGGCTTTGTGTTGATCGGCGAGGTACCCGGTTCCAGGTTGATGATGTGATCATACTGACGACGCGGAGGCAGGGTGGTTGGTTCTGCAAACACATCCTGATACTCGTGCAGAACCTTCTGAATGTTGTCAGGGACAGGTGCATATGGTGGTTCGTCAGTTTTTTCCACGGCGACCAGAGCTGCTGTCCAGATATCGTTGGCCATTTCCATTCTGTGCAGCTCATAAGCATCGATCTCTGAAATTGGAGGCCGATTGGTGTTCTTCACCCCTTGCAGTTTCACTGTTTTGCCCCCGGTGTCAAACTGAATCGTCTTCAGTTCCCAGTGGCACAACATCGGGCTATGGGCAGAGAGCCAATCCATTCCCAATACGCCATCGTAGGCACTCAGTGGCAACACTCGAAGGTCAGTGTGGAATGTGTGACCAGGCACTTGCCAGGCCATTTTGCGCACCATTTTGTTGCATAGCAGTCGTTGTCCATTTTTCACTCGAACGAACACAAGAGGTAGATCTTCCTGCTTAGCAGCAATCCGGGCAGTGAAGTTTTCACTAATGAAACTGTGGTAACTCCAGGAGTCGACTAATAGCAACATGATCTGGTCGCCTACTTGAGCGCCTAAGCGAATTGTAGATGGCCCTTCCTCGCCGGACACGGCATGCTGGCTCAGAGAGCAGCATTCTGGTTCTTGTTGAACTGGTGCATCCAACAGTTGCAGTGCGTGCACCGTGTCGTCGTACAGAATTTCTCCGAATTCACCCACTTCAATCATCAAAATCTGCCCGCGCGCTTGCAATCGATGCTCGTGAGAGTACTTATCCCCATAACGGAAGCACAAGCCATTAGCTCTTCGAATTTCGTAGCTGCCATTCCCGAGCAAAATCATCGTTCGCTGGGCGCGGTTGCGCTGCTGCTGCCCGGCTGGAATGGTGGCTGCTGTAGATGCTTGTGGGGTGGGCGACCCACCGCACGATCCGCTGGCGCAGCGCGTTGTCGCTCCAACTCCTCTTCCTGAATCCTTGCAAACACAGCTGCTCGAGTGATACCGAGGGGCCTCAAGACGGACACCTAGCCGGAGTTCATCCTTGAGGCCCAGCAGGAACCGAGAGACGAAAAACTGCGGGCTCAAGCGCGGATCCAGAGACAGCAGGTGATACATCGATGTCTCGAACTGCTGGCGATACTCTTGCACGCCCCAGACTGCCGAATTGAACCAACTGATGCATTTGTGCTTCAACTCTTCTGGCCCAAATTCCTCTTCCACGGCTGTACGGAAAGCCGCCCATGATAAGCCTGAATGTTTCTCACGGTGAGCCTGCAGCCACATCGCTGCTAGACCATCCATGTACAGCGAGGCCGTGACCCAACCGCGGGCGGCACTCGGTACAGCTCAAGTAGGAGATGCAGCGCCGAGCCAGATGCTTGGGCGCCGCCACGAACCGGGAAAATCGTGCCGGTGGTTTGGTGTAGAGATCTGTTCCGCGTTCCCGATCCGGGGCCGTCGGTGAGGGCTGAAGCAGCAGAGGCGGCCGTGGTTGACCAGCCGCAAAGAGAGAGCTGGCCCGCCCTCCGTGAGTAGAGCGGGGAGGAGCGGGCGAGTTGGCGGTGGTGGTGGCAGAGGAGCCCGCCGTCCGCCGAAACTCCCGAGGGTGACAGGCGGTGTGGCGCGCGCGAGGGTCGACTGCTGGTGCGGCCTTGCGCGCCTCATCCACATCAGCCTGGGTGAGATCGATTTGCTTGGAGAGGTGCTTGAGCTCGTGGAGACCTGCTCGCTGTAGGAGAGCTGCACTTGGTGTCGCCGTCGGCCGCTTTTCTGATTCGTGATCGAGGCGACGGATGACCGACTCCAGCAAGTTCTGCAGCTTGTCCGTGGTCTCCGACATCGCGTCGAGAACGCGGCGAGTCTGCGCCGAGGGCTTTGCCGGTGCCGTGGTCTCGCTCCAAATCGGCCGAACCCCGAGCAGGATTTCGTGCAAACTCGCCGGAGCGGCTGCACCTGCCTCGGTGGATGTTACCGGCGATCGAGAGGGTATGAGAGCCGCAGCGGCGTGAGGTGGTGGGAAAAAAAATCTAGGCCCTGATTACCAAATTGTCATGACCCAAGGGAGAAGGAGGGGGAGAGGGGATCGAGATCGGATCGGTAGGTGAGAAGAACAGAGGAGGAGGAGGAGAGAGCTTGGCAAAGGGGAAAGGAAGATTCGATTCTAATCACTTGCTGTCTCACGCATTCCATCATCGTACAATAAGTAGCTGTTCCCACTGGGCTCACCCTGGGCCACGACCCAACACACATACATGGCCTCCGCCCATACACGACATTACACGGTTGCGGTTCAGTTAACATCAGTTAACTGAACTGCATTTGCAGTCCGCTGCAGATCGTCATCTGCAGGCATGACATCTACTTCCTCGCGCCGGTAAGCGAGGATTGGGCTGGGGTTCAGCTGCACGTGCTGAGCTAAATCCCAGCTCAACCCCCAGACATTACTACAAGTAAGGAAATACTGGAGTAGTACTGCTCCTCCTAGTAGTAGAGTTAGGCGTTTAGCCAAAATAGCATGTGACGCCATGGAAGCCAAGATCTGGAGCTCTGAGCCATAGATAGTGGCGGCGGCGCAGCAGACAAGACTCAAGTGTGCGGCTGCAGCGGCCCCGTCAAGATCACAGGTGATGTAGTAGTAGTAGTAGGCCGTAACTATCTTCATCAATAGTTCAGCTCCGGTGAGGGACCGGTGGACCACATCACCACATCGGCAACGTCTGTGGGTGGTGACTTCTTCGACAGGCCATTTTCCAACTCGGCTTGTTGTAATTCCTGCTGCATGTAATCTGTTGTTACTGCTACATTCTAGTAGTAGCTATATTCAGTTAAAAATGCGATGCAGATTTCTCCTACTAGTCCAGTTTCTATCAGCGCTCAGTCTTACTTCAGCCGACCCGTGCATTTCCTTCCGTTGTATTCTTTTCAGATTCGTGAGCTCCTTTTAGGGAATGTACTTGTGCTTGGGCCACGCGCACTATTTGAACCCCGATGTGAAGATTTTCTTTATCGCGGAACTAATCCGGTATGTTACTTGCCCGAGATTCGATTGTCGGTATCCAATACCTAGTTCAATCTCGTTACCGCAAGTCTCTTTACTCGTTCAGTAATACATCATCTCGCAACTAACTTATTAGTTGCAATGCTTGCAAGGCTTATGTGATGTGTATTACCGAGAAGGCCCAGCGATACCTCTCCGACAATCGGAGTGACAAAACCTAATCTCGAAATCGCCAACCCAACATGTACCTTTGGAGACACCGTAGTACTCCTTTATAATCACCCAGTTACTTTGTGACGCTTGGTAGCACCAAAGTGTTCCTCCGTAAACGGGAGTTGCATAATCTCATAGTTACCGGAACATGTATAAGTCATGAAGAAAGCAATAGCAATATACTAAACGATCAAGTGCTAGGCTAATGAATGGGTCATGTCAATCACATCATTCTCATGATGTGATCCCATTAATCAAATAACAACACATGTCTATGGTTAGGAAACATAACCATCTTTGATTAATGAGCTAGTCAAGTAGAGGCATACTAGTGACTTATATGTTTGTCTATGTATTCACACATGTATCATGTTTCCGGTTAATACAATTCTAGCATGAATAATAAACATTTATCATGATATGAGGAAATAAATAATAACTTTATTATTGCCTCTAGGGCATATTTCCTTCATTGAAGGCCCACCATCTTCGCCATAGCCTTGCGTTGCAGGTCGGTGACCAGCTGCTGATCATCCAGAGCGCACAAACTTTTGTGGTCGGTGACGATCTCGAACGGGGCACGTTGCAGGTATGGTCGCCACTTGTCGACTGCCATCATCACGACGAGGAATTCTTTTTCATACGTTGAGAGCTTCTGATTCCGCACCCCAAGAGCCTTGCTGAGGTAGGCGACAGGGTGGCCATCTTGGGTGAGCACCGCGCCCACGCCCGTGTCGCAGGCATCCGTTTCGATGGCGAACGGGCGTGTGAAGTTGGGAAGAGCCAAGACCGGCGTGCTCGTTATTGCCTGCTTGAGCATGTCAAAAGCTCGCTGTGCCGTGTCGCTCCAGACAAACCCTTTCTTCGAGAGGAGCTGCGTCAGAGGCTTGGCGATGATGCCATAGTGAGGAACGAACTTGCGGTAGTAGCCTGTCAATCCCAAGAATCCACGCAGCTAAGTTGGTGTCGAGGGCACGGGCCAGGCCTGCATAGCACTAGTCTTGCTTGTATCCGTGGCAACGCCGTCTTGCGAGATCACGTGCCCGAGGTACTCGATGCTTGTTTGCGCGAACGAACACTTGCTGGCCTTGGCGAACAGCTGGTGCTCACGCAAGAGGTCCAAGTTGAGGCGCAGGTGTTCTTCGTGTTCCTGCAGGTCGAAGCTGAAAACCAAGATGTCATCCAAGAAAATGATGATGAACTTACGGACATAAGGCAAGACGGTGTTCATCGAGCATTTGGAATGTGGCTGGCGCGTTGCACAATCTGAATGGCATGACGCGAAAATGGTAATGACCGTGATGAGTCTTGAAAGCTGTTTTCTCCTCGTCTTCTTCCCTCATACGGATTTGGTGATATACCGCGCGCAAGTCAATCTTGGAGAAGTACTTGGCCCCGCCAATTCCTCGAGCATCTCATCAACCACGTGGAGGGAAATTTGTTCTTCACGGTTGTTGTGTTCAGCGCCGAAAATCAACGCAAAAACGCCAGCTGCCATCCTTCTTTTCACAAGCAGCACGGGCGCAACGTAGGGACTCATGCTGTCGCGATCAGGCCCGAGTCGAGCATCTCCTGAACTTGCCGCTCAATTTCATCCTTCTGCGCGGTGAGTAGCGATACGGCTTTGTGTTGATCGGCGAGGTACCGGTTCCAGTGTTGATGATGTGATCATACCGACGACGCGGAGGCAGGGTGGTTGGTTCTGCAAACACATCCTGATACTCGTGCGTAACCTTCTGAATGTTGTCGAACAGGTGCGAGATGGTGGTTCGTCAGTTTTTTCACGGCGACCAGAGCTGCTGTCCAGATATCGTTGGCCATTTCCATTCTGTGCAGCTCATAAGCATCGATCTCTGAAATTGGAGGCCGATTGGTGTTCTTCACCCCTTGCAGTTTCACTGTTTTGCCCCCGGTGTCAAACTGAATCGCCTTCGAGTTCCAGGGCACAACATCGGGCTATGGGCAGAGAGCCAATCCATTCCCAATACGCCATCGTAGGCACTCAGTGGCAACACTCGAAGGTCAGTGTGGAATGTGTGACCAGGCACTTGCCAGGCCATTTTGCGCACCATTTTGTTGCATAGCAGTCGTTGTCCATTTTTCACTCGAACGAACACAAGAGGTAGATCTTCCTGCTTAGCAGCAATCCGGGCAGTGAAGTTTTCACTAATGAAACTGTGGTAACTCCAGGAGTCGACTAATAGCAACATGATCTGGTCGCCTACTTGAGCGCCTAAGCGAATTGTAGATGGCCCTTCCTCGCCGGACACGGCATGCTGGCTCAGAGAGCAGCATTCTGGTTCTTGTTGAACTGGTGCATCCAACAGTTGCAGTGCGTGCACCGTGTCGTCGTACAGAATTTCTCCGAATTCACCCACTTCAATCATCAAAATCTGCCCCGTGCGTTTGCACTGATGCTCGTGAGAGTACTTATCCCCATAACGGAAGCACAAGCCATTAGCTCTTCGGAATTCTCGTAGCTGCCATTCCCGAGCAAAATCATCGTTCGCTGGGCGCGGTTGCGCTGCTGCTGCCCGGGCTGGAATGGTGGCTGCTGTAGATGCTTGTGGGGGTGGGCGACCCACTGGCACGATCCGTTGGCGTTGTGCGCGTTGTCGCTCCAACTCCTCTTCCTGAATCCTTGCAAACACAGCTGCTCGAGTGATACCGGAGGGGGCCTGAAGACGGACACCTAGCCGGAGTTCATCCTTGAGGCCCAGCAGGAACTGAGAGACGAAAAACTGCGGGCTCAAGTGCGGATCCAGAGACAGCAGGTGATACATCGATGTCTCGAACTGCTGGCGATACTCTTGCACGCTCCCAGACTGCCGTAACTGAACCAACTGATGCATTTGTGCTTCGAACTCTTCTGGCCCAAATTCCTCTTCCACGGCTGTACGGAAAGCCGCCCATGATAAGCCTGAATGTTTCTCACGGTGAGCCTGCAGCCACATCGCTGCTAGACCATCCATGTACAGCGAGGCCGTGGTGACCCAACTGTGCGGCGGCACTCGGTACAGCTCGAAGTAGGAGATGCAGCGCTCGAGCCAGATGCGCGGGGCGTCGCCGTCGAACCGGGGAAAATCGTGCTTCGGTGGTTTGGTGTAGAGATCTGTTCCGCGTTCCCGATCCGGGGCCGTCGGTGAGGGCTGAAGCAGCAGAGGCGGCCGTGGTTGACCAGCCGCGCAAAGAGCAGCTGGCCCGCTCCCTCCGTATAGAGCGGGGGAGGAGCGGGGCGAGTTGGCGGTGGTGGTGGTACAGAGGAGCCCGCCGTCGTCGAAACTCCCGAGGGTGACAGGGCGGTGTGGGGCGCGGCGGAGGGGTCGACCGTTGGTGCGGCCTTGCGCGCCTCATCCACATCAGCCTGGGTGAGATCGATTTGCTTGGAGAGGTGCTTGAGCTCGGTGGAGACCTGCTCGTTGTAGGAGAGCTGCACTTGGTGTCGCTCGTCGGCCGTTTTCTGATTCGCATCGAGGCGACGGATGACCGACTCCAGCAAGTTCTGCAGCTTGTCCGTGGTCTCCGACATCGCGTCGAGAACGCGGCGAGTCTGCGCCGAGGGCTTTGCCGGTGCCGTGGTCTCGCTCCAAATCGGCCGAACCCGAGCAGGATTCGTGCAAACTCGCGGGCGGCTGCACCTGCCTCGGTGGATGTTACCGCGATCGAGAGGGTATGAGAGCCGCAGCGCGTGAGGTGGTGGGAAAAAAAATCTAGGCCCTGATTACCAAATTGTCATGACCCAAGGGAGAAGGAGGGGGAGAGGGGATCGAGATCGGATCGGTAGGTGAGAAGAACAGAGGAGGAGGAGGAGAGAGCTTGGCAAAGGGGAAAGGAAGATTCGATTCTAATCACTTGCTGTCTCACGCATTCCATCATCGTACAATAAGTAGCTGTTCCCACTGGGCTCACCCTGGGCCACGACCCAACACACATACATGGCCTCCGGCCCATACACGACACACACCGGTTGCGGTTCAGTTAACATCAGTTAACTGAACTGCATTTGCAGTCCGCTGCAGATCGTCATCTGCAGGCATGACATCTACTTCCTCGCGCGCCGGTAAGCGAGGGATTGGGCCGGGGTTCAGCTGCACGTGCTGAGCTAAATCCCAGCTCAACCCCCCCAGACATTACTACAAGTAAGGAAATACTGGAGTAGTACTGCTCCTCCTAGTAGTAGAGTTAGGCGTTTAGCCAAAATAGCATGTGACGCCATGGAAGCCAAGATCTGGAGCTCTGAGCCATAGATAGTGGCCGGCGGCGCAGCAGACAAGACTCAAGTGTGCGGCTGCAGCGGCCCCGTCAAGATCACAGGTGATGTAGTAGTAGTAGTAGGCCGTAACTATCTTCATCAATAGTTCAGCTCCGGTGAGGGACCGGTGGACCACATCACCACATCGGCAACGTCTGTGGGTGGTGACTTCTTCGACAGGCCATTTTCCAACTCGGCTTGTTGTAATTCCTGCTGCATGTAATCTGTTGTTACTGCTACATTCTAGTAGTAGCTATATTCAGTTAAAAATGCGATGCAGATTTCTCCTACTAGTCCAGTTTCTATCAGCGCTCAGTCTTACTTCAGCCGACCCGTGCATTTCCTTCCGTTGTATTCTTTTCAGATTCGTGAGCTCCTTTTAGGGAATGTACTTGTGCTTGGGCCACGCGCACTATTTGAACCCCGATGTGAAGATTTTCTTTATCGCGGAACTAATCCCAAACAGATAAAATACCGTCGTTGGTGCAGTGGAAAGATCCTGCTTCGGGAGAAGCAGAGCCCTTTGTCTTTGTGACCAGGGGAAGCAATATACTACTCTGGTTAATAGGGCTTATCTTAAAATTTTAGTTTTTTCATTTTATGAGGCTCAATTTGGTTGTTTCACATCACATGTTTAGATTTCAAGGTATATTAAATCATTACATGCAAGTATTAAGAGAAAATTGATCAATGCATGTAATTTATGCATGCATGCATTGCAATTAATGCATTGGCAAACATACTTTTTTGAGAAAAACAAGAGCATTAATTGGGTGCTTTTGCAAACTACAAAAAGTATTCCACCACTCATCATCTATCTTGGTTGATGAGATTTTTAAATTGAGCCTTATAAACCGGAAATGAGGGAGTATGACTTAAGCACCAATAATCAATGGTCCGCCTAGTTAATTAAGCATGTTCTGCTATTATCATATGACTTTCAATGTAGTAGTACGAGTACTACCTGAACAGTTGAACTTGTGCTCGCATGCTCAGTACTGCGCATGCCTACTCTTGACGGATGGGAAGTTGGCAACATATGCTGACATGAAGTTTGTTCATGTACACTGCATGGTGGGGGACCTGGAAAGATGGGAACGACGCACCGTTGTTCGTATCTGAGTTTCAAGTTGGCGGATCCGTTGGGCGTTGAAGATGGAAACACACAATTGTTCGTAGTCTCGCACCCCTTCTCTCCTTTTTATTGGCCGGGAAAACGTTCATCTGCGCGAACATCACGAGAAACGAGTGATTCCACCTCCCTCCCTTTCTTTGCCCTCGCTCTTTTTGGTTTGTCCATTTTTACCTTGGGCGCATCTCATAGGGCGACTTTCGCTAGTAGATTATTGGTGTACTACTACAAGCTCCATTAACAGAGGGTGAGAAAGAATCTTTGAGAAGTTGAGATTGCTTAGGCATTGTACAATGATAGGCGCTTAAAGAAATAAATCGGGTTTTTTTAAAGCACCCATGCCTATTTCTACATGAGAGACGCCTAATTAAACGTCTGCCCTGTACAAATAAGCACCGGTGCTTAAAAAAAATCTGGTTTATTTTTTCAAGCATCCCTTCTAAGCACCTTGCATTGTACATAGCCTTATGGGCCGGGTCTTAGACTAGATTATTAGGCTGCACAGTGCTTCGCCCAAAAGCACAGTAGAAATGGGTAAAGGAGCGAGAAAAGAAGATTACTGTCCATGAGCCAAGGCGCTTCTGTTCTTTTGTGTAAAAGGGGCTTTGTGAAGACGAAGGTTGTTCTTGGCTTTGGTGCCATCCCATTGCGGCGCGAGTTGCCTTTTGTTTCTCCCGCTCGCGGCGCCGGACGCCGCATGAGCGCAGCAGGCAGGAGGCCGCGCACCACCCAATTTAGCTAGCCTACGCTGCTAGCTTGTGCGTCCACGGTGGCGCTCGTGCTCAGCGGTGGCCCCATCTCCACTCCTCTCTCTCTCTCTCTCTCTCTGACTATTTCTCTTGCTCTCATGCCAAACTCCCCACGCTAGAATCCTTTTGCGCACAACATCGCATCCTTGGCCGTCGCCTATCGCAGCGAGTTCGACCGTGGGAGAAGAAAGGAGAGAACGGACTCAACGGAGCTCGCGCAGAGGCACAATGGATGGGACGACTCATCAGGCGGGCCGCCGGCCAGGGAAGAGGGTGGATCGCGCGGCGGCCATTGGTGGCCACTGCGGCATGGTGCCGCACGCGGGAACGAGACAAGGGCGGGGTTGCGTCTTCTCCAGGGAGTCCACGGTGTCGAGGCAGACCCCGTGGCGCAGGGGCGGAGCACGATACGGTCGAGAGGAGGGGATTGGGTAGCTGCATCTTCGGACAGTGCGCGCCTACAAATTGGATGGCTTCCTACTTTAGCGGCGCCGTTGCTGGCATTCAGGGCGCAGGGCGCAGGGAGTGAGAAGAAAGGAAGAAAAGAGGCTGCCGGGTGGTGGGAACGAGCGTGGGTGGCTTGCTGATTGGGGGTAAAAATGTGAGGTTTTTACTGAACTGTTCCACTCAGCTGCAAGCTACTCCATCTGCTTAACAACGCTTCCATGCATACCGTATATGTCAACTGCAAACTAGTACTTACTACTCCCTCTGTCCCATAATATAAGATGTTTTTGCAAGCTAAACTAGCTTGCAAAAACGTCTTACATTGTGCGACGGAGGGAGTAGTAAATTCAGTTGCCTGATAAAGCTTACACATGCATGCGATAATGAAGAACACCGGTTCAAATAGTACAAAAGCGAGTAAATTGCATAAAACCACCACATTGAGGGCTAGCTTTGCGAAAAACACTAGGATACAGAATCGTTGCAGAAAGCACCACGTCTAGCGTAATTCTTTTGCAAAAACCACTGATCGGCGGATCGGGCTGTGTTAAGTTAGTTTATGACAGCTGGGGCCCGTTTTTCGTCTACGTGGCACTCCAGGCCGTCCCGACAGCCGGCAGACGGCGTTAGACGGCGCCGTTCGGTCTCGTCTGTCAAAAGCGCCAACCGTTACTCCACTCCGCTCGCTCGCTCTCTTCTCACTCTCGCTCTCGCTCTGTTCTTGGTCGCCGCACCCGTCGCCGCCGCGCCGCGCCACCGCCGCAGCGCCATGGTGTTGTGGAGTGATGGGTCGGATAGCAGCGAGCACACCAGGCAGTACATGAGCTCAGATTCCGACGACGGCACCATTAAGGTCAGTTCTCAGATTTAGGGTTAGGGTTAGATATTTGGGGATTTCTGGAATGAGCTTCTTTTAATGATTGGACCAAATCTGTGTCATTCCTTTGCACTCCAGGTTCCTGCTAGCACCGAAGACTCAGATTTCGAGGGCCCTGAGACAGATATGTATGTTTTGTGCCATGGACACGGGAAGGCAGCGGAAAGGCGTGTTGCATTCGAAGGGATTCACACTGGCAGGAGGTTTCTTTGTTGTGCAGAGAAGGTATGGTTCCAGCTGAACTAATTGGAAGTTGTGGATTTACCAAACAGATATGTCATTTGTTTACCATGGATATGTACTGTGGAAGCAGTCATTGTATCATATTGTGAGGTTAGGACAGTGGATGCAGTCATTGTTTACTGTGGAAGCAGGCATTGTATTATAGTATGAAGTTTGTACAGTGGATTCATTAATTGTTTACTCTGTCAACATTGTTTAGTCTGGTTCTGGCAACATTGTTTAGTTAGGTCATTTTGTTAACTCTGTCAGGTTAGCATATTTTAAGAGAGTAGATGCATGGGTTGGCAGACCAGCATTTTTAGTTTGGATCTGCAATATTGTTTAGTTATGTCATTTTTAACTCTGCCATGTTAGCTTATTTTAGGACAGAATATTCATGGGTTAGCACACCAGCATTGTTTACTTAGTAGTTGTTTACTTTAGAGCATGATCTGAATTTTAGTATAAAGTAATATAGCCTATCATTGTAAGCAAGTCACTGTTATGTAATTCATTTTGTTAATACTCTTTTCCGGGAAGGTAAAAACTGTGGACTAGTAGAATGGATTGATCCATCTTGGCCCGCTACCCTTGAGAATGCCTTGTCCAAGTTATGGGCTATGTATGAACAGAGTAAGATGGACATGAATGAGGAATGTCGATGCATTCATTTACGCTCATGACCGACACAAGAGAAGAAGAAACTCGGGCCAGCTATGAGAAGTTGGTTGAAGATGTCAATGCACTTATGGATGCCCAGGAGCAGAGGGCAGTGATAGAAAGGAAAGATCTGAAACAACCAAGTTGCAGGAGAAGTATGACACTTTGAAGAACATAGCAGCTGCTCAAGGTACGCCATTAGGAACATGAAGTTGAAGCTAGTGAAGAGAAGAAGAATTTGCAGATTCACATTGATGAGCTCAAGAAGACAGTTGAAGAGAGCAATGTGAAGTGGAGGATCAAGGCCATCATAAATGGATAAGCGATGCAAGAGAAGAATGGGCAATATCATTTGGCATTTGCTTGACCTTTTGCGGGTGTGTGGTTTGGCATTTGTTGTAATGATAGTAGTTTAAATTCTATTAAATATGAGTACTCTGAACTATGGATATGTAATCTTAAGTAAGATGTTTCCATTTGAACTAGTGCTGAATGTGGTGATATTTGAACTAGTGCTGAATGTCAAACTATGATTATGTATGGATTTGAACTAGTGCTGAATTTGGTGGTATTTAGAGCTGGTTAATGTTATCTTAAGTAACTGTTTGCAAATGATGTTAGGGTTTTGGTTTTTATCGGCCTTGAGGCATCAAGTAGGCCAAGTTAGGGTTTTGGGTTTTTATCGACGCCGAGGCATCAAGTAGGCCAAGTTAGGGTTTTGGCTTTTCATCGATGCCGAGGCATCAAGTAGGCGAGATAGGGTTTTGGGTTTTATCGGCCGAGGCATCAAGTAGGCCAAGATAGGGTTTTGGGTTTTATCGACGCCGAGGCATCAAGTAGGCCAAGTTAGGGTTTTGGGTTTTATCGGCGCCGAGGCATCAAGTAGGCCAAGATAGGGTTTTTGGTTTTTATCGACGCCGAGGCATCAAGTAGGCGAGTTAGGGTTTTATCGACGCCGAGGCATCAAGTAGGCCAAGATAGGGTTTTGGGTTTTATCGACGCCGAGGCATCAAGTAGGCCAAGTTAGGGTTTTGGCTTTTATCGACGCCGAGGCATCAAGTGGGCCAAGATAGGGTTTTGGCTTTTGTCGACGCCGAGGCATCAAGTAGGCATCAAGTGATGGGTTTTGGATTTTGTCGACGTCGAGGCATCAAGTAGGCATCAAGTGATGGGTTTTGGCTTTTTGTCGACGTCGAGGCATCAAGTAGGCATCAAGTAGGGGGTTTTTGGCTTTTTGTCGACGTCGAGGCATCAAGTAGGCATCAAGAATATCACAGCATCAAGAGTATCACAGCATCAAGACTATCACAGCATCAAGACTATCACGACATCAAGATACTACTAGAATGGCATAGTTTGACACAAATTGATCATAACAGTTGAGCATCACAGGACTACTAGAATTCCAAAGTTTGATACAACATCAACATTACCAAATCACCATCAACACTGGAGTAGCATAACTGGAGTAGCACAACTTCAACAACATAGTTTCACAACACAACCAAAATGCCATAGTTTGATAAAACATCAACACAACCAAATCATCACCATTTTGCACCGAGGCGCCAAGTAATCCTTCATTCTGCTGTTTGGGCTTCGACGACTCTCGGGAACCATCACTTGGTCTTGGAGGCATGAAAGCTAACCTTGGTCCCTTTGCGTTGGTGATGAAGATCTCGTTCTTTGGTGCCTTACCCTTGGGAGCAGTGGTGCCTTACTCTTGGGAGCAGATGATGAAGATTTTGGCTCTTTGCCTTACCCTTGGGAGCATTTGGAGCAGCTGGCTGCCTCTGGCTGGAGCAGCAGCAGATGTTGCCCTCCTTCTTTGGAGCTGGACTGGCAGCAGATGTTGCCCTCCTTCTTTGGAGCTGGATGGCAGCAGCAGAGGCTGCAGTCCTTCTTTGGTGCCGGTGTGCTTCTACTATCGTGGGTAAGAGCTGGTGCTTGGCTGCAATGAAACAAGTAGTTTAATATTAGTAAGCAACAAAGTAACAACAAATTTAGTCTTTCTCATAGCAGAGTGGTTACCGATGTTTTTCTTTCTCATAGCAAGTGCAGGCTTTAGAGCATCATGGCAATTGGTGTACCTATGGCCCACCTTTTTACAGTTGGAGCAGTAATTGAGGCCATTCTTGAAGTGTCTTTGGGAGCTGGCTTCTCAAATTGGCCCTTTCTCCTCTTAGTCTGCTCTGCCCTTGTGTTCTTTGAAAACAGAGCCTCAATGTCCAAACTATCTGTCCTTGGCCACATGTCAGGGCCAGGTACAGGATATATTATAGGACTGTAAGCTGCCAGGTACATAGGTTTTTTGAAGAAATCATGAACAAAGTCCTCTGGCTGAAGTTTAGCCTTGTGTATAGCGAAACAGATGATTGCAAGGAACTGCTGTCATATCCCACTTCTTACAACCACAAGTCCTTTGTGCTAGGTTGACAGATATGTTCTCTCCTCACTAGTAACTTGGAAAAGGTTGGGGCCAGCCATCAATGATTGGCGGTTTCTAGACCACTTCTTTGCTTCCTCCAATTTCTCTGCATATGTTGGACAAATCTCCCATCCGATCCCGAGTCTTTGTTCTATTTGTATTAAACTTGACCATTAATTTTGTTCTAATTCCATCAACCATGGTTCTTATTGGCTTGGCCCTGACATCTAGAACCCACTTGTTGAAAACCTCACTTAAGTTGTTAACTACTAAGTCTGTTTTGCAATTTGTGTCCATGGCATGTCTGGCCCAAGTGTGCTTTGGGATTTTACTAAGCCAAGCCCATGCTGCCTCACACTCTCTCTTCAACTCGTCCATTACAACCTTATAACCATGCTCAGTGTATGAGTAACTTGCTTCATCCATGTATTTCTTCAATTCTGGCCCTCTAAACCCAGCATTTTGAAAGTTCTGGTAAATGTGTCTGAGGCAAAACCTTTGTGGACAATTGGGAAAGACTCTGTTTATGGCTTTAAGCAGCCCCTGTGTGAATTTAAGTAAAGCTAACTTAGTGACTACACCTAAATGATTGTCTAACTACTAGAAAGAACTAAATGATTGTGTACAGAAAGTAGCTACACCTAAATGCAAGTAACTACTAGAAAGAACTAAATGAAATCTAGCACAAGTGGATTTCATTACCTTCCCCTATCGAAATTATTGTGTAGTTGCCAAACTTCCCAGTTGGCCACCTAGTGCTACCTTCACGACATGAAACCAAGTCCAGAATCAGTGTCCTCCTTATCAACAATTCCAAAAGCAATGGGAAATATATTATTGTTCCCATCTCTTCCAATGAGCAAGAAGGATCTGTTGACCAAGAGTGAGCTTTATGAAGCATCCATCCGCACCTATAACAAGTAAACACATTAGGCAAACTATTTGAAAACACACATTATTCAAACACACATTAGATACCAAGGAATTACCTATGAATGGTCTACAGCCACTCAGAAACCCTTCTTTGCATCCATTTAGGCAATAGAATAATACATGAAACCTAGGGTTTGTGCTTGGATGCTCCCTCAAATGTCTTGTTGTCACTATACACCTTGAACCTGGATTAGTATCTAGCACAGCCTGCAAATAATCCCTAATCCTGGTGTACTGGGCCTTCTGATCTCCTAACACAACGTTCTTTGCTGCCTTCTTAGCCCTGTATGCCATGTGGGTTGATATTTCCACTCCATACTTGCTCTTTGCAGTGTTAATTATAGTAGTGATTGTTGTGCATGGGTCATTTCTGATTGCTTCCTCACAAAACTTTGCAACCCACTTAGCAGTAACTTTTGTGTTCTCTGACACAGAAGGACAAGTGTGCACCACATACTGCTTCCTTATGGTAAAAGTCTTCTCATTTGCAATCTGAGAAGCTGATATATAAAAAGGGCATGTCTCATCTATGCATTGTGCTATAACCCTCTCACTGCAATTTCTATGATACTCATAGTTCCTGTTCTGTGCAATGTGCATTGTTTGAAGTGCATTCCTGAACTGGTACACATCAATGAAGCAAAGATGCCTCACAAATTGCTCAGCTGGGTGAGCTCTATTCTCATCATACCATAACCCTTTCTTCATCTTCTTAGCTCTGCTTTTCCTGCCATTGGGCAAAACATATGCCAATGCCTCTGCACCATCATCATCTTCCACACCCAAGTCCATTGGTTTCATGTCTTCATCAGAAGATGGTATCTAGTCCTCCTCAAACAACTCCTCTACACTTGCATGTGATCTGCTTGTTGGGCCTTTTCTGTGTTTCTTCTCCTTTTCTTCTTCTTGTCCATCTTGCCCTACCTGCTCCAGTTACTCTCTTCCTCCAGTACTCTCTTCATCCTCTTCCTCCTCTTCTTCACTTTCAGGCTCATATAGTGCATCCTCCTCCTCCGCTCTCATACATTTCCTCAACATCTGTGTCCCCTTCAAAATGAAGGAGTGAATCTTCCCTCTGTCTTTTCATCTCCTCAAGCCTAGCAAGGATATCACCATATTCTTCCAAATCATCATCATCACTGTCCTCCTCATTATCCATCACTGCAGCTTTTCTCTTCAAAGAAGTGTCCTTCTCTTTATTTTTCTTATTCTGCCTAAACATTTCAATTTCCTTCCTCCTTGTCTCCTCCATAACCTTTTCAATTTCCATTTGCTCCTCTAAATTGTTTACATGATTTTCTTCCACTTGTACATAACCTAAAGCAAGTTGCTCCTCCAAATTGTTTGTGCTATGCTGTGTTTGAAACTGTATGGGCATTGGCTCCAGTTCTGCTGCTTCTGAACTTCCTGCTGCTACATGCACATTTCCTGCATTGAACAGCACTCCTCCTTCATCTATCTGATATAGTTTGGGCTCTCCAATTTCTTCTAGAGGGATTTGCTGCTCAATAACATTGGAGCTGGTGTTTATAGTTGCAGCATTTGGAGAACTGACCCTAAGAACTGTCACATTCAATATCCTTTGATTTTGCAATGCTATGTTGTCTAGAATTTCCTCAAGCTTGTCATCATCATCTATTTCTTCCATTCCTTCTATACCTAGCCCAGGATCCCTGACATAGTACATGTAATCTTTAAATCCATAACCTTCATTTCTATCGGTGCTACTAGGTTGTAAAATGTTATGTCCGACATCATCGAGATCTCTCAATATTGTCTCTGTCATGGAAATGCATCCTCAATTCCCAAACCTCATCATCCAGACTGCAAATAATATAAAATACATAGCAGTATAAGTGCTTAATTATAACTGAATAACACTAATGAAACAACTCATGTCAGTGCACTAATACAATCCTTTGTCACTTATATATCAGATAACAGGATAACTCATTTAACAGTGAACCTAACCAAATGTCTAACTTCACTCCAATTAACAGTGTACCTAAAATAAACTGAATAACAAAGCACAAACATGCATTTTTCTAAGTTAATAGTATCATAATCATATACTATACCAGGATAACTTTGCTGCTCGTTTATAAAATCAACTAAATCAGCTTATTTGTCAACTAATCTAAAAATGTCAACCCTAGGGCAAAGGATAAACAAATCACAGAATCTGAACTAATCTAAATTATGTCAACCCTAGAGCACATGACAACAAATCCACAGCATCTACTCCATCTGATAGGATAGAGCAATATGAACCCTAACCCTAGAGTACACTAGCAACGCAATTGAAAGAGAGTATTCATTGAATGGAGAACGGGAAGGGGAAGAGCAAAGAAAAGTGGATCTCACTATACGCCGCCGTAGGATGACCCGATGTGTTGGCCTTCACCGCCGCGGCGAATGCTCTCGCCGCCCGGTATTCCATTGAATACTGCGGGTCCTCCTCCTCTGATTCCTCCGTAGGCTTGCTAGGGTTCGAGCTCCCGCAAAGCTCGCCTGGATCCACTGCGGGTCCTCCTCCGCTGCCGGGCGGAGCGCTGCCACCAGCAACTCCACCTTTCACCGGGCTACGCATCTCTGCAGTCACGAGGGCAAGGGGCGACAATGGGGAGCGAGGGGGAGGGGGCGACGGCGGCGGGAGCGAGGGGGAGGGGGAAGAAGAATGGGGACAGATGCGGGGATGACTAAAGACGAGACCGAACGGCGCCGTCTAACGCCGTCTGCCGGCTGTCGGGACGGCCTGGAGTGCCACGTAGGCGAAAAACGGGCCCCAGCTGTCATAAACTCACTTAACACGGCCCGATCCGCCGATCAGTGGTTTTTGCAAAAGAATTACGCTAGACGTGGTGCTTTCTGCAACGATTCTGTATCCTAATGTTTTTCGCAAAGCTAGCCCTCAATGTGGTGGTTTTATGCAATTTACTCTACCAAAGCAGACCGAGAACGGCCGACGCAGCTCACTCGGATCATGCTCCAAGGTCCAAGCTACTACTACACGGTAAAAAAGACTAGGACTTCTTACATGCATTGACAACTACTACTGCTGCTGAGTACCGCCGAGACGGCGAGCCCACCACCACCTCAACCTCTACCACGGCACGCTAATGGTAATGGTAACTTTACTGCTTTACTGCGGCATTGACGAACAGGAACAGCACGAGAGGCAATGCACTGAGCACAACCAAGATAAAGCCAAGCCAGACGGCCAGAGCCGCGAGCCGCCTGGAATTCTCAGGCGACAAGCGCGTGGCCGACGGCGGGGCGGTGCAGAGGACGTGCACGAGGATGACGCCGGCGAGGTAGGCGACAAGGGTGTGTTGCACCAGCAGGATGACGGCGGCGTCGATGAAGTGGCTACGGGCGGAGGCAGCTCCACCGCTGCCGACGGCGAGGAAGTCGAAAGCCTGCTTCAGGATGTGGGCGCAGCCGACGGCGGCGAAGATGGCGAACCTGCAGTGGTTGCGGAGGGAAGCCATGGCATCCGGTGGGCAGGCTCTGGTTCGAGAGTGTGGACCGTGGGAACAATGGTGGAGTCCGGGGTGTCTTCGCTGAGGAGCTCACCCTCCACCTCGTTTATATAGACGTTTCGGTTCTAGCTGTGCTGTAGAGCACTGTTTAGGGCGTCATGCATGCCTTGGCAGTGCACTACATATCTTAGTGTAGTGTGTTTATGTCATGCCAAGAGACAAGAGTATCTGGCATACAGGCAGTGCGCTGCATATGTCATGTACTCCTACTACTAGTAGTGTGTACTGGTCATGACAAGGGCATGCATGGCTAGTTTTAATAAAGCTAGTCACAATGGTCTTCACTCAAAAAAAAAGCCAGTCACTTATCATATCATCGATTTGCTGAAGGATGTTATAGATTTGCCTAAAAAAACTTTATCATTTCATAGATTGCATGCATGCACACGTTATGCACTTCATGCGCATAGCAAACATATTATTTCTGTTGTTGTTTCAAGATTGTGTCCTAGCCTAGTATTTCATGTGACCTTTTGCGGGACAGCCTATACGCCTGAAAACCATTTTGTCACCTATTAACTCTCTTCGACATCGCATGTGATCGACAGAGTTAAAGTAAAGAACAACGAGTTCTTCTCGACATGGCAAGGAAAAGAGCTACTATATCTCGTCTTTTCAATTGCCCTATGGCCTGCCAGGCGTCAAGCCCGGTAAGCTATCTAAAAAAAAATGCCCTATGGCCTATACCATTAAACACTCTGAAACGAATATGGGAACGGCCTCAATCCAATGCTAGGCCAGCGCAAACCTTTGCGGGGAAGGAGATGAAGAGAGAAGGAGAGCACTAGCTAGATAGAGTGTCAGACTAGGTAGAGATAACATAGACTAGCTGCAGAGGGACCTTTACTCCAAATCAGCTTTACGGGGACTAGTCAAGAGTAAAGAGGAGAGGTAGCTTGCCTCTCCTCTACTAGATCGGTAACGCACCTTGGCGCGAGGGTGCCGGTCCTTATGTTGTGGTCATGTAAGTAATGCTCAAGTTAGTAGTAATCTTAACGTACTTACTCAAACACGATATAACAAAATAAAAAGAAGAAGAATTTCACATATTGTATTAGGAAAACATTATATAGTACAACAACACCATGAGATTATCATAAGGCAAAATCAAGTTTAGCGCGTTCATGAGATAGCGAGAGCCTGAATGTTTACAAAATCCACATACGTCATCAACGACATAATATCATTAAAATAGAAAACTTTACATATAGGCCATTTCATTATTTATGAGATAAACAAAACATATAGTGCCATATCAGAACATTCAGTACCATGACAAAATAAAGGTGATTAATATACATGTCAGAACTGAGATTCTCCAAATCCCATGTCTCAGTCATGAAATAAATTCTTCATCAAATTTGAAGTACTACAATGGGCAAATAATCACTTTCCATGCAAGGTACTACATGCCTTCGTTTTGATCCATATGAACTGAATTTCTCTATTAAATACTCACAGTTCATATCAGTGTCCAACCTTGAAAGCGAAAGGTTTCAGTTCTCATCGAAACCACCCCATTAATAATTCAATACATCAGTTCTATCTTCACTTTGTCATACTAAGTAAGTACTAAGACCCTTATACGTATGTAAGGATAACTTGCATCAACCGCTACTGCAAGCCACATGGCAGGCTGGCTGGAGACCCCATCTAGTTCCAGCGGCAACCTGCAAGTCAATAAAATGGGAGGAGCAGCTGTATGAGAAAGGTGTGTTGGAAATATGCCCTAGAGGCAATAATAAATTAGTTATTATTATATTTCCTTGTTCATGATAATCGTTTATTATTCATGCTATAATTGTATTGACCGGAAACAGCAATACATGTGTGGATACATAGACAACACCATGTCCCTAGTAAGCCTCTAGTTGACTAGCTCGTTGATCAATAGATGGTTACGGTTTCCTGACCATGGACATTGGATGTCATTGATAACGGGATCACATCATTAGGAGAATGATGTGATGGACAAGACCCAATCCTAAGCCTAGCACAAAGATCGTGTAGTTCAGTATGCTAAAGCTTTTCTAATGTCAAGTATCTTTTCCTTAGACCATGAGATTGTGCAACTCCGGATACCGTAGGAATGCTTTGGGTGTACCAAACGTCACAACGTAATCGGGTGGCTATAAAGGTGCATTACAGGTATCTCCGAAAGTGTCTCATTGGGTTGGCACGAATCAAGATGGGATTTGTCACTCCGTGTAAACGGAGAGGTATCTCTGGGCCCACTCGGTAGGACATCATCATAATGTGCACAATGTGACCAAGGGGTTGATCACGGATGATGTGTTACGGAACGAGTAAAGAGACTTGCGAACGAGATTGAACAAGGTATCGGTATACCGACGATCGAATCTCGGGCAAGTACAATACCGCTAGACAAAGGGAATTGTATACGGATCGATTGAGTCCTTGACATCGTGGTTCATCCAATGAGATCATCGTGGAACATGTGGGAGCCAACATGGGTATCCAGATCCGCTGTTGGTTATTGACCGGAGAACGTCTCGGTCATGTCGCATGTCTCCGAACCCGTAGGGTCTACACACTTAAGGTTCGGTGGCGCTAGGGTTATAAAGGAAGTTTGTATGTGGTTACCGAATGTTGTTCGAGTCCGGATGAGATCCCGGACGTCACGAGGAGTTCGGAATGGTCCGGAGGTAAAGATTTATATATGGGAAGTCCTGTTTTGGTCACCGGAAAAGTTTGGGCGATTTGGTAATGTCTGGGACCACGGGAGGGTCCCGGGTCCACCAAGTGGGGCCACCTGCCCTGAGAAGGCTGCGTGGGCCAAGTGTGGGAGGGACCAGCCCCTAGGAGGGCTGGTGCGCCCCACAAGGGGCCCAAGGCGCAAGGATGGGTGGGAGGGGCAACCCTAGTCCAGATGGGCCCTAAGGCCCATCTAGTGGCGCCTCCTCTCCTCCCTCCCGGCCGCCTCCCTTGATCCCATCTAGGGCTGGCCGCCACCCCTAGGGGTGGAAACCCTAGAGGGGCGCAGCCTCCCTTCCCTATATATATGAGGCCAAGGGGCTGCCCAAGACACGCAATTCTATCTCTCGTGGGTGCAGCCTGCGTCTCTTCTTCCTCCTCCTCATATCTTGTGATGCTTGGCGAAGCCTGCAAGATTGCCACGCCTCCACCACCACCACGCCTGTTGTGCTGCTGTTGGATGGAGTCTTCCTCAACCTCTCCTCTCTCCTTGCTGGATCAAGGCATGGGAGACGCCACCGGCTGTACGTGTGTTGAGCGCGGAGGTGCCGTCCGTCCGCACTAGGATCTCCGGTGATTTGAATCACGACAGTCGACTCCTTCAACCCCGTTCACATGAACGCTTCCGCTTAACGATCTACAAGGGTATGTAGATGCACTCTCCTTCCCTCGTTGCTAGTTTCTCCATAGATAGATCTTGGTGACACGTGGGAAAATTTTGAATTTCTGCTCGTTCCCCAACAAAGGCATCATGAGCTAGGTCTATTATGTAGATTCTTTGCACGAGTAGAACACAAAGTAGTTGTGGGCGTTGATGATGTTCAATATGCTTACCGTTACTAGTCAAATCTTGTTTCGACGGTATTGTGGGATGAAGCGGCCCGGACCGACCTTACACGTACTATTACGTGAGACAGGTTCCACCGACTGACATGCACTTGGTGCATAAGGTGGCTAGCGGTGCCGCCTCTCCACTTTAGTCGGAACGGATTCGATGAAAAGGGTCCTTATGAAGGGTAAATAGCAATTGGCATATCACGTTGTGGTTTTGCGTAGGTAAGAAACGTTCTTGCTAGAAACCCATAGCAGCCACGTAAAACATGCAAACAACAATTAGAGGACGTCTAACTTGTTTTTGCAGGGTATGCTATGTGATGTGATATGGCCAAAAGAATGTGATGAATATATGTGATGTATGAGATTGATCATGTTCTGTAATAGGATTCACGACTTGCATGTCGATGAGTATGACAACCGGCGAGAGCCATAGGAGTTGTCTTTATTTATTGTATGACCTGCGTGTCATTAAACAACGCCATGTAATCACTTTACTTTATTGCTAACCGGTAGCCATAGTAGTAGAAGTAATAGTTGGCGAGACAACTTCATGAAGACACGATGATGGAGATCATGATGATGGAGATCATGGTGTCATGCGGTGACGATGATGATCATGGAGCCCGAAGATGGAGATCAAAAGGAGCAAAATGATATTGGCCATATCATGTCACTATTTGATTGCATGTGATGTTTATCATGATTATGCATCTTGTTTACTTAGAACGACGGTAGTAAATAAGATGATCCCTCATTAAAATTTCAAGAAGTGTTCTCCCTAACTGCGTGCACCGCTGCTACAGTTCGTCGCTTCTAAGCACCACGTGTTGATCGGGTGTGATGGATTCTTACGTTCACATACAACGGGTGTAAGACAGATTTACACACGCAATACACTTAGGGTTAACTTGACGAGCCTAGCATGTACAGACATGGCCTCGGAACACGGAGACCGAAAGGTCGAGCATGAGTCGTATGGTAGATACGATCAACATGAAGATGTTCACCGATGATGACTATTCGTTAATGTGTACTTTACTAGTACTCCTAGTAGCACCAGGGTATTGGATACCGGTTCGGTTGCTAAGTGTTAGTAACTCGAAATAAAAGGCTACGGAATAAACGGAGACTAGCTAAAGGAGAGCTGACGATATGTGTTGGAAGTGTTTCCAATTTGATGTGATCAAAACATCGCACGCTCCTTCTACCATCAAGATTAGTATTAAACCAGAATTATTGTCATTTGGTGTTTGCGTTGAGCATAGACATGATTGGATTATGTCTATCGCAATATGGTTATTCATTTATGGAGATTAATGGTTACTCTATTTGAATAATACCTTCGATGGTCTTGCACCTAAAAGAATGGTTTATTGAATCTCGATCGTAGTGATACACATTTTCATGCCAAAAGTATAAGATAGTAATGATAGTACCACTTACTTGTGGCACTGCCATGTAAGTCATATTGGTGTAAAACGCATGAAGAAGCTCCATGTTGTTGGATCTTTGGACTCACTCGTTTTGAAAAGTTTGAGACATGCGAACCATGTCTATTGGTACATACGCATGAAGAAACTCCATGCAGATGGATCGTTTGGACTCACTTGATTTTGAATCACTTGAGATATGCAAATCATACCACATGAGCAAGATGACTGAAAAGCCTCGGTTTCAGTAAGATGGAACAAGGTAGCAACCTGTTGGAAGTAACACATTTTGATGTGTGCAGTCCAATGAGTCTTTGAGGCATGCAGATGAATATCATTATGTTCGACTTCACGGATGATTCGAGTATATGTTGAGTATATTTACTTGATGAAACACAAGTCTGAATTGTTGAATGGTTCAAGTAATTTCAGAGTGAAGTTTAAGATCATTGTGACAAGAGGATAAAATGTCTATGATATGATCATAGAGATAAGTATCTGAGTTCTGAGTTTTGGCACACAATTAAGACATTGTGCAAATTGTTTCACAATTAATACCGCTGGAACACCATAGTGTGATGGTGTGTCCGAACATCATAGTTGCAACCTATTGGATATGGTGTGTACCATGATGTCTCTTATCGAATTACCACTATCGTTCATGGGTTAGGCATTAGAGACAACCGCACTCACTTTAATAGGGCACCACGTAATTCCGTTGAGATGACACCGTATGAACTATGGTTTAGAAAACCTAAGCTGTCATTTCTTAAAGGTTTGGGGCTGCGGCGCTTATGTGGAAAAGTTTCAGGTTGATAAGCTCGAACCCAAAGCGGACAAAATGCATCTTCATAGGACACCCAAAGCGGTTGGGTATACCTCCTAATTCAGATCCGAAAGCAATAGGGATTGTTTCTTGAATCGGGTCCTTTCTCGAGGAAAAGTTCGTCTCGAAAAGTTGAGTGGGAGGATGGTGGAGACTTGATGAGGTCATTGAACCGTCACTTCAACAAGTGTGTAGCAGGGCACGGGAAGTTGTTCCGTGGCACCTACACCAATTGAAGTAGAAGCTTATGATAGTGATCATGAAGTTTGGATCAAGTCACCGACGTACCTCGTGGGGTGACAAGGATGCGTACTACTTGAGTGGTACAGTAATCATGTCTTGAAGGTCATGTTGCTAGACAACAATGAACCTCGAGCTATGGAGAAGCGATGGTGGGCCCAAATTCCGACAAATGGTTAGAAACCATGAAATCCGAGTAGGATCCATGTATCATAACAAAGCATGGACTTTGGTGGACTTGCCCGATGATCGGCAAGCCATTGAAATAAATGGGTCTTTAAGAAGAAGACGGACATGGACGGTAATGTCACCTTCTATGAAGCTCGACTTGTGGCAAAGAGTTTTCACAAGTTCAAGGAGTTGACTACGATGAGATTTTCTCATCCGTAGCGATGCTTAAGTCCGTCGGAATCATGTTAGCACAAGCTGCATTTATGAAATCTGGCGGATGGATGTCAAGACGAGTTTCCTTACCTTTACGTAAGGAAAGGTTGTATGTGATACAATCGGAAAAGTTTTGTCGATCCTAAGGATGCTAAAAGGTATGCTAGCTCCAGCGATCCTTCTAAGGACTGGAGTAAGCATCTCGGAGTTGGAATGTGCACTTTGATGAGATGATCAAAGATTTTGGGTTTATACAAAGTTTATGAGAAACTTGTATTTCCAAAGAAGTGAGTGGGAGCACTATAGAATTTCGATGAGTATATGTTGTTGACATATGGATGATCGAAATGATGTAGAATTTCTGGAAAGCATATAGGGTTATTTGAAAGATGTTTTCAATAGAAAACCTGGATTAAGCTATTTGAACATTGAGCATCGAGATCTATAAGGATAGATCAAAATGCTTAATAATACTTTCAAATGAGCACATACCTTGACATGATCTTGAAGGTGTTCAAGATGGCTCGATCAAAGAAGGAGTTCTTGCCTAAGATGTAAGGTATGAGGTTAAGAGTTAAAGCTCGACCACGGCGAAAAGAGAGAAAGGACGAAGGTCGTCACCTATGCTTTAGACGTGGGCTCTATAGTATGCTATCTTTGTGTACCGCACCGGAAGTGTGCCATGCCATGAGTCATCAAGGGTACAAGAATGATCCAGAATGGGGATCATTGGACAGCGGTCAAAATTGTCCTTGGAGTAAATAAGGACATGTTTCTCGATTATGGAGGTGATAATGAGTTCGGCGTAAAGGGTTACGTCGATGCAAGCTTTAACACCTATCCGAGTGACTCGAGAAGCAAACCGGATCGTATAGTGGAGCAACCATTTGGAATAGCTCCAAGTGGGCGTGAAAGCAGCATTTACAATATGACATAGAGAATTGCGAAGTACACACGGATCTGAAAGGTTCGGACCGTTGACTAAAACCTCTCTCACAAGCAAAACATGATCAAACCCCGAACTCATTGAGACTTAATCACATGGTGATGTGAACTAGTTTAAGACACTAGTAAACTCTTTGGATGTTGGTCACATGGCGATGTGACCTATCGATGTTAATCACATGACGATGTGAACTAGATTATTGACTCTAGTGCAAGTGGGAGACTGTTGGAAATATGCCCTAGAGGCAATAATAAATTAGTTATTATTATATTTCCTTGTTCATGATAATCGTTTATTATTCATGCTATAATTGTATTGACCGGAAACAGCAATACATGTGTGGATACATAGACAACACCATGTCCCTAGTAAGCCTCTAGTTGACTAGCTCGTTGATCAATAGATGGTTACGGTTTCCGACCATGGACATTGGATGTCATTGATAACGGGATCACATCATTAGGAGAATGATGTGATGGACAAGACAATCCTAAGCCTAGCACAAAGATCGTGTAGTTCGTATGCTAAAGCTTTTCTAATGTCAAGTATCTTTTCCTTAGACCATGAGATTGTGCAACTCCGGATACCGTAGGAATGCTTTGGGTGTACCAAGCGTCACAACGAATGGGTGGCTATAAAGGTGCATTACGGTATCTCCGAAAGTGTCCATTGGGTTGGCACGAATCAAGGCTGGGATTTGTCACTCCGTGTAAGCGGAGAGGTATCTCTGGGCCCACTCGGTAGGACATCATCATAATGTGCACAATGTGACCAAGGGGTTGATCACGGGATGATGTGTTACGGAGCGAGTAAAGAGACTTGCGTAACGAGATTGAACAAGGTATCGGTATACCGACGATCGAATCTCGGGCAAGTACAATACCGCTAGACAAAGGGAATTGTATACGGATCGATTGAGTCCTTGACATCGTGGTTCATCCAATGAGATCATCGTGGAACATGTAGGAGCCAACATGGGTATCCAGATCCGCTGTTGGTTATTGACGGAGAACGTCTCGGTCATGTCGCATGTCTCCCGAACCCGTAGGGTCTACACATAAGGTTCGGTGGCGCTAGGGTTATAAAGGAAGTTTGTATGTGGTTACGAATGTTGTTGAGTCCGGATGAGATCCCGGACGTCACGAGGAGTTCGGAATGGTCGGAGGTAAAGATTTATATATGGGAAGTCTGTTTTGGTCACCGAAAAGTTTGAGGCGATTTCGGTAATGTCTGGGACCACCGGAGGTCGGGGGTCCACCAAGTGGGGCCACCTGCCCCAGAAGGCTGCGTGGGCCAAGTGTGGGAGGGGACCAGCCCCTAGGAGGGCTGGTGCGCCCCCCACAAGGGGCCCAAGGCGCAAGGATGGGTGGGAGGGGGCAAACCCTAGTCCGAGATGGGCCCTAAGGCCCATCTAGTGGCGCCTCCTCTCCTCCCTCTTGGCCGCCTCCCTTGATCCCATCTAGGGCTGGCCGCCACCCCTAGGGGGTGGAAACCCTAGAGGGGGCGCAGCCCTCCCCTTCCCCTATATATATGAGGCCAAGGGGCTGCCCAAGACACGCAATTCTATCTCTCGTGGGTGCAGCCCTGCGTCTCTTCTTCCTCCTCCTCATATCTTGTGATGCTTGGCGAAGCCTGCAAGATGCCACGCCCTCCACCACCACCACGCCGTTGTGCTGCTGTTGGATGGAGTCTTCCTCAACCTCTCCCTCTCTCCTTGCTGGATCAAGGCATGGGAGACGTCACCGGGCTGTACGTGTGTTGAACGCGGAGGTGCCGTCCGTTCGGCACTAGGATCTCCGGTGATTTGAATCACGACAATCGACTCCTTCAACCCCGTTCACATGAGCGCTTCCGCTTAACGATCTACAAGGGTATGTAGATGCACTCTCCTTCCCTCGTTGCTAGTTTCTCCATAGATAGATCTTGGTGACACGTGGAAAATTTTGAATTTCTGCTCGTTCCCCAGCAGTGGCATCATGAGCTAGGTCTATTGCGTAGATTCTTTGCAGAGTAGAACACAAAGTAGTTGTGGGCGTTGATGATGTTCAATATGCTTACCGTTACTAGTCAAATCTTGTTTGACGGTATTGTGGGATGAAGCGGCCGGACCGACCTTACGTACTATTACGTGAGACAGGTTCCACCGGTGACATGCACTTGGTGCATAAGGTGGCTAGCGGTGCCGCCTCTCCACTTTAGTCGGAACGGATTCGATGAAAAGGGTCCTTATGAAGGGTAAATAGCAATTGGCATATCACGTTGTGGTTTTGCGTAGGTAAGAAACGTTCTTGCTAGAAACCCATAGCAGCCACGTAAAACATGCAAACAACAATTAGAGGACGTCTAACTTGTTTTTGCAGGGTATGCTATGTGATGTGATATGGCCAAAAAGAATGTGATGAATATATGTGATGTATGAGATTGATCATGTTCTTGTAATAGGATTCACGACTTGCATGTCGATGAGTATGACAACCGGCAGAAGCCATAGGAGTTGTCTTTATTTATTGTATGACCTGCGTGTCATTAAACAACGCCATGTAATCACTTTACTTTATTGCTAACCGGTAGCCATAGTAGTAGAAGTAATAGTTGGCGAGACAACTTCATGAAGACACGATGATGGAGATCATGATGATGGAGATCATGGTGTCATGCGGTGACGATGATGATCATGGAGCCCCGAAGATGGAGATCAAAAGGAGCAAAATGATATTGGCCATATCATGTCACTATTTGATTGCATGTGATGTTTATCATGATTATGCATCTTGTTTACTTAGAACGACGGTAGTAAATAAGATGATCCTCATTAAAATTTCAAGAAGTGTTCTCCCTAACGTGCACCGTTGCTACAGTTAAATAAACTTCTAAGCACCACGTGTTGATCGGGTGTGATGGATTCTTACGTTCACATACAACGGGTGTAAGACAGATTTACACACGCAATACACTTAGGGTTAACTTGCGAGCCTAGCATGTACAGACATGGCCTCGGAACACGGAGACCGAAAGGTCGAGCATGAGTCGTATGGTAGATCGATCAACATGAAGATGTTCACCGATGATGACTAGTCCGTCTCACGTGTTGATCGGACACGGCCTAGTTGATTCGGATCATGTAATCACTTAGATGACCGGAGGATGTCTATCTGAGTGGGAGTTCATGAGATGAACTTAATTATCTGAACATAGTCAAAAGACCTTTTGCAAATTATGTCGAAAGCTCGCGCTTTAGTTCCTTTGTTTAGATATGTTCCTAGAGAAAATATAGTTGAAAGTTGAAAGTAGCGATTATGCGGACGAGAAAGCTTATGTCCTTAATGCACGCTCGGTGTGCTAAACCCCAAGCGTCATCTGTGGATGTTGCGAACATCGGACATACGTCTTGATAACTACGTGATAGTTCAGTTAAGCGGTTTAGAGTTGAGGCATGAAAGATGTTTTTGAAATGTCGCGGAACATATGAGATGTTTGAGGGCTGAAATTAGGATTTCAGGCTCGTGCTCACGTCAAGAGGTATGAGACCTCCGGCGATTTTCTTAGCCTACAAACTAAGGAGAAAAGCTCAATCGTTGAGCTTGTACTCAGATTGTCTGGGTACAACAATCACTTGAATCGAGTGGGAGTTAATCTTCCGGATGAGATAGTGATGTTTCTCCAAAGTCATTGCCACCAAGCTGCTAGAGCTTCGTGATGAACTATAACATATCGGGATAGATATGATGATCCTTGAGGTATTCGCGTTGTTTGACATCGCGAAAGTAGAAATCAGAAGGAGCATCAATTGTTGATGGTTGGTGAAACCACTAGTTTCAAGAAGGGCAAGGGCAATAAGGGATACTTCATGAAATGGCAAATCAGCTGCTGCTCGGTGAAGAAACCCGAGGTTGAACCCAAACCGAGACTAAGTGTTTACGAGATAAGGGAACAGCCACTTTGGAGCAGAATTACCCTAGATACTTGGTAGATAAGAAGGCTGGCAAGGTCGATAGAAGTATATTGGATATACATTATGTTAATGTGTACTTTACTAGTACTCCTAGTAGCACCAGGGTATTGGATACCGGTTCGGTTGCTAAGTGTTAGTAACTCGAAATAAAAGGCTACGGAATAAACGGAGACTAGCTAAAGGAGAGCTGACGATATGTGTTGGAAGTGTTTCCAATTTGATGTGATCAAACATCGCATACGCTCCTTCTACCATCAAGATTAGTATTAAACCAGAATTATTGTCATTTGGTGTTTGCGTTGAGCATAGACATGATTGGATTATGTCTATCGCAATATGGTTATTCATTTATGGAGATTAATGGTTACTCTATTTGAATAATACCTTCGATGGTCTTGCACCTAAAAGAATGGTTTATTGAATCTCGATCGTAGTGATACACATTTTCATGCCAAAAGTATAAGATAGTAATGATAGTACCACTTACTTGTGGCACTTGCCATGTAAGTCATATTGGTGTAAAAGCATGAAGAAGCTCCATGTTGATGGATCTTTGGACTCACTCGTTTTGAAAAGTTTGAGACATGCGAACCATGTCTATTGGTACATATCGCATGAAGAAACTCCATGCAGATGGATCGTTTGGACTCACTTGATTTTGAATCACTTGAGATATGCAAATCATACCACATGAGCAAGATGACCGAAAGCCTCGGTTTGATAAGATGGAACAAGGTAGCAACTTGTTGGAAGTAACACATTTTGATGTGTGCAGTCCAATGAGTCTTTGAGGCATCAAATGAATATCATTATGTTCGACTTCACGGATGATTCGAGTATATGTTGAGTATATTTACTTGATGAAACACAAGTCTGAATTGTTGAATGGTTCAAGTAATTTCAGAGTGAAGTTTAAGATCATTGTGACAAGAGGATAAAATGTCTATGATATGATCATAGAGATAAGTATCTGAGTTCTGAGTTTTGGCACACAATTAAGACATTGTGCAAATTGTTTCACAATTAATACCGCTGGAACACCATAGTGTGATGGTGTGTCCGAACATCATAGTTGCAACCTATTGGATATGGTGTGTACCATGATGTCTCTTATCGAATTACCACTATCGTTCATGGGTTAGGCATTAGAGACAACCGCACTCACTTTAATAGGGCACCACGTAATTCCGTTGAGATGACACCGTATGAACTATGGTTTAGAAACCTAAGCTGTCATTTCTTAAAGGTTTGGGGCTGCGGCGCTTATGTGGAAAAGTTTCAGGTTGATAAGCTCGAACCCAAAGCGGACAAAATGCATCTTCATAGGACACCCAAAGCGGTTGGGTATACCTCCTAATTCAGATCCGAAAGCAATAGGGATTGTTTCTTGAATCGGGTCCTTTCTCGAGGAAAAGTTCGTCTCGAAAAGTTGAGTGGGAGGATGGTGGAGACTTGATGAGGTCATTGAACCGTCACTTCAACAAGTGTGTAGCAGGGCACGGGAAGTTGTTCCGTGGCACCTACACCAATTGAAGTAGAAGCTTATGATAGTGATCATGAAGTTTGGATCAAGTCACTACGTACCTCGTGGGGTGACAAGGATGCGTACTACTTGAGTGGTACAGTAATCATGTCTTGAAGGTCATGTTGCTAGACAACAATGAACCTCGAGCTATGGAGAAGCGATGGTGGGCCCAAATTCCGACAAATGGTTAGAAACCATGAAATCCGAGTAGGATCCATGTATCATAACAAAGCATGGACTTTGGTGGACTTGCCCGATGATCGGCAAGCCATTGAAATAAATGGGTCTTTAAGAAGAAGACGGACATGGACGGTAATGTCACCTTCTATGAAGCTCGACTTGTGGCAAAGAGTTTTCACAAGTTCAAGGAGTTGACTACGATGAGATTTTCTCATCCGTAGCGATGCTTAAGTCCGTCGGAATCATGTTAGCACAAGCTGCATTTATGAAATCTGGCGGATGGATGTCAAGGCGAGTTTCCTTACCTTTACGTAAGGAAAGGTTGTATGTGATACAATCGAAAAAGTTTTGTCGATCCTAAGGATGCTAAAAGGTATGCTAGCTCCAGCGATCCTTCTAAGGACTGGAGTAAGCATCTCGGAGTTGGAATGTGCACTTTGATGAGATGATCAAAGATTTTGGGTTTATACAAAGTTTATGAGAAACTTGTATTTCCAAAGAAGTGAGTGGGAGCACTATAGAATTTCGATGAGTATATGTTGTTGACATATGGATGATCGAAATGATGTAGAATTTCTGGAAAGCATATAGGGTTATTTGAAAGATGTTTTCAATAGAAAACCTGGATTAAGCTATTTGAACATTGAGCATCGAGATCTATAAGGATAGATCAAAATGCTTAATAATACTTTCAAATGAGCACATACCTTGACATGATCTTGAAGGTGTTCAAGATGGATCGATCAAAGAAGGAGTTCTTGCCTAAGATGTAAGGTATGAGGTTAAGAGTTAAAGCTCGACCACGGCAGAAAAGAGAGAAAGGGGCGAAGGTCGTCACCTATGCTTTAGACGTGGGCTCTATAGTATGCTATCTTGTGTACCGCTTACCGAAGTGTGCCATGCCATGAGTCGATCAAGGGGTACAAGAATGATCCAGAATGGGGATCATTGGACAGCGGTCAAAATTGTCCTTGGAGTAAATAAGGACATGTTTCTCGATTATGGAGGTGATAATGAGTTCGGCGTAAAGGGTTACGTCGATGCAAGCTTTAACACCTATCCGAGTGACTCGAGAAGCAAACCGGATCGTATAGTGGAGCAACCATTTGGAATAGCTCCAAGTGGGCGTGAAAGCAGCATTTACAATATGACATAGAGAATTGCGAAGTACACACGGATCTGAAAGGTTCGGACCGTTGACTAAAACCTCTCTCACAAGCAAAACATGATCAAACCCCGAACTCATTGAGACTTAATCACATGGTGATGTGAACTAGTTTAAGACACTAGTAAACTCTTTGGATGTTGGTCACATGGCGATGTGACCTATCGATGTTAATCACATGGCGATGTGAACTAGATTATTGACTCTAGTGCAAGTGGGAGACTGTTGGAAATATGCCTAGAGGCAATAATAAATTAGTTATTATTATATTTCCTTGTTCATGATAATCGTTTATTATTCATGCTATAATTGTATTGACCGGAAACAGCAATACATGTGTGGATACATAGACAACACCATGTCCCTAGTAAGCCTCTAGTTGACTAGCTCGTTGATCAATAGATGGTTACGGTTTCCGACCATGGACATTGGATGTCATTGATAGCGGGATCACATCATTAGGAGAATGATGTGATGGACAAGACAATCCTAAGCCTAGCACAAAGATCGTGTAGTTCGTATGCTAAAGCTTTTCTAATGTCAAGTATCTTTTCCTTAGACCATGAGATTGTGCAACTCCGGATACCGTAGGAATGCTTTGGGTGTACCAAGCGTCTGGCGTGGCGGGTGGCTATAAAGGTGCATTACGGTATCTCCGAAAGTGTCCATTGGGTTGGCACGAATCAAGGCTGGGATTTGTCACTCCGTGTAAGCGGAGAGGTATCTCTGGGCCCACTCGGTAGGACATCATCATAATGTGCACAATGTGACCAAGGGGTTGATCACGGGATGATGTGTTACGGAGCGAGTAAAGAGACTTGCGATAGCGAGATTGAACAAGGTATCGGTATACCGACGATCGAATCTCGGGCAAGTACAATACCGCTAGACAAAGGGAATTGTATACGGGATCGATTGAGTCCTTGACATCGTGGTTCATCCGATGAGATCATCGTGGAACATGTAGGAGCCAACATGGGTATCCAGATCCGCTGTTGGTTATTGACGGAGAACGCCTCTCGGTCATGTGCGCATGTCTCCCGAACCCGTAGGGTCTACACATAAGGTTCGGTGGCGCTAGGGTTATAAAGGAAGTTTGTATGTGGTTACGAATGTTGTTGAGTCCGGATGAGATCCGGGACGTCACGAGGAGTTCGGAATGGTCGGGAGGTAAAGATTTATATATGGGAAGTCTGTTTTGGTCACCGGAAAAGTTTGGGCGATTTCGGTAATGTCTGGGACCACCGGAGGGTCGAGGGTCCACCAAGTGGGGCCACCTGCCCCGAGAAGGCTGCGTGGGCCAAGTGTGGGAGGGACCAGCCCCTAGGAGGGCTGGTGCGCCCACAAGGGGCCCAAGCGCAAGGATGGGTGGGAGGGGCAAACCCTAGTCGAGATGGGCCTAAGGCCCATCTAGTGGCGCCTCCTCTCCTCCCTCTTGGGCGCCTCCTTGATCCCATCTAGGGCTGGCCGCCACCCCTAGGGGTGGAAACCCTAGAGGGGCGCAGCCCTCCCTTCCCTATATATATGAGGCCAAGGGGCTGCCCAAGACACGCAATTCTATCTCTCGTGGGTGCAGCCTGCCTCTTCTTCCTCCTCCTCATATCTTGTGATGCTTGGCGAAGCCTGCAAGATGCCACGCTCCTCCACCACCACCACGCCGTTGTGCTGCTGTTGGATGGAGTCTTCCTCAACCTCTCCCTCTCTCCTTGCTGGATCAAGGCATGGGAGGCGTCACCGGGCTGTCGTGTGTTGAGCGCGGAGGTGCCGTCCGTTCGGCACTAGGATCTCCGGTGATTTGAATCACGACGAGTCGACTCCTTCAACCCCGTTCACATGAGCGCTTCCGCTTAACGATCTACAAGGGTATGTAGATGCACTCTCCTTCCCTCGTTGCTAGTTTCTCCATAGATAGATCTTGGTGACACGTGGGAAAATTTTGAATTTCTGCTCGTTCCCCAACAGTGGCATCATGAGCTAGGTCTATTATGTAGATTCTTTGCAGAGTAGAACACAAAGTAGTTGTGGGCGTTGATGATGTTCAATATGCTTACCGTTACTAGTCAAATCTTGTTTGACGGTATTGTGGGATGAAGCGGCCGGACCGACCTTACGTACTCTTCGTGAGACGGGTTCCACCGATGACATGCACTTGGTGCATAAGGTGGCTAGCGGTGCCGATCTCTCCCACTTTAGTCGGAGCGGATTCGATGAAAAGGGTCCTTATGAAGGGTAAATAGCAATTGGCATATCACGTTGTGGTTTTGCGTAGGTAAGAAAGCGTTCTTGCTAGAAACCCATAGCAGCCACGTAAAACATGCAAACAACAATTAGAGGGCGTCTAACTTGTTTTTGCAGGGTATGCTATGTGATGTGATATGGCCAAAAAGAATGTGATGAATATATGTGATGTATGAGATTGATCATGTTCTTGTAATAGGATTCACGACTTGCATGTCGATGAGTATGACAACGGCAGAAGCCATAGGAGTTGTCTTTATTTATTGTATGACCTGCGTGTCATTAAACAACGCCATGTAATCACTTTACTTTATTGCTAACGGTAGCCATAGTAGTAGAAGTAATAGTTGGCGAGACAACTTCATGAAGACATGATGATGGAGATCATGATGATGGAGATCATGGTGTCATGCGGTGACGATGATGATCATGGAGCCCGAAGATGGAGATCAAAGGAGCAAAATGATATTGGCCATATCATGTCACTATTTGATTGCATGTGATGTTTATCATGATTATGCATCTTGTTTACTTAGAACGACGGTAGTAAATAAGATGATCCTCATTAAAATTTCAAGAAGTGTTCTCCCTAACGTGCACCGTTGCTACAGTTAAGTAAACTTCTAAGCACCACGTGTTGATCGGGTGTGATGGATTCTTACGTTCACATACAGCGGGTGTAAGACAGATTTACACACGCAATACACTTAGGGTTAACTTGCGAGCCTAGCATGTACAGACATGGCCTCGGAACACGGAGACCGAAAGGTCGAGCATGAGTCGTATGGTAGATCGATCAACATGAAGATGTTCACCGATGATGACTAGTCCGTCTCACGTGTTGATCGGACACGGCCTAGTTGATTCGGATCATGTAATCACTTAGATGACCGAGAGGATGTCTATCGAGTGGGAGTTCATAAGATGAACTTAATTATCCTGAACATAGTCAAAAGACCTTTTGCAAATTATGTCGAAAGCTCGCGCTTTAGTTCCTTTGTTTAGATATGTTCCTAGAGAAAATATAGTTGAAAGTTGAAAGTAGCGATTATGCGGACGGTAGAAAGCTTATGTCCTTAATGCACGCTCGGTGTGCTAAACCCCAAGCGTCATCTGTGGATGTTGCGAACATCGGACATACGTCTTGATAACTACGTGATAGTTCAATTAAGCGGTTTAGAGTTGAGGCATGAAAGATGTTTTTGAAATGTCGCGGAACATATGAGATGTTTGAGGGCTGAAATTAGGATTTCAGGCTCGTGCCCGTCAAGAGGTATGAGACCTCCGGCGATTTTCTTAGCCTACAAACTAAGGGAGAAAAGCTCAATCGTTGAGCTTGTACTCAGATTGTCTGGGTACAACAATCACTTGAATCGAGTGGGAGTTAATCTTCCAGATGAGATAGTGATGTTTCTCCAAAGTCATTGCCACCAAGCTGCTAGAGCTTCGTGATGAACTATAACATATCAGGGATAGATATGATGATCCTTGAGGTATTCGCGTTGTTTGACATCGCGAAAGTAGAAATCAGAAGGAGCATCAATTGTTGATGGTTGGTGAAACCACTAGTTTCAAGAAGGGCAAGGGCAATAAGGGATACTTCATGAAATGGCAAATCAGCTGCTGCTCGGTGAAGAAACCCAAGGTTGAACCCAAACCGAGACTAAGTGTTTACGAGATAAGGGAACAGCCACCGGAGCAGAATTACCCTAGATACTTGGTAGATAAGAAGGCTGGCAAGGTCGATAGAAGTATATTGGATATACATTATGTTAATGTGTACTTTACTAGTACTCCTAGTAGCACCAGGGTATTGGATACGGTTCGGTTGCTAAGTGTTAGTAACTCGAAATAAAAGGCTACGGAATAAACGGAGACTAGCTAAAGGAGAGTGACGATATGTGTTGGAAGTGTTTCCAATTTGATGTGATCAAACATCGCACGCTCCTTCTACCATCAAGATTAGTATTAAACCAGAATTATTGTCATTTGGTGTTTGCGTTGAGCATAGACATGATTGGATTATGTCTATCGCAATATGGTTATTCATTTATGGAGAATAATGGTTACTCTATTTGAATAATACCTTGATGGTCTTGCACCTAAAAGAATGGTTTATTGAATCTCGATCGTAGTGATACACATTTTCATGCCAAAAGTATAAGATAGTAATGATAGTACCACTTACTTGTGGCACTGCCATGTAAGTCATATTGGTGTAAAAGCATGAAGAAGCTCCATGTTGATGGATCTTTGGACTCACTCGTTTTGAAAAGTTTGAGACATGCGAACCATGTCTATTGGTGTATCGCATGAAGAAACTCCATGCAGATGGATCGTTTGGACTCACTTGATTTTGAATCACTTGAGATATGCAAATCATACCACATGAGCAAGATGACCTAAAAGCCTCGGTTTGATAAGATGGAACAAGGTAGCAACCTGTTGGAAGTAACACATTTTGATGTGTGCAGTCCAATGAGTCTTTGAGGCATGCAATGAATATCATTATGTTCGACTTCACGGATGATTCGAGTATATGTTGAGTATATTTACTTGATGAAACACAAGTCTGAATTGTTGAATGGTTCAAGTAATTTCAGAGTGAAGTTTAAGATCATTGTGACAAGAGGATAAAATGTCTATGATATGATCATAGAGATAAATATCTGAGTTCTGAGTTTTGGCACACAATTAAGACATTGTGCAAATTGTTTCACAATTAATACCGCTGGAACACCATAGTGTGATGGTGTGTCCGAACAACATAGTTGCAACCTATTGGATATGGTGTGTACCATGATGTCTCTTATCGAATTACCACTATCGTTCATGGGTTAGGCATTAGAGACAACCGCACTCACTTTAATAGGGCACCACGTAATTCCGTTGAGATGACACCGTATGAACTATGGTTTAGAGAAACCTAAGTTGTCATTTCTTAAAGGTTTGGGGCTGCGGCGCTTATGTGGAAAAGTTTCAGGTTGATAAGCTCGAACCCAAAGCGGACAAAATGCATCTTCATAGGACACCCAAAGCGGTTGGGTATACCTCCTAATTCAGATCCGAAAGCAATAGGGATTGTTTCTTGAATCGGGTCCTTTCTCGAGGAAAAGTTCGTCTCGAAAAGTTGAGTGGGAGGATGGTGGAGACTTGATGAGGTCATTGAACCGTCACTTCAACAAGTGTGTAGCAGGGCACGGGAAGTTGTTCCGTGGCACCTACACCAATTGAAGTAGAAGCTTATGATAGTGATCATGAAGTTTGGATCAAGTCACTACGTACCTCGTGGGGTGACAAGGATGCGTACTACTTGAGTGGTACAGTAATCATGTCTTGAAGGTCATGTTGCTAGACAACAATGAACCTCGAGCTATGGAGAAGCGATGGTGGGCCCAAATTCCGACAAATGGTTAGAAACCATGAAATCCGAGTAGGATCCATGTATCATAACAAAGCATGGACTTTGGTGGACTTGCCCGATGATCGGCAAGCCATTGAAATAAATGGGTCTTTAAGAAGAAGACGGACATGGGCGGTAATGTCACCTTCTATGAAGCTCGACTTGTGGCAAAGAGTTTTCACAAGTTCAAGGAGTTGACTACGATGAGATTTTCTCATCCGTAGCGATGCTTAAGTCCGTCGGAATCATGTTAGCATTAGCTGCATTTATGAAATCTGGCGGATGGATGTCAAGGCGAGTTTCCTTACCTTTACGTAAGGAAAGGTTGTATGTGATACAATCGAGAAAAGTTTTGTCGATCCTAAGGATGCTAAAAGGTATGCTAGCTCCAGCGATCCTTCTAAGGACCGGAGTAAGCATCTCGGAGTTGGAATGTGCACTTTGATGAGATGATCAAAGATTTTGGGTTTATACAAAGTTTATGAAAACTTGTATTTCCAAAGAAGTGAGTGGGAGCACTATAGAATTTCGATGAGTATATGTTGTTGACATATGGATGATCGAAATGATGTAGAATTTCTGGAAAGCATATAGGGTTATTTGAAAGATGTTTTCAATAGAAAACCTGGATTAAGCTATTTGAACATTGAGCATCGAGATCTATAAGGATAGATCAAAATGCTTAATAATACTTTCAAATGAGCACATACCTTGACATGATCTTGAAGGTGTTCAAGATGGATCGATCAAAGAAGGAGTTCTTGCCTAAGATGTAAGGTATGAGGTTAAGAGTTAAAGCTCGACCACGGCGAGAAAAGAGAGAAAGGGCGAAGGTCGTCCCCTATGCTTTAGACGTAGGCTCTATAGTATGCTATCTTGTGTACCGCACCGAAGTGTGCCATGCCATGAGTCGATCAAGGTACAAGAATGATCCAGAATGGGGATCATTGGACAGCGGTCAAAATTGTCCTTGGAGTAAATAAGGACATGTTTCTCGATTATGGAGGTGATAATGAGTTGGCGTAAAGGGTTACGTCGATGCAAGCTTTAACACCTATCCGAGTGACTCGAGAAGCAAACCGGATCGTATAGTGGAGCAACCATTTGGAATAGCTCCAAGTGGGCGTGAAAGCAGCATTTACAATATGACATAGAGAATTGCGAAGTACACACGGATCTGAAAGGTTCGAGACCGTTGACTAAAACCTCTCTCACAAGCAAAACATGATCAAACCCCGAACTCATTGAGACTTAATCACATGGTGATGTGAACTAGTTTAAGACACTAGTAAACTCTTTGGATGTTGGTCACATGGCGATGTGACCTATCGATGTTAATCACATGGCGATGTGAACTAGATTATTGACTCTAGTGCAAGTGGGAGACTGTTGGAAATATGCCCTAGAGGCAATAATAAATTAGTTATTATTATATTTCCTTGTTCATGATAATCGTTTATTATTCATGCTATAATTGTATTGACGGAAACAGCAATACATGTGTGGATACATAGACAACACCATGTCCCTAGTAAGCCTCTAGTTGACTAGCTCGTTGATCAATAGATGGTTACGGTTTCCGACCATGGACATTGGATGTCATTGATAACGGGATCACATCATTAGGAGAATGATGTGATGGACAAGACAATCCTAAGCCTAGCACAAAGATCGTGTAGTTAGTATGCTAAAGCTTTTCTAATGTCAAGTATCTTTTCCTTAGACCATGAGATTGTGCAACTCCGGATACCGTAGGAATGCTTTGGGTGTACCAAGCGTCACAACGTAATGGGTGGCTATAAAGGTGCATTACAGGTATCTCCGAAAGTGTCCATTGGGTTGGCACGAATCAAGGCTGGGATTTGTCACTCCGTGTAAGCGGAGAGGTATCTCTGGGCCCACTCGGTAGGACATCATCATAATGTGCACAATGTGACCAAGGGGTTGATCACGGGATGATGTGTTACGGAGCGAGTAAAGAGACTTGCGTAACGAGATTGAACAAGGTATCGGTATACCGACGATCGAATCTCGGGCAAGTACAATACCGCTAGACAAAGGGAATTGTATACGGGATCGATTGAGTCCTTGACATCGTGGTTCATCCGATGAGATCATCGTGGAACATGTAGGAGCCAACATGGGTATCCAGATCCGCTGTTGGTTATTGACGGAGAACGTCTCGGTCATGTCGCATGTCTCCCGAACCCGTAGGGTCTACACATAAGGTTCGATGGCGCTAGGGTTATAAAGGAAGTTTGTATGTGGTTACGAATGTTGTTGAGTCCGGATGAGATCCCGGACGTCACGAGGAGTTCGGAATGGTCGGAGGTAAAGATTTATATATGGGAAGTCTGTTTTGGTCACGGAAAAGTTTGGGCGATTTCGGTAATGTCTGGGACCACCGGAGGTCCCGGGGTCCACCAAGTGGGGCCACCTGCCCCGAGAAGGTTGCGTGGGCCAAGTGTGGGAGGGACCAGCCCCTAGGAGGGCTGGTGCGCCCACAAGGGGCCCAAGCGCAAGGATGGGTGGGAGGGGCAAACCCTAGTCCAGATGGGCCCTAAGGCCCATCTGGTGGGCGCCTCCTCTCCCTCCCTCTTGGCCGCCTCCAAATCCCATCTAGGGCTGGCCGCCACCCCTAGGGGTGGAAACCCTAGAGGGGCGCAGCCCTCCCTTCCCTATATATATGAGGCCAAGGGGCTGCCCAAGACACGCAATTCTATCTCTCGTGGGTGCAGCCTGCGTCTCTTCTTCCTCCTCCTCATATCTTGTGATGCTTGGCGAAGCCTGCAAGATTGCCACGCTCCTCCACCACCACCATGCCGTTGTGCTGCTGTTGGATGGAGTCTTCCTCAACCTCTCCCTCTCTCCTTGCTGGATCAAGGCATGGGAGGCGTCACCGGGCTGTCGTGTGTTGAGCGCGAGGTGCCGTCCGTTCGGCACTAGGATCTCCGGTGATTTGAATCACGGCAGTCGACTCCTTCAACCCCGTTCACATGAGCGCTTCCGCTTAACGATCTACAAGGGTATGTAGATGCACTCTCCTTCCCTCGTTGCTAGTTTCTCCATAGATAGATCTTGGTGACACGTGGGAAAATTTTGAATTTCTGCTCGTTCCCCAGCAGTGGCATCATGAGCTAGGTCTATTGCGTAGATTCTTTGCACGAGTAGAACACAAAGTAGTTGTGGGCGTTGATGATGTTCAATATGCTTACCGTTACTAGTCAAATCTTGTTTGACGGTATTGTGGGATGAAGCGGCCGGACCGACCTTACGTACTATTACGTGAGACAGGTTCCACCGGTGACATGCACTTGGTGCATAAGGTGGCTAGCGGTGCCGTCTCTCCACTTTAGTCGGAGCGGATTCGATGAAAAGGGTCCTTATGAAGGGTAAATAGCAATTGGCATATCACGTTGTGGTTTTGCGTAGGTAAAGCGTTCTTGCTAGAAACCCATAGCAGCCACGTAAAACATGCAAACAACAATTAGAGGGCGTCTAACTTGTTTTTGCGGGGTATGCTATGTGATGTGATATGGCCAAAAAGAATGTGATGAATATATGTGATGTATGAGATTGATCATGTTCTTGTAATAGGATTCACGACTTGCATGTCGATGAGTATGACAACGGCGAGAATATAGGAGTTGTCTTTATTTATTGTATGACCTGCGTGTCATTAAACAACGCCATGTAATCACTTTACTTTATTGCTAACGGTAGCCATAGTAGTAGAAGTAATAGTTGGCGAGACAACTTCATGAAGACACGATGATGGAGATCATGATGATGGAGATCATGGTGTCATGCGGTGACGATGATGATCATGGAGCCCGAAGATGGAGATCAAAGGAGCAAAATGATATTGGCCATATCATGTCACTATTTGATTGCATGTGATGTTTATCATGATTATGCATCTTGTTTACTTAGAACGACGGTAGTAAATAAGATGATCCTCATTAAAATTTCAAGAAGTGTTCTCCCTAAGCGTGCACCGTTGCTACAGTTAAGTAAACTTCTAAGCACCACGTGTTGATCGGGTGTGATGGATTCTTACGTTCACATACAACGGGTGTAAGACAGATTTACACACGCAATACACTTAGGGTTAACTTGCGAGCCTAGCATGTACAGACATGGCCTCGGAACACGGAGACCGAAAGGTCGAGCATGAGTCGTATGGTAGATCGATCAACATGAAGATGTTCACCGATGATGACTAGTCCGTCTCACGTGTTGATCGGACCACGGCCTAGTTGATTCGGATCATGTAATCACTTAGATGACCAGAGGATGTCTATCTGAGTGGGAGTTCATAAGATGAACTTAATTATCCTGAACATAGTCAAAGACCTTTTGCAAATTATGTCGTAAGCTCGCGCTTTAGTTCCTTTGTTTAGATATGTTCCTAGAAAATATAGTTGAAAGTTGAAAGTAGCGATTATGCGGACGGTAGAAAGCTTATGTCCTTAATGCACCGCTCGGTGTGCTAAACCCCAAGCGTCATTTGTGGATGTTGCGAACATCGGACATACGTTTTTGATAACTACGTGATAGTTCAGTTAAGCGGTTTAGAGTTGAGGCATGAAAGATGTTTTTGAAATGTCGCGGAACATATGAGATGTTTGAGGGCTGAAATTAGGATTTCAGGCTCGTGCCCACGTCAAGAGGTATGAGACCTCCGGCGATTTTCTTAGCCTACAAACTAAGGAGAAAAGCTCAATCGTTGAGCTTGTACTCAGATTGTCTGGTACAACAATCACTTGAATCGAGTGGGAGTTAATCTTCCGGATGAGATAGTGATGTTTCTCCAAAGTCATTGCCACCAAGCTGCTAGAGCTTCGTGATGAACTATAACATATCGAGGATAGATATGATGATCCTTGAGGTATTCGCGTTGTTTGACATCGCAAAGTAGAAATCAGAAGGAGCATCAATTGTTGATGGTTGGTGAAACCACTAGTTTCAAGAAGGGCAAGGGCAATAAGGATACTTCATGAAATGGCAAATCAGTTGCTGCTCGGTGAAGAAACCCAAGGTTGAACCCAAACCGAGACTAAGTGTTTACGAGATAAGGGAACAGCCAACTGGAGCAGAATTACCCTAGATACTTGGTAGATAAGAAGGCTGGCAAGGTCGATAGAAGTATATTGGATATACATTATGTTAATGTGTACTTTACTAGTACTCCTAGTAGCACCAGGGTATTAGATACGGTTCGGTTGCTAAGTGTTAGTAACTCGAAATAAAGGCTACGGAATAAACGGAGACTAGCTAAAGGAGAGCTGACGATATGTGTTGGAAGTGTTTCCAATTTGATGTGATCAAACATCATACGCTCCTTCTACCATCAAGATTAGTATTAAACCAGAATAATTGTCATTTGGTGTTTGCGTTGAGCATAGACATGATTGGATTATGTCTATCATAATATGGTTATTCATTTAAGGAGAATAATGGTTACTCTATTTGAATAATACCTTGATGGTCTTGCACCTAAAAGAATGGTTTATTGAATCTCGATCGTAGTGATACACATTTTCATGCCAAAAGTATAAGATAGTAATGATAGTACCACTTACTTGTGGCACTGCCATGTAAGTCATATTGGTGTAAAAGCATGAAGAAGCTCCATGTTGATGGATCTTTGGACTCACTCGTTTTGAAAAGTTTGAGACATGCAAACCATGTCTATTGGTACATCGCATGAAGAAACTCCATGCAGATGGATCGTTTGGACTCACTTGATTTTGAATCACTTGAGATATGCAAATCATACCACATGAGCAAGATGGTGAAAAGCCTCGGTTTGATAAGATGGAACAAGGTAGCAACCTGTTGGAAGTAACACATTTTGATGTGTGCAGTCCAATGAGTCTTTGAGGCATCAGATGAATATCATTATGTTCGACTTCACAGATGATTCGAGTAGATGTTGAGTATATTTACTTGATGAAACACAAGTCTGAATTATTGAATGGTTCAAGTAATTTCAGAGTGAAGTTTAAGATCATTGTGACAAGAGGATAAAATGTCTATGATATGATCATAGAGATAAATATCTGAGTTCTGAGTTTTGGCACACAATTAAGACATTGTGCAAATTGTTTCACAATTAATACCGCTGGAACACCATAGTGTGATGGTGTGTCCGAACATCATAGTTGCAACCTATTGGATATGGTGTGTACCATGATGTCTCTTATCGAATTACCACTATCGTTCATGGGTTAGGCATTAGAGACAACCGCACTCACTTTAATAGGGCACCACGTAATTTCGTTGAGATGACACCGTATGAACTATGGTTTAGAGAAACCTAAG